>JAXRJS010000092.1:2492500-3092500 GCA_037127375.1 Dione juno | reverse complement strand
ATATGATAAGGATAACAGAGAGCGGTACGAAGCAAAGTTTTATCAACATGCTAGTTATAAACAAGTGAATACTTGTACCATACGTACGTACGAACGTGTATGTATGTACATATGTGCATATACGTACATAACTATATACTTACAAAATAATTTAATATAATAAATAGAACAAAACTAAAGTAAGTTTCCACTACAATTTGTATAGCATAATGCAGTTTGCTACGAAAGTTTTGGGAGATATATTTTGTTTTTGATATTGTGTGTTTATATCGACACTAATATTCTAAAGCAAAAGTATTTTATTTGGTTGAATGCTCTAATCTCAGAAACTACTGGTTTGTATTCAAAAATATTTTGTCTTAGATAGTCCATTTATCGAGGGAAGCTACGCTATATACATTAGTACCCTCACCGCTAAGGGTTACCTTGGGCACTAAATTTATGTTAACATTATAAGAACTATAGGTTGTGTAAAATATTATTTATTACTAACCTTATATGTTGTCTGTACATAATATATCTGTTAATTTTCTTATAGGTGAAGGATTAAAAACTGGATCTCTTTTACACATTGCATTCTTCTATAGTGTAATATTATCTCTTTTTTACCATACACTCTCCTTTGTGTGTTCTCCATTCAACATGACATTGCGAAGTGAAATGTGCTCCACTGGCACGCTCGAAACGTCATATATTAAGAGAAGAAGAAGAGCTATAGGCGCTATGTATGATGATGACATTCCATTTGAAAACTATTCAGGTACCAGGCCTACGCGGCTACTACACGAGCCTGGTATCCACAATGAATCCAGGGACTGCTAAGTACTTTCTTCTACATGTTCAAGTAGCTTATGCTATACACCCAACAAATAACATTCCCAACTAATTTTAATGAAAGCTTTTATTACATAAAGATATCACTTACTAAGTTAAATAATTGTACAAGAATTCGAACCCGCACCTTTTGGATCCCGTCCAAATGATTAAACCGATTAATACTCTTATCAAATTACGTCGACATTCTTACACCCTCGTTACACTTTGTGTTTTTATCAATTCTGTAAGAATTCTTTTACAAATTTCCGCTACCCTTATCATTGATAAGAATTTAAAAAGAAAGTTATGTATTATATTTTTATAGTATTATTCAACATTAATAAATAAATATTTATCGCCATATTATTCACTTTTTCATATGTGTTACATTTCCTTGATTTGAACCGACACTAACCGCAGTTAGTTAATAATAAGCAGTATTGTCAAGCAAAGGTGCCTATAATGAAAATGTAGCAAAATAATTAAGTTGAATATGGGAACAGATTTACCTCATAAATAACACTGTCGGCTTTTAACGAACTGCTCGCGTGATTTTATTTTAAGCCATTAATATATAAATAAAGTAACAACAATATATATATATATATATATATACATATATATATATATATATATATATATATATATATATATATATATATATATATATATATATATATATATATATATATATATATATATATATATATATATATATATTTATATATATATATATATATATATATATATCAAAAATCAAAAATCTTATTGTCTTTCAAACAAACTTAAACTAGGTTGCGCACTGACACCCACACTAGGATTCCCTGTGTTGTGGGTAGTCAGCCTCTTCCCTTAAGATCTATCTTAATGTAACTTAAAAATTATAGCAGGTGAGTAGCGATTTACATTGATTAAACATAAAACTTATACTATATACTAAAATTAACTCTTACATAAATTTACATGGGTATGTGTGTGAGTGTAGGTGTGTGTGTGTGTGTGTGTGTGTGTGTGTGTGTGTGTGTGTGTGTGTGAGTAGGTGTTTGTGTGAGTATGTGTGTGTGTGTGTGTGTGTGTGAGCATGTGTGTGTGTGTGTGTGTGTGTGTGTGTGTGTGTGTGTGTATGGGTGTGTAGTTATTGTAGCGACAGTGACTGCATGGTAACTGGAATACATATTAGTTGAGTACATATATTTATTTATTAATTCTTTAATTTTAAGCAAACTTTTTTTTTTTTTTTAATTAATAGAGATAATGTGTTCTGTATCCATGTAGCTTAGATGGAGAAGCCATGCCTTAATAGTTTTCTTACACATTGATCTAGTTTTGTAAACTATATCTAATTTTGAATTGATTCTGCTATATAAAAAGGGCCCTGTAAAATTAAAGGATCTATGTGCAAAGGTGGTTCTGGTTGGTTCAGCTTTCCATTTTAATGAACGAGCTGATCTGGTAGAGACAATGGATTGTAACGATTTTTTATGAAATCTCAAAGCCACAGCTAGGATGTAAAGTTGCCGTACAGTGAGGGTTTGACATTCTTTATAAAGAAGGCTGGTAGAGTAACGACGCGGTTTTTTGTATGCCACTTTGAGTACTGCTCTTTGCACTCGTTCTAGCTTGAAAAGGTGTGTCTTGAGTGCAGCTCCCCAAATAACCACACAATAGCTAAGGACAGATTGGCACAGGGAAGTGTAAACTAATTTTATAAGATTTGTGTCAGCTACCTGCCTAAGCTTATATAGTACATGGAGAAGCTTTCTTGTTCTCGCGGTGGTAGCATCTATGTGTGGAGACCAGGATAGTTTCGCATCAATTGTTACGCCTAGGTATTTTATGAAGTCTACTTCTTCAATTATGGTGCATGTGCAGAAGTTCCATTTTCTATCATCACATTTGTGAATTTTAATTGTGATGACATCATCTGGAGCAGAGTGTTCTGTGATCCTAAAGGCAACGTACTTGGTTTTGTTCTCATTTAAGGTGAGTAGATTGAGTTGCAGCCATTTAGCAACTAGGTGAAGTCCTTCTTCTGCAGTGTCCTTAGTTTCTTTCCAGCTACTACCATGAAACACAATGGCAGTGTCATCTGCATACGTGAAAACACTTGCATTTTTCAGCTTTATATTGCAGAGGTCGTTAATGTATACTAGAAAGAGAGTAGGACCAAGCACGCTGCCCTGAGGAACACCGAAGTCTATAGCTCGCGATTCACTAAGCTGTTTGCCAATTTTAACTTTCTGCGTTCTGTCTGATAAATAGGACTTGAACCAGGACAGTACGAGACCTCTTACACCTATAGCTTGTAACTTTCTGATTAGCATTGTTCGAGAGACCGTATCAAATGCTTTCGCGAGATCGAGAAACACTCCAATGCAACACTGTTTATTATCCAGTTTATTAATAACTCGGTTGACTAATGATATTGTCGCGTCTTCTGTGGAAATTTCCGATCTAAAACCAAACTGATTATTTGATAAAATGTTTTTTGACTCAAGGAAGTTAAGGAGTCCCATGTTTATGACTTTCTCAAGTATTTTGGATAATGATGGCAAAAGTGAGATGGGTCTGTAGTTTGAAACTTGTTTCTTATCTCCTCCTTTGTAGATGGGACATACACAGGCAGTTTTGAAAAGGCACGGAACTACACCCTCAGTCATACTTAAGGTACAAATGTGTGAAATGGGTTCTGCATGTGCAAACTTGTTACATTTTAAGATACGGTTACTTATACTATCCTCCCCTGGAGCTGAGCTAGTTTTAAGGCAATCAATAATTTTAGCAATTTCTTTGGCATTCGTGGGGACAAAGAACATAGAATCAGTTACATTGCTATCAGTGGTTTTATATTTGTTAGCTAACTCTGATTCTGTCGTACCCATGTTGCGTAAAATATTATTTGCAAGATTTTCTCCTACTGTTGTGAAGTATTCATTGACAATATTCAATGACTCCATCTTATTTTGGTTGATATTTATGAGCTCATAGTTTGTACTTCTTTGTGGCTTTATATTACAAACCTCTGTTACAACTCTCCAAGTCTCACGTGTATTTCCTGTGGATTCTATTAAGCGTTTTTATCATACTCATTTTTTACATTTTGGATGATATTATTGCAATAATTTCTGTATTTATTATACTTTACTTTTAATTCTTCGTTTTTAGGGTATTTACGACAAAATATATGCAGCTTGTCTCTTTTCCTTTGACATTTCAGTAATCCAGAAGTCATCCAAGGTTTTATTATACTTGTAGCGTTAGAAAATGATTTTGTGGTTTTGAATTTGTTTATTTTGCTTTGGAGGGTGTCAGTTAACATTGTAGCAGCTTTTTCGGCATTGTTACAAGAAAGTATATCCTGCCAGTTAGTGTCGGCCAGGTTTTTACTTAGCTCTTCATATTCAATTTTAGTGACCAAACGCCTTTTATTTAGGTCAGAATCAGAGTTGTTTGTAGAATTGAGGGCACAGATTACAGTGTAATGGTCTGTTATATCAGTACAGCAGACAAGTGTCTTGGCGTGGGTATTGGCTTTAATAAACATGTGGTCAATACTAGTTTTGTCATGAGTGGGAAAACTATGACCGCAGATGAAGCCAAAATGCGCAAGTACGTTTAAATATTCTTCCACCTTGGATGTTTTTGTTATAAGGTCAATGTTTAAATCGCCAGTAAGTATAGTATTGTCATGTGAGTTGCATTGAAGAATCTGTTCGAGCGATACTAGAAAATTATCTATATTACTAATTGACGGGGATCTGTAAATGGAGATGATATGAAACTTATTATTAATATCAATAATAAAAAAAATAGCATCACAGAAATTTGGTTCAGAAACTTGAACATTCAGTCCAGTTTTAGTAAAAATTACAATCCCATCATTCTGGTTTAGATAGGTTTTTGAACAATGGTATTCGTAATTATTTATACGGTAAGTGGGAGAAAATTCATTTAGGCGACATTCACAAGAATAATTACGTCGGGAAGGAGACACATTCTGGATAAGTACAGGGTAAAGTAATCAAGGTTTTTTTGGATGCTCCTTATGTTCTGTGTAAGTATAGTAAATGCTTTTTGTGATTCTCCAAGTATTAGATTGCATGTTTCAGGGTTAGTAACGTAGTGGCACTCAGTAAAATTTATGTTATCAATTTCTTCAATAATTTCCATGTTAGCCATTTTTATTTTGGGGTGTGTACTCGTCTGTAAATATGATTGTTAGCTTTATATATTTGTGATAATTGAGTAGATTGTTCGTGTAGAGTGCTTTTGTGTGGTAAATGTGTACTTGTGTTAGTAAGTCTAAGTATATTGTAAGATTTTTATTTAGAAAATGTGTTACAAAAAAAAGGTTTTTACGAAAATTAAAAAGAAATACAAATTTCAAAAAATAGGAATAAAGGTTAATAATATATCTTAACATACATGCAGGTCTCAATAGTCACATATTTTGCTTAACTTTTTCAAGATCGTATGTAGTTTTGATAGGGATGATTTTATCTTTGTTGATGCGCAGTAAGATTAAGCCACGCGAGGTCCAGCATGATAGTTTCATGCTTTTGGCGAATTTACGCACATGAAAGAATAGAGTCGAGGTCCGTTTAGTGAGGCTTTCAGATATATAGATAGGCCGTTTTTCTCCGGAAATACCAATATGACCAGTGTGAAGTTTGCCATCTTTCTCTTTATCTTTGTTGAAATGCTTAATCGCTGTGAGGAATTGTTCCTTTTTCAGTACTGTAGCAAAGTCTGTAAAAATCGTCGATTTAGAATCATCGGAGGATTTGAGTCTGAAAATATCTCTAATATCAAGATCGTCTATCTCAACATTAACAAAAATGCCCATTTCCTTAATTACATTTTTCAGGTCTTCTTTCCCCTCGGTCTGATTAGGTTTAGGCATGTTTCGAATCTCTAGCACAGTAGAACAAGACTTTTTTTCCAGAAAATCTATTTTTTCTTCTAGTACACTAATGCGTTTTTCATCTGCATTTTTCTCTTTTTGCAGTACACTTATTTGTGCCAGAGCGTCATCGTATAGTGCAGATAGGGACTTTAGATCATCTTTAATTTCCTGATTTTGCTCCATCATGGTCGTTTTCAGCTCCTGAAAGCGTTGTTCTTGGCTTGTAGAGAGTGACATGATCAGAGTTCGCATTTCTTTCATAAAATCTTTCATATTTATATCTTCTTGCTTATCTTGAGGAGGGGTCCCGAAAGCACGTCGCTTATTCTTATTTACTTTCGAAATTTGGGCGTCACCATATCCATAACGTACGTCATCAGGCTCAGATTCATCCTCCAATTGAAGAGGCGTTTGTGTAGGCGTCTGTAGCAACGTCATGTTTGCGTTTGTATCCACAGTGGCAGCGAGTTGCTTATCTTTTTTTGAAGGGGTGCGTTTGGTCTTTGGCATTTTGTACCAAGATTGCAGAAGAGCAGGGAGGTCAAGCAGACAAGTTTGACGTCAAAAAGAGTTCCAAGCGTGCGCTTACGATGTGTCCTGGAGTACCAGGGGTGCAGAAGTAGGCCGGACGTTCTCGGGCAATGACGCAAGGGAATGGTCAATGTTATCATATAGTGGATTTACTACTAAAACGCACTTCGGAGTACTAGGGGAGCAGAATCAGCAAGAGATTATACTGTAAGCGGCTGAGCAAAACTCGCAAAGTAGGTACAGCAAGGCGTGCGTTTACGATGAGCCCCAGAGTACCAGGTGTGCAGAATTTCTCAGGAGATTCTCAAGCAGCGCTGACGCAAGGAGTGGTTAATGTGGATTTATCACGAAGATGCACATTGGAATACTAGATTTTAGTACTGTTATATAAGTATTCTGTGGTACTAGGGTAGCAGCAATGCAAATATATAGCATACATAGGCTTATGAATTTACTCACATACGGGGGGCGCGGCCTTGCGTGACGTTATTTAGGCAGCTCTCTCTATCCGAGTATTGCTTTTAAGTACCAGGATCACATAGGCAGGCGGAAGTCTTGCGTATCGTAGACAGGTTACTCTTCTATGCGTAGCACTAGTAGCTGCTCACGCATACGCGTAGCGCATGACGCACTGTACGGCACACCTTACGCAGGCAATCTCCTAATGTATTATGCACTCCTATTTTTTCGAATGTATTTTTACTTGTACATTTTATTTTACTATTTTAAATTAAATGACGTGGAGTTGGACACGACTACTCTGTTTCGAGGTCCGGGGGGGAGAAAATATCTATATATATATATATATATATATATATATATATATATATATATATATATATATATATATATATATATATATATATATATATATATATATATATATATATATATATATATATATATATATATATATATATATATATATATATATATATATATAATCCGCCATTGTAATTCAATGTACCCAAATGATTTACACAATCTACAACCCCCAAAAAATCTCACCCTATAGTTCAAGCAGGTGAGACCGCGAGCAGAACACTAGTTTAGCATAAAAAGAAAAAAAATGTAATATATAATACATATCCACTTTCTTTACCATACATATGCATGGCTAATGAAGAAAATGTTGAAATGAAGGGATCTTGAAGGCTTTTTATCTTATATTCCCATACATAATATTACATATGATCTATACTAAATAAAACATTATTAAGTGATACGTATATAATAGAATATACATGCTATATTATAATCGTATAATAATCAAAGATGTTTACTCATTCATACACTTTCACGCAGCTTCATTCCACTCTCATTTCCAGTTCGTTGAAGTGTATATTTAATGCTATTTTCCACTGCAATATATCTGTCTAATAAATTAATAAATCATGCTGCGGCCGTTCTGATGGAGCGGCACAGTTAAACGTGAAAACGGTGATTGAGGGTTCGATTCCTACTGTAGGAAATGAATTATTCGCTTTCCTCGCTCTGGCTAAAACAGAATTTCGATTGCTTGTATGTGATTGTTTATAAGTTCAAGTAATACGTAAATTATAACATCTTTTAGCTTTAAAGTATGACACTTTCAATTTATCAATCACGTCGAAATCTCACATGTGGAGTGGCGGAGCTCATCGCCTTAACCTACCTGAGTGGATAAATAAATCTGACTCATTCCCCCGAATGTGAATCGAACCCTCAACCATCGTGTGAATATAGACTACACTTGGCTTCATATTTAATTTAATCTTTATATACTGAATATTTCATGAGATCTACGGTGTTTTTTCTACGATCCCAACCCTAGTACAGTATTAGGTAAGGTGAATTTATTATTTACTACGACTCTTAAATAAGAAAGTAAGCCAGCGATTCAGCGAGACTCAATGTAGTCTTAAATAACATCATACTGTGATCGCAACGGTTGTGGGTTCAATTCTAATTACGGGGATAACGAATTATTTTCAATTCTTTGCGCTGGTACAAGATAATCTCAGCTTTGAGCTCTTGCCCTCAATATTTTAAAAATTTGACGGAGAGTGGGGAACGAATTTACTTACGACTCTAGGTTGCCTCCGCCTACCTTTCTATATACGGGAAACAGCGTAAAAAAAAATACGAGAACATGTAATGAAATTGTGAAAGAAAATAATCTTATTTGGGATAATGTTTTATTTAGAGTTTATTTAGTTATTGTATTGTATATTTTATGAGAGCAAGTTAAAGGCAAATTAACCGAATACAGCATTTTTACCTCTACAGTTGTTAATTACTTTATATAGGACTATAGAAATCAAATTAATCTCAATCGCAATATTAACATAATAAATTGTAATCATTGTAATCATATACAAAAGGTCGCTGGTTTCATAACGCACGCTGATAACACGCTGTATCTCGCACGTAGCGGGGTAGGGAGAGGTAACCGTAGGTAGAAGGAACCTAGATTTAAGACACTCCGTTCCCCCGCCTTTTGACGTATTGAGTGTTGAGAGATATATATTTTTATTCATATTATATATACTTTTTAGGTTTCCGTACCACAAAAAGAAAAAATGGAACCCTTACATAACATTTGTTGTCCGTCTAAGCCATTTTTCACAATAACGCATGAGGGGAGGTATCAAGATGTAATTAATATTAAATATCCAAGCTCACAGTCCATTGGAGAACAGAAAATATCAAAATTCTACGTCAACGGAATCTAAATATAAGACCGCTTATCCTTGTATTTACCTTATTTGGTATGGAATTTTCCACGTAATAAAACCTGTTGGGATTTTTCATATCTAATAATTTATATCATCTACAATAATGAAATATGGCAAGGACATATATATATATATATATATATATATATATATATATATATATATATATATATATATATATATATATATATATATATATATATATATATATATATATATATATATATGTATATATATATATATATATATATATATATATATATATATATATATATATATATATATATATATATATATATATATATATATATATATATATATATATATATATATATCGGGCCTGAGCCAGCCGTTAAGTCGGAGAAGTTTAGATACCTTGGAACCGTTATGCATGAGTCTGGAGGCATCGACCACGACATCCATGCCCGTATAAACGCTGCCTGGGCCAAATGGCAGGAGGTCACTGGTGTAGTCTGCGATAGCAGAATACCGTCCAAGCTCAAGGGACTCATATACAAGAGCATTATCCGACCGGTTCTTTTATACGGCAGCGAATGTTGGCCAACATTATCTCGGCACACTCAGGAGCTTCACGTCACGGAGATGAAGATGCTGAGATGGATGTGTGGCGTAACGCGGTCCAACTGCATACGCAACACATTCATTCTAGGTAGTCTTGGGGTCCGTGACGTAGCGGATAAGCTCCAAGAGCGTCGCCTGAGATGGTATGGCCATGTTATGCACCGATCTGAGAACTATGTCGGAAGGAAGTGCCTTGACATGTCTGTCCCTGGAGTTAGACCACCCGGACGCCCAAAGAAGTGATGGCTGGATCTCGTGACACAAGACATGAGAGCCAATAAATTGTCCACTGAGGATGTTAAAGACCGTGCAAAGTGGAGTAGGCTTAGTCGGAAGGCAGACCCTGGCAAAAGCCGGGACTAATGTCATTATTGTAGATGTCAAGTAGAAGAAGAAGATATATATATATATATATATATATATATATATATATATATATATATATATATATATATATATATATATATATATAATCTTTTTTTATTTTGTTTTTTGTTTGTAAAGTTGCTACTAAGTCAATGTTGCGCTAGGTAAGGCAACGTTCTAGAATATAAAATATATTTTTCATAAAAAAAGTACATAAAATTTGTAAAAGAATTGGAATCCACAACTGCCGTTGAAAGAGATACATTATTTATATATACTCGTATATATATTCTGTTTTACGTTTTTATATTTTACGATTGAGGCCATCATGACGAAGTAGGAAAAATTTTTATTGTAAACTCGATAGTAGTTCGTTCGATTTCCACCCAGAGTATACAGATAAAACAGTGTAATTCCACAAGTTATTACACAGTAAATATATAAATATATATATATATATATATATATATATATATATATATATATATATATATATATATATATATATATATATATATATATATATATATATATATATATATATATTTATATATATATATATATATATATATATATATATATATATATATATATATATATATATATATATATATATATATATATATATATATATATATATATATATATATATATATATATATATATATATATATAACTGAAATGAAGCATGTAACTGAAAAAAAAAACCGAATAAATTACCTTACATTAGAATAACTAAGTAACAACCATAAAACGCAATGAATAATCAACAATATTAATCTAAGCCCCATAAGGATATTGTAACGAGATTGTAGCTTGATTTAAACCATATATGTAAATGCCTTTTAGTTAGACACGTGTGACATGGTAATTAGGGATTCAAAGGCGGAACTTCTAACGAAACGTTAATCACTGTCGCTATAGAATCGCAAGTACATTAGTACTGTGTAATTGTGATATTTTACTATATATTATGGGAATTAAGCTCGCCTACTGAGGATTCTGTGACAATTTCGCAATTGAATGTCAACGGGAAGTACAAGTTATAAATATTGACAAACGTAATTTTGTAGGCATATGTACTTATTTTGTAGGAAACGATAAGTTCGTAATATATATATATATATATATATATATATATATATATATATATATATATATATATATATATATATATATATATATCTTTACATACAAAAACATCTAACTTCACTAGTCCCAATCTAACTCTAAAATAACAAACCTCTACTGACCAAAACGGTTTCCTCCTAATGACAGTCCACACATAAAATGTATATAGAGCTAGCAACGTAAACTTTAACTCTGATTCAACACATGTACGTTACGATGTTGAACCAAATTCAAACCGTATATTGTGTGTATAACTTAGGAAATAAAGCTACCTGTATTGAACATGGGCAATAGGCCAAATTAACCTGGATGACTCTACATATAAACTATGATTATAAAAGTTTTATATCTCTATTTTTTGGTTTCACGCTGTATCCCGCATATATAAGGGTAGAAAGAGGAAACTTAGTGCTAAAACACTCTTGCCCGGCTTCTTGGGACTATGCATGTTGAGAGGAGGAACTTAACGCCGCGCTTTGTACGAACGAAGTATATATATATGTGTATATATATATATATATATATATATATATATATATATATATATATATATATATATATATATATATATATATATATATATATATATATATATATCTTCTTCTTCTTCCTGGCATTAGTCCCGGCTTTTTGCCAGGGTCTGCCTTCCGACTAAGACCTATCGGTCCATATGAGTGGCGAAGTGGTTTTTTGTGGAGCGATTGCCATCTGACCTCCAAACCCATTACTGGGAGAAACCAGGAAAGGAAAGGGAATAAGAGGCAGAAAGACTTGGAATATAGGGGAGGGACATCACTTACATGGATTGGATCGGGTTATGAAAGTGGTGGCTCGAGGTCCCGGGGTCGCGTACCCGTATGCCGGAAACCAAATATCGGACAGATAATTGGCTAGACACCCTCTGAGATGCCAACGCCACGCGGTGTTCCCAGGCGGTCACCCATCCAAGTACTGAACGCGCCCGACGTTGCTTAACTTCGGTGATCGGACGAGAACCGGTGTGTTCAACGTGGCATGGACGTTGGCATATATATATATATATATATATATATATATATATATATATATATATATATATATATATATATATATATATATATATATATATATATATATATATATATATATATATATGTATATATATATATATATATATATATATATATATATATATATATATATATATATATATATATATTACTTGTACATACTTCGTTTATATAGAAAATCTAATTTTACAATTCCCTCTGTACTTCCCTAGTTAAACTTGCCGTCTGTTGTTCTATATACAGACCGTTCGAGCTAATTTCGTATCGTGTATGCAAACTTAGAAACAGCTGTGGACGTAAAGGGTATAGGGGCCAAGAGTATTCGAATTGCGATTTATTTGAGACTAGTGTTTAGCTCACGGTTTCGTCTGCGTGGTGGACTGGCCATTGCCTTAATTTTTGTTTTTGCGGGTAGTTCCATAAAAATATATTCACATCTTTGATAGTCCCTACTTTTATCTTATACGTGGGATTCTTGTAATGAATAATGTTATCTTTCTTTTTACCGTACAATTTCCTTTATGTGATATCCATTCAAAGTGACATTGGCAAAGTGAATTGTGCTCAACTGGCATACTCAAAATGCCATAACTAAAGAGAAGAAGAAGAAGATGATCTAATTCATGCTGTAAACTGAAATTTTATTTGTGTAAACGAAAAATCCTCTTATTTCCGATTGCCCGATTAGTACTTAATGTACATTACGAGAACAGTTCTCTCTCTCTCACAACTCCCCTCTCTCTCTCTCTCTCTCTCTCTCTCTCTCTCTCTCTCTCAGTTCTCACAACTCCTTGTACAGGTTACGAGTACTACACCGCGCGCGCAATCGCGCAATCGCTGTTCGTATGAATTTTATACACACAACTATGAAACTATGACAGCCCGCCCCACATATAAATAATTTAATTTTTGGAATACCTATAATCTTAGAAATCTATAGAAAACGGGAGCGATAAAACCTCTTTCTACTATGATGTCGTTATCCTCACGAGACTACTATTTGATATTTTGCCAAAAGTCAGGCAATAATTCTTTCTGGCGACAAGGGGACGTGTCCTGTGTGCATACGAGTTTATTTCCTTACTCGTCTACTGCTAGAGCCAAGCTTAACAGAAAATGGCTTCATAGAAATTATTGGTAAATCTTTTTAAAGAATTACAGATAAATAATAATATTTCATTTGACTGTAATTGTGATGTTTGTTGCTCGAAGATCGAAGTTCAGCGTTGAGTTCCGCCCCTCAAAACGCAATGTCTCGAATTCGGAGGGAAAGTAGAGAATAGAATGTCTTTAACTAGATTATCTTTGTCTTTTCTCCTATATATGCTATATATGTGGGATTAAAGGCTGAAAATAAAATATTTATTTTTTTATTATAAATTTCTTAGGCTCAACACGCAACAACTGTAAATTCAAGTCCAGTTCAGGTACATTTATGTTTCAAGCTCCACTGGATGTTATATTTCACATAATAGAACCATTTTGTACTATTTTATTTTAAGGAAAGTTTCAATATTGAAGGGATATGATGAATTATGATGTTGTATATTATTTATATGGTGTGATATTTTTTACATATGTTATATTTTTTTTAACTCCACACTGTATCCTATCCATAGCAGGGTAGGCAGAGGGAAAGAATGTATGCCGAAGGAACGTAGTGTTAAGACACTCCGTTTCCCGCTTACCGCCTTTCGATGCATTGCTTATTCATTGGCGGAACTCAATGCCCCGCTTTTGCCTTGTTTCTTGTTTCTTGATTTCATAATCTAGACATAGAGACCATATTTAAATCACTAGACATAGATAACATATTTAAATCATTCCAAATTTTTATTAAAGACACGATACCAAAATATAGAAAATGGTATATGGTCCGTTCTCTGCTGTTATGTGTTCAGTGACAAAATCAACGCCACCTCGAGGTAATTTAAAATAATTCATCGTTTTTACAGTAATAAGCTTATAAAGTAAGCCACGTTGGCCTTTAAGTTAACTATTTAAACCTCTTTATAATCATTAATGTATACGTATAAAAGTAAAACAGATCAAGAAGTAATTTGAAAAATATAAAAAATCAATAATTTATCTTCTCTATATTATATTTACATAGATGCTTGAACAAGCTGAAACATAAATTCCATCAACGCAAATATTTCAAAGTAAATATGAGGATATGAGTAACTAAGCAAACTGTAGAACTTTGGTGGTAGCTGACTAAAACTAACTTTCAGTTAGAATTGGCAGCATCTGTCCGTTGCGGTTTTGATGCTGTAAATCTGCTATTATTTTAAAAAGTTTTTTTTATTATAGAATAGTATATTTTAAATCCTATATTTAAATATATATATTTAACATTTATAGATGTTATATATGTTAAATATATATATTTATAATTTTTGATCCATTGCAATGCAATGGGATCAAAACACACCTTACTTACACACTAATTATACCTTGTGAGACTTTTAAAATTATTTTAAAAGTCTCACAAGGTATAATTAGTACAGTCAGCTTAAGAGCTTTAATCGTATTTATTTGATTAGGAGATTTGCACACTTCCACGGCCACGGCAGCATCTTATAAATAAGTACTTTTCAAATATATAGTATAATGATAAGCTGCTTAAAGTTTGCTGTTTATAAAAGCGACGGTTGTGGGTTCAATTCCCACTCGGTGAGGATGGATTACTTTCGTTCTCATCCCTCTTGTAACAAGGAAAAGTGCGCCGTTGAGCTCCAGTACTTAAAACGCAATATCTAAAAAAAAAAAAGTCAGGAACAAAGTGTTTTAACACTAGGTTCCCTCTGCCTACGCTGTTATATGCGGAATACATCGTAAAGCTAAATAAAAATAAAAATAAACTATATGTGAAACAAAGCTTAAAATTACCCGTAATTTTAATACAAATCAGAAGTTTAAGTAGGTGACAGACGAGGGCTCTCCCAACAATAGATGCCCAAGGATCCGATTGCTTGACACCACTAAAGGTAAACCACTCACTTGTTTTTAGGGTTCCGTATTTCAAAAGAAAAAACGGAATATTTATAGGCTAACTTTATTATTCGCCTGTCCGTCTGCCAATACCATTTGAAGACAGAGATCAAGATCGTGTTGAGACCTCCAGCTTCACGCGATCTTGAGTAAAGTAACAATTCATATGAAATATACTTTTATGGTCTCTTGGAGCACGGGAAAAAATCATATTACTAAACCAGCGCAATCAATAGATACGAGTAGTAGTAGTAGTTTGTATGAAATTCACCGTGTAATCAAAATTGATAGGGTACTTCCGGCTAGCCTAATGTTATGAAATTTGGCATTAAGTTAGAACTTATAGTACAAACAAAGGAAATAATGTGAAACTTGGAAATTTATAAGTATATAAAATAAAAAAAAAAAAACAATTTAGCGGAGCACGGACAAAAGTCATTACAAATTTATTTGTGTAGTTCATTTCATACAAAATGAGTGCATATGACAGCAAATGTCACATTTATCAATACTTTTTTGTACTTTCGTCACTTACGGAATAAGTATAAAAAATAATGTAACATATTATTTAATTTAATTATTTCAGGGTAAAGTTGTATTTTTTTTAATATATAACGGGATAGGCAGATACTAGGATAGGCAAATATGATAATCAGTAAAATTATTTCATTTTCAGCTTTGTGACTCACAATTTATAATTATAATACAATTTGTATCCTCAGAAAAATGATATGACCACAAAATGACAAAATTAGCCTTGTCTTTATTTATTTCCTAAGGTTTTCCTTTTTATAACAAAAACATCGTGAAAATCCTTCCAATAAACACCGTACAAAAATTTCCCAAATCATATTCTTATTTTCCTTAAGTATTTATTTAGATAAATAAGTATAGTTACCCATCACTCTATCAATCTCTCTCTCTCTCTCTCTCTATCTAGATGCTCATTAGAAGAATAAAAAAAGAAATAGCAAAAAGTTTAAGTTCAAATATCGCTGACAAAGCTAACACAGTATATGTATAGGTATTACAGTAAATAATAATCGTCAAAATCCTTTGTAAGGCTTTAAAGGGCCTTGGTCAATACTTCTTGTTTCTAATGATACTCCAGCGAGCGATACTTGAACTTCATGGAGCCGTCATTGAGAGTTTGGCGAAAGGGAATATTAAAATTTAATGATCTATTCATACTTATTTTCTATTATAGATTTTGTTATAAGCGATTTGTACGGTTATGTCATAATTTTTAAGGAAATTTTTTATAGGCTATAATTTTTTTTTAGGTTTTAGGCACACGGCATGTATTTCACACGTAGCTGGGTAGGCATAGGGGAACCGTAGGCAGAAGAAACCTAGTGTTAAGACACTCCGTGCCCCATTAATATAGTTTATAAGTAATATAATTATTATTGTCAAGATCTCGTCGTAGCTCAGCAGCACAGTATCGGACTATAAATGCGACGGTTATAGGTTCGAGAAAGCGTGGAACACGATAAAGCGCGACGTTGAGTTCCACCACTTAACACACAAAATTCTAAAAATTGGACGAAAAGTTCCATCTGCTTACCCTACTTGCAACGTGAAGCACTTTATTATATTATATTTAGACATATGATATCTAGAAAAACACAACTTACGTAGATAACGTAGAATGGGAAAACGTATTAATTAATAAAGTATCTCGCTTGAAAGGAACTTCTTTTCAAGGGAATCAGCGTGGTGTAATTTTTTACCAACATTACTAGTTTTATGCGATCATCGTGTAATGATCATCTGACTATATTCGTGATAGTAAAGGATTTCCCCACTTATAGGCATAAATTACATTTATTACCTAGCTTTGCCTCAAATTATAGTTAAAAGCAAAGCACGGAGTGTCTGAACACTAGATTCTCTCCGCTTATCCTGCTATTCCCAATAAAACAAAGACTTTAAAGAAAACACTTTTGTAAACACTTTTGTAAACGCAACGATTTTTGGCTCTCGGCACCACTCGGCGAGAATAAATTATTTTCATTTTCTTTGCTCTGGTAACACGCAATGCCTCGAAAGGCTGAAAGCTGAGAACGGAGTGTCTTAACACTAGGTTCCTTCAGCCTACGGTTCCCTCTGCCTACCCCGCTATATGCGGGATACAGCTTAAAAAACTAAGTAAATTGCGATACATGAAACAAAATATCACCAACTGGAACAGAGACACTGCATAATCCATCTGCCCTGCATCTATAGATGTATAATCAATCTTAATATTTATTCCTTCATTAAAACAGTTACAAGATAAACCCAAAGTTTGATTAAAAATAAATCCCTCGGGCGTATTTCAAGTGAGTTTTTTCGCGAGTCTCTCTTATAACTTTTAAGCAATTTCGGAATATTGCAATTCGAACTCAATGAGATAAGATAAAGAAGTTAAGATTAATATATTTTTTAAGATTGTGGAAATACAAATATGATGAAACTTAATTTTTTAGGTTAGTTTTTAGGCTTCCTTCCCAAAAAAAAAGAAATGGAACGCTCATAAGATCACTTTGTAAGATTATATCTATAGTTACTCTATGTCTGATCTAGTTTTCTCAAGATACGCGATGACGTGGCAGAGAAATCTAGGTCTAAATTCCTTCGAGCACTGGAAAAATTAAAATAAACACAAATAAAACGAGTTTTTCTTTTACGAGTGTTTCTTTCGTTTGCATTGTGTATTAAATTCGCCGCGTTATCACAACAATAGTGTAGTTTCTATTGACCTACATTTTTTAAATTTGACAAAAATTTCTATCTTTATTTCGTTACATACATCATTTTTGTTTCTCAGCTTTTATGACTTGTATTTACTGCCCATTGAAATTGCTACAGAACCCTCAGGGCGCAACTCTGACTCGCACTTGGCCGATTTTTTGTTTCCACGAGGTATATTTTTTGTTAGCGACATATATAATTTAATTATAAAATATTTTATGCTTAATTAAACTTATATACTAAAACGAAAGACACAGACAGACATACAGAATTCTTTCATTTTCATATATTTATTTATATATATATATATATATATATATATATATATATATATATATATATATATATATATATATATATATATATATATATATATATATATATATATATATATCTATAACAAAATATATAAGTAATAATTGTTTTTCTAAAAGTAATAAATACAATTCTTTGTAGGATAACAACGTAGCAATTCTCGTAAGCAAGCACTTATGATATTGCTTTCTCATATATGATATCCTTGATTCGTGAATTGTTATATAAATTATGAAAATAGCTCGCACAATATAATATATATTTTATATATATATATATCATCATAGAAATTGGCACCTACACCATTGCGTATAGATAACCAAAATCGTTATACAGAAGCTTAATTAGTTTTTTTATCTCGGTCGAGTAGTTGAGTAGCGGAACTCAACTCTGTGTTTTGTCTTACCGTAATGAGAAAATGAAGATAACTCATTCCCCCTAGCGAATATTGAACCCATGATCATCGTGTGAGATACTGACCATGATGACCACATATAAATAACTATAATTTTATACATTTGTGTAGTTCTTTATATAACACCTCTAAATAAGGAAACATAGTTATCATACAATATTGTGAAGCTAAATATAATATAAATTTATTCCACCAGACAGTCTTGTTAGCTGAACTTTAACAAGCTCCATATTTAGGTGTCCTACTTCGCATTTATTTTTATTTTTAAACTAAATAATTCTTTGTCCTCCCAAGTGAAAACTTCCGGCTGTAAATATTTGATACGCTCCGTTGCTGAAACATTGTTAATAAATAAATAAGTACTACTAGTACTACAGTATTTACTTCTCTGGTAAAGATTAAAAGACAGGTCGTCGTAGCGCAGTGGAATACGGTCTGACTGTAAACGTGACTGTTGTGGGTTCGAATTTTTTAGAAAATCTTACTATGATTATAAATGTGAAAGTTTTTGAGTGAGCTTGTGTGTATGTTTGTTGCTCAATAATGTCGAAACGGCTGAACGAATCGGGGTGTAATTTGGAACAGGGGTAGATTATGGTCTGGAACCACTGTTAGATATTACTAAAGTGATTGCATTCGTTTATCTTAAATTGTACATATGGGCATATGTTATTCTGATAAAAGAGCTATATTACTGCAAAGAATCATCTAAATCAGTTCAGTTGATTTTGAGTAAAATCGGAACAACTTCTCTCATATTAATAGGATGTATATAATACTAAGGAAAATATATCTCGTAGCCTATGTATAATATATATATATATATATATATATATATATATATATATATATATATATATATATATATATATATATATATATATATATATATATAGTGATCAAATTCCACATCATATATATATATATATATGATGTGGAATTTGATCACTTATTACGTAATATTATAATAGGCGAGAGATACTTTGTTTTCTTATTTAGAGACATTTTATTAGCTTACTAACAATATAAATAAATATAAAACAAAAAACAGTTTTCGCTTATTTCAACAATTATATCATATAATATATTTCATTGATATTAAAAATAATAACAATTACATTTTCTTTACTTTTTTTATCCAAAAGTAAAAAAATCTTAAAAATATCTAATCTGAATGATTCAACAAAAAAGCTTCTCATCCATAAAGTCATAGGTATAAAAACGCGAAATAATTTATGACCGATCCTTCTATATGAATATTGAAATGAATCCACAATTTGGTTGGTCGATTTGGAAACCACAATTTGGAATCCACTTTCATATTCATTGACAGTAAACCGGATGTTTGTTGAAATTTTTATATCTTGGAATAGTGTGATTATTTTCAATTTTTAATTTTGTATTGGATTTACGAATTTACTTTACAATTTAAATGTATGAAATAGTTTTGCTAGTTTTAAATATTTATAGATCTAGTTTACACATTATTAAATTTTCACTTATATTTTCTAACAACGAGTATTATCCCGAGGTTATCGTGGCTCCGTAGCAGCGTAATAGGCAGCGTGATAGATAGTGATAGAAAGCGTGATATATAATAACAGTGTCTTAATGTACACACGGTGGACATTCGGGGATTAGAATATTTAAACAAAAATTTTGACCTTTGGCTTACAATTTTGACCTTCCAGAAGTATAAAATTTTCATAAACTTAGTGAAATATAAAGTTTCACATATACATATATATATATATATATATATATATATATATATATATATATATATATATATATATATATATATATATATATATATATATATATATATATATATATATATATATATATATATATAAATATATAGATAACAAGTCACTTTACTTCCGTAGATATCTAGGCATTGGTTTGATTTGTATTACATACGATGTTATAAGCTATATATATTATGCCTATGCCTTGATAGAACGCCAAAAGCCTTATGAAGTAAAGTGCTTTGTGGATACTGTAATCTAATCGCGTTGAAATTACTTCCCCGCCCTGTCCTATATATTGCATGTATAACATCCCTTAAGGAAGTAAGCCGTTTTTGTTCCATAGAAGATGTATGCTTAATAGAATTATTTTACATGCTTGTCAGCTTTGTGGTTATTAACATTGACAGCTAATCCAGAGTTTGTAGGTTTTGATGCTATATATATATATATATATATATATATATATATATATATATATATATATATATATATATATATATATATATATATATATATATATATATATATATATATAGTTATGTATGTTAATATTTATATTCGTACGATATTATTACATATACTTGATAAATATTTTTATATTTGGTCAAGAAAGTAAATGTTATTTATATCTATGACGATTAAGCTTTAGTTCAAAGTTGGTTCAGATTAAGCTTTATTATTCAATTTTTTTTACGTATTTGTATTTCGAACAAAAGCCTACCTTATGGCATCACATTACTTGGTCTTAAGTAGTAATTCTAGTTCAAAACCATTAGAATAAGATAGTAGAAACCAGTTCTGAATCCTATATCTAAATCCTACCTTTATCATCAGCTCGGAACTCAGCCTCCAGTTCGGCCTTCGTCGGCTCCGGCTCCTGGTTCGGCTTGCTCGTCTTCATGCTTATGGATTTTCTTGTTTTGTGACCCCGGAACGCCGCCTGGATCTTCGTCGCAGCCTCTTCCTCTGATGTCTTGCACTCCTCTGTAGGTTCTTTTTGTTTCTCTTCTGTAACAAAATTTTTTTTAATTTCATATCTTGAAAAATTGTTTATATGTTTGATAATTTCACGGAAATTATGCGCGGAACTTAACGCCGCGGCTTATTTTGCTAATACGGAATAGTGAAAATAATTTAATACCCCGAAAGAAGGTCGAACCCACAAGCACAGCGTTTAGTCATACACTGTACCACTTCGCCAAGATGATCAAATATGAAAAAGGAATACCATCCTTTTCTATCAATTTCTTTTTCCTTTTTTAATTTAATAATAGCCTCTACAGATCTCGTATCGCAATTGAAATAACACCAAAAAGAAAAAGGTAACCTACTTTTGTTTTTAGCTGTAAAAGGCCTATTCTCGTAAATGAAATGCATGCTGTACTAAGAGCGTTGTCACGAAATTTCAAAAGAAAAATGGATTGTAAAGCTTTTCGGCGCTACATTACTGTTTTTGGCGCTAATTAGGCCGAGCAGATACCCCAATAGTGGTGCGGATTGTTTTAACATAATGTTAGTAGCTTTCTATTTTATGACAAACTAGTTTTTAAATTCAATTTTAATAGGTAAAAGATATGTCGATATATGACTCATGATTGTAAAATGACTATGAACCCAGTGAACGCAGTCTGACAAATGGACTATCCAACATATAACACATTTTTCAAACATATTTTGAATTACTAAAGATATTACAGCATTTAAATTTAAATCCTTCGGCCTTATTATACTAGAATACATTATTATTTTAAGAATTTAATTACCTTTTTTAAAATTGTATTAAGTTGCCCAAATAATGGCGAATTTCTGATATAGCTGTTATATAGCCATCAATATGAATATATTAAAATTACATAAATGGTTTTATGTCAATTACCTTAAATAAATGTGCATTTTCGACTTTAAGCAATTTCTATGTAAGAACAATAATAATTTATCAATACTAGAGGTCCCTGGTATATAATAGTTTTATATTAATTATATATATATATATATATATATATATATATATATATATATATATATATATATATATATATATATATATATATATATATATATATATATATATATATATATATATATATATATATATATATATATAAAATACGTTGTAGTTAGACAGTTTGAAATACTTAAGAAGCACTACAACAATAAAACGCAAGACAAATTACAGCTTTAACCTTAATTACATCTTTAAAATAAGATACTTCGCTATTCTTCTGTATTTAGTAAATAATAAATATATATTATAAGGCAAATTTCGCATAGAAGGACTGCGTCTGACTAAACAATAATTGTGGGTTCGATACTCACTCAAAGAAATCATTTTTAATTTCAGAGGTCTAGTAAGAAAAAGTCCTATTACAGAATAGTTAACACAACATAGCTTAAATTCGGGTGAAATGCGGAGAACGGAGAGTCTAAAAACTGTATGTCTAATACATATATGCAGAATGAAACGTGAGGTTAAAGTAAATAAGTACATATCTACCTTAAAGATAATAAATTTTAAAAGGTTAGCCATTGAAATAAAGTACAGAAGAATAGGATAGAATATACATTGTACAAGTTTAATTTTACTGTTATTGCCTACAGACATTGTTATGTTCAATTTATAGCTTTTTGCTTCTATAAGAGAATAGTTATTCAGTACGACTGATACTGAATTGTTAAATATACTTGTGCTATTAGATTTATCCAAATTTATATCCATATGTATTTTACTGTAGTTTTAGTGACATATTAAAGGCCAGTTTCACCGGTTACGGATAAAATTCCAGATAGTAAGCTTGCAATTAATACTGTCTACCAGATAAAGGCTGTTAGTATAAACAGGTATTTTTTATCTGCTAGATATTTCTATCTGAGACCTGACAACGAACAGATTTCCTATCTGTGACTTTATCAGCAAATGAGTAAACCGACTCTAAGAATATTTTAGTAACATACAGATTGTATGTGTGTGTATTGTATTTTTTAATAAAAATGTAAAATCGATAGAAAATTAAGAGCCCTGTATTACTGAACTATTTCTGACTTTAGGTGATTACGAGCAAGTACAATATTTATATTATATTTACAGTAATAAATTAGAAATAACTGCCTTCCCATTACATTACTTAACCATATATCATGTTTATTTTTTTTCAGCTTCACTCTGTATATTATATATAGGAGGGTAGACACAGAAGGCTTTCTCCGCCTAACTAGTGTCAAGATACCCTGTTTTTTGCTTTCTGCCAGAATTCGAAACATTGCGCGTTGAGTCGCGAAACTTCCTCTTCTTGTTTTGTGGTAAAATTCTACAAAGGGTTGAATATAAATTCGTAATCATAATTTTTTATACTTGCGGGCTTATTGCGGCAGTTCTTATCTTGTGCGGAAAAAACGTCACTGTGAACATAATATATATTTATTATATATGTCATATATAATAAATATATATTATGTTCATATATATAATATGATAATATATATTAATTACGTAATATATATTATTTTAGTTGATCTATTATTACAATATACAATAGTACACCTGATTATACACCAGACATATATTTTTAAATAATTAAGTAAGCTAGTTATAGACATCTTCAAATCGATCCAGCCGTTTAGGAGAGGTAAAGTGATGAATGCACATTTAGAAGAATTATGTAAATAATCTATAAGATACAGATCTATATCAATAAAATATTAATGATTTTGTTTTATTTCAATAGATTCATATGTATTTATACTTATTGCACATTGGACTCCGTGACATCGCTCATTTCAGTGCAATCTACGAAATGGTTGCTGACAACTTGCCAAATGTACAAGAGCCAAAGGAAGAGCTTCATTTTTATAAGTAGTTCCATGTGTTCTGTCCTACAGACTTTGATATTATTAATATTGCAAACTTTAAGAAACTACATGTACAATAAGCGTAGGAATATTGGGATATAGGTGGTCCGTGTCCACCCCAAAATAATCTGGTGCCCAGCCCAGAAATTATAGTCATGAAGGCTACATATTATATAATATAAAAAGTAACTATAATTTCCATAAAGTTTGTTCGTAAAACTAAATAAAATACATGTTAAAATGCATGTTTTTTACAAAAATCTAAATAAAATTTTCATAGTATTCACTTTCACTCAAAATAAATGATGAAGTGAGAAAGCAAAGCAAACGTACAAACAAAACGAGGCGACCCGTCTAGAGTCAAGAAGTTATTAAAAATGCAACCTGCACTTGGTCAGTACGAGTAACTTTGTAAGTGAAATAAAGTACTCTCGAGCTGTTTGCGTTATAATTTAAAAGCTTTTAAAGGTAGTTTTTTTTTTATTTCTACAGTTTTTTTTTTAGTTTTTATTTAGGTCATTGTACCACCTCGGGACAGCAGGTAGCTGTAAACGAGATGGTTGTGATTTCGATATTCAATTTTCATTTCTTCATTTTAATAGACAAAATGTTTCTTTATGGTCTTCTCAACACTCAATGTCTCGAATTTTCATCTGTCTATGTAGAACAAAATGTGAAGCTGAAAATATATAGAAACACTTTCATTTAAACGCAGCAGTAATAGAACCTGCACCAAATTTTTATATGATTTAACAAAAAAATATTTTTTTATGTGACCAAATAAATGACAACTATACTACATCAAACAAAATAAATATCACATTAATGATACCAGAGATCTTGACGTACACATATATAAAAAAAACATACCAATCTAATTGAGAACCTCCTCCTTTTTGAAATCGATAATAAATACATCAAACTACTTCTTCCATCAAATATCTTAACTTAACTTGAAATATATATAAATGCTACGCTACATATGCAAAATATTATTCTACATGTATGTAACTGAGGGAAATTTTCAAATACTCAAGGAAGCGTAGCTTCTCGGGCCGGTGGTGTCGTTAATGATACGGCTACGTAATGGTATGGAAAGGCTCTACATAATTTATTATATGTGAACTAGTTCTAACGGACTGCTGAGGCAAAAACCTTCCGCCAAAAAATATAGTATCAAATTATAAAAAATATAAAGTTTAATAGAAAAAAAAGAGCCATTTTTGAATTGCTTATATAATTTATTTATCTACTTAGTTTATTTTTTTTTGTCTCTTCGTTTTGTACTACATATTGTTTTTGATTTATGAATGTGTACACATACTATATTTAAAAAAAATTACGACCGTTATGACTTTATATTATCTGTATTATAAAAGAAGCCAGCTTAGAGGCTTACCTGAAAGGCGTGGAGTCTGTTAAACATTTTTATATTTAATATTTATATGCATGCTGTTACCTGTAGATTGCTGTAAGCTTTATTCTATTATTTAAATTTAGTTTAAAGCAAGTTCGTATAATTTCCTCTCCTCTAGGAATTACTCTCTTCTGTTCTCTCTAATAAGTCCTCACAAAGACATATTTTTGTATGAAGTCAAACAAGTCTTTCATTTGTTCTGCTTTGATATGCATATTTTATGCACATTGATTTTATATTTTAGCAATATTCCCCTGTCATTGAGTAAAAACAAAATGCGCTTTGTATTGGATTTAATTTTCTTATACTATGTATAATATAAAGATTATTCATAAATAATTTTTAAAAGGAGCTTCTGAAACACTCAGTCTACTTTGCCCACTCAAAATGTAACTTTCAGTAAAGCTTAGAGCGACGACAAGAAATATTAAAGTTTACATTGCACAAAAGCTTCTTACGTAATGTAAACTATTACCGAGAGGAGATTTTAGTGTATTACTTGCTTTATTCGGTATAAAGTAGATAAAATCTGAGTGAAATACTATGTACTAACTAAGTTTAATCAAATTTTATTACAATTTTATGCAAATGCATTTTAAAAATCTACCTTCTCTACATTAATAACTTATAATATGTTTATTGCAATATTTTTGTCACTGGGAATTGAATCTATGTACTCGATGCGGTAATGTAGATTAGGATGTACATTACCACTGTACTATTAGTTATGAATTAATTAATACACAATTATTTTAAAACTGTAAGTAATTTCTCTTAAAATATTCATGAAAATTTGATGGGCAATGAAAGGTAATTATATTCAAAATTAAATAGTCACGATGAACGTTTAACGCTTCTTATAATAAGACATTAATTCAGAAGAAATGTTATAGCCATAAAAAAGGCTATAGTGGGGAAACGTGTAAGATCTAATATGAGTATAATAATTCTATCATATATTTTATGAATTATGGAGGTATGAAAATTTACAAAGCACACGCAATTTAAGTTTTTGCAATATTATACATAGTTTATACATTCTTTGCTCTACATTATTGTAGCATGCTGTTATATGATCTATGTAACTCACCTATAACGCACTTTTATATCGGTGTAAGAGTTATTAAAATTAGTTAAGTAGTTTTATATTTTACTTATTTTATTACAAGCAAAAAAAAAAACATTTAAAAGTATACATACGAAGACGATGTAAAATGTACGATGAGTACGACAATATTACTAAGCGGTAAGTAACCGTTAGATGAATATCAAACCGCTACTAACGCCTTAGAAGGGATTTAGATCTTACTACTTTGCTTATCTCGTATGTAAATTTATATTATTTATTATATATATTTATTATTCAAGGTGACATGGTTACGTTAAGGAAAGTAAATCGAAAATATAATAAAACTCTTCTGTTAACAACTGAATGACTGATAGGCAACGCACAGTGACACTACTGGGTGTTGTAGAGCAGAATTTTGGTATGAGTTGGACTTGGCGAGTGTAGGAAAGCATTAAAATGGATTTTCTCGAAGTTTCTGGTTTCTGGAAAAAATCACCTGTCAAGATATCTCTATACATAAAACCTATAGTTATGAAACGTGGCTGTATGGCCCAACTGAGTATTTAGAATAGTTTTTGATAAAAAAAATGTCTAAAAAATCTTACTTTTATTGTGAATATCTCTCCGTCCTCTGCTTTAATTTATTCTATTTTTCATACAATATTCCGAAAGAAACATTAGGGTGTTATATAAACGTAAATATATCACTTCAGCTTAAGCATACATGCAATATAAAAAAATATCAATCACAAAAATATATCTGTAACAGAAACAAAATTTTACTTCACGAACACTTAACAGTATGACATTTCCAATAGAACTGTTAAAGCGTATGATATAAATTATTAATATAGCATAGCATAATTGGATATTTCTGTGGAATTCTATATTTTAATGCAATTAAAATCATCCGATTGAATACATTAAGGCTTATTGATTAATATGCATGTATGTATTGTGCGTGTACGTACCTCTTGTCGTAATGCATTGGGACTGTCTGGGTGGTTCAAGGTTCGATATCATTTTGGGGGAAAGATTTATGTGAGTCATGTTAAATTTGATCTGGTACTAATTGTGATGCTGGTTTCCACTTCTTAACAGGCGTAATTTTGAAATTTAAGTCAAGAATAAAGTGTTTTGACACTTGGTCACTTGATATCACGTGCTAAAGGGACACAATAAAAAAAATATTCTTAATTTAAATAGAAGAAAAGACAGTACAATTATAAGTTTTAATGACGTGGATTCAAAATTCGGCAAAGGATAATAGTAAACTTAGCTGCAAACGTAGTAAGAAATTTATATATTTATTATTATTAATTATTTATTTATTATATATACAATTTAAATTTAAGTTATAATAGACAAAATTGTCATGTGTTTTTCTAAAGAAACACACTTAAAATTAATAATGAAGAAAGAAAATCCAATTACATCAGCTTTAAATGAGCTCAATGTACACCAGCCAATAATAATATTACAATATATGTTATCAAATTTTCTTATTATATCTTTTTCTTCTTAGAAACTAGTGTAGAACTCTCCGTTCTCCGCTTACCACACGAGGTCAACAGGTCAGACACTTTGGGTAATGAAAGACGGAGTCCCATGAGTGAGGACCGCATCAATAGTAGTTAGATTTAAATGTAATGAGAACAATTTCATCATTACAAATTAATTTCCCAAAGGTGATATCGCTTACTACGACGTCGCCGTATCGGTATTGTTTATTTGATTATATATAGTCGAGTTAGTGTATTAGGAAATTTCCAATTTATACCCTGATAGGTACAAATATATACAGGCACCTATTTTTGAGGTGTAAATTTTAAAAAGTATACGCTACCCTACCTATTTTACCTCGAACAAGAGAAAACCTCGTATTTCGCTTTTTGCCCTAATTCGAGGTATTGTAAGTACCGAAACTCAACTTTGCGCTATAGGACCTGCTATATTACATAAAATAGAAAAAAAATAATTTCACGCTATTTCAAGCGTATATAAGGGTAGACGGAGACAACCTAGTGTTAAGACACTCCATTCGCCCATTTTCGCCTTATTCTGAGACATTGCGTGTTGAGTGGTGGAACTCTACGCCACGCTTTATCTTGTTACCAGAGAGAAGAAATGAAATAATTCGTTCTATTATATGTTACATGATATATATTTATTTCAGAGTATTTAACTCTCAAAAAACCCAAATACCATAAAAATAATGACTTGACATTACATAACATTCTTTAACACGTTAAACTGGGAAAGCATAATTACATATATTAGAAGTAACCTATGTTTGAAGAAAATATAAATGTAAGTAATAATTGTTATATTATGAACCTTATACGCATAAGTTTAGAGTATAAAATAAGTTTCAAATCCATGTTTTGCGCAATTTCAGAAGCGTAAGGTAAAAATTAGGGCGTGTTTTCACGATTTACTCACAAAATTATTCCATGGCACGTTGTAATTTAGAGTTTATTGTAAAGGTAAAATATACTAAGGCCAAAGCACAGTTATGAAAATGTTGAATTTAATTGAATTCTTGGTGATTTAAAATTGTTTATGGTAACAGGAACCGGATTAGATGGCGAAACATCAGCATAGCTGAACGTTTGCCTGTACACAAAAAGGCTGGAAAGATGCAGACAATAGAGATATGAACTCTTTGTAAGAATCGGTCTACCTGATCGAATCGGAAATCGGTCTAACTGACAGAATTGACATTCTCAGGTAGTTTGAACACGTTAAGAGGATGAGTGATGAAAAAATAGCAAAAAATTAAAGATAAGCACGACTTATGGTAAGAAAGTTTGTGGGAACTTGGTGAATGTTTAGAACAGTGTTGATATATTTTCGAGGTAGGGAGAGAGGGCTATATGAAGGGTATAGCAGTGGACGAGGCGAAAGAGGTATATAGGGACCGTCACGTTTGGTGTTTTGTTCTAATTTGTTTACTAGCTAGGGAAAAAGCGTGAAGCAAAAAAATGTTATTGTTCCAATAGCTTTGTAATTTTTTTAAACATGTCATAGTTTTGGACTTTTTCATTAAATCATTATTATAAAAACACATTTATATATATGAACATAGTTAACAAGATCAAAGTATTCATAAAAGAATATTAAAATCATTATATAAAATTATTGAAAGTGAATACAAATATAATAAGTGCTAAACAAGGAAAATGCTACGCACCAATGGAACGTAATTCGCTTGCTTTTGCAATAAACGTTTATTCTTTCATTCTTTTATGAGTAAATTTCATAAAATTATACGAAAATAGAACGTAGGCTATTTGCTTTATTACAGTATGGACACATGTGTATATTATTACTTTAGCATATGATATAGGATAAATACGGCATGCCAGTCCACGGAAAATTAGAATTAATTATTATTTCTTCAGGTCTCTTGCTTGAGGATGATTCTTGCTTAATTTAGTATAAGAAAAGAAGTAGCACAGGAAGCAAAAGTAAATTGAACTATATTCGACAGAGAAAAGCCCATGCCATTTGATAGCTTGACCTTGATTTCCACCAACCAACACGGTTGTTGAAATGTGACGGAAAACGGAGAGTAAAGTAACTTAACACCGAAGTATACAACAATTTTATTTTAAATCAGTCTTATTGCATAAATTTCGTTACCATTGAGATAAGAGCCCAAAGTGATAGTCACAGGGCGTTAATATAACGAACGTACGAACGAACGATTTAACTTCAACGTATCTCAAAAAACTGCAGCGTTGTTTGTATGTTTTAATAATAATAAATATCTTATTTTTAACTCACACATATGAACAAAAGTGAAAAACTAATTGAAAAGATCGGTGACAAGACAGGTACGAAATAGAAAATTGTTTAACAGATTACCCTAGAATGGATCACAGAAGAAAGAGAAGAAGAGAAGAACCTCTATGTTCTCTCTAACTACGTTCATAAAATACACAACTTATAAAATTAAATTGTTTTTTTTAAAAACAATATGTTTAAAATAAATATTATAAAAAAAGAGGGAAGCAGAGGATTGTAGTGCAGCATTTGATTGCAAACGATGTGGTTTTGAGTTTGATCCTCAATTATGTAAATTTATAATATTTAAATATATATTAATAGAAATATATATTATTTTTCTTGCCCGATGCTGGTAGACTAAATGCGGCGTTGTTTTCCACAACTTTATACGCAGTTTCAAATGCAGATGGATCACTAAGTGTATCTTGATTTTTTTCATGGGACAAGGTATGAATCAGAAGAATACCGGTTTAATTTTTATTTTAATAATTTAAATTTTAATAATTTTAATAGTTTCTAATAATGTTAATAAAAAATTTCAATAGTTTAATTTTAATAATTTAAATTATTTAAACTAAAAAAGGTCTTATATAAAACCTATTTACTTAGCTAAAGTAAAGCACAAAATATACTTTAACACGTTTTATTTGGCCGCTACAAAGGGAACATTTGCGTTTCAACATTCAAGCACTCATTATGCTTAAGAACGCTTACAAATATAAACTATGTTCTACTAAGAGGAACAAGGTTAATAGAAGTAAAAAATAAAATTCAAAATATTACGTGAGATATTATATTAGCTTAATTTAGCTATTATATTAGAGAGATATTATATTAGATTATATTAGCTTAACTAGTCTAGTAAGTCTAAGTGCGGTGTTTAGTTACGCCCATTGAACGCTCAATGTCTTCACCAAATACTCTTTTAAAGCTTGTTTTTATTTGTTTATCAAAGACAATTTTAACATAATGTATTAACGAGGTAACCAAATATGTTAATACTGGCTTTTACTTTCAGTTTCATCCCCTGGTAGTAACTAAATGACGTGTTTGATGCAAGTAAGTGTACTAGGTGACTCTACCCGCAGGTGCATTGGGATCAGGACGATTAACGTAATCTAGATTTAGATCCAGAAATTTTCTTCAATTCCCATAGCTTGAAATAGAATCAAATGGAAATAGTTCCAGAGATTAGAGCACTCATGCAAACAAATTCTTCAGCTTTATAAAATTGATATAGATGGAAAAATTTCTCCGAGTGGGAAGAGAACTGACAGCCATCATGTATATAGTCTGTCACATACTAATACTAATAACAATATAAACGACGATTACACACCTATGAAAAATAATATAAAAACAATTGAAAGAAAATTACGTAAAAGCAATTTGTTTAAGCTTCATTGTTTAAGAAAGATTCAAAAGTCATGAATATTATAGTAGTTCGTTACATGACAACAAAATAAATGATCCAGTTAGAGCACTCGGCTCTAAAGAAATTAAGTAAATGTTATTCTGACTTCATTTGAATTCTTATTTCTCAGGCTGATTTGACTTTTCTTTTTTAAATACAAAAAGCATTACAAAACTATAACGTTTCAATGTTGCCATAAAAATTGTATAATTTTGTATATGTATGTTATAATCGTCAATTATAAAAAATGACATACAAACATATAAATTATTATGATTTCTCTTATATAAGACTCTTAGTAAGGCTAAATGCGGAGTTCTGAGTCCTTGGTAACACCGATTTCCGCTACATATATGGTACTTCATTGGGTCTTGGGTCAATCTTCAACCGTGGCCGTACTTGACACGGTAGCCCTTGCCCACTTGTCACAGGTGTAGAGCAATGTGCCTGCGTGTCCTTTAGCGACGATGCTCTAGCAATACTCTTCATATTTTATTCGATTTATTTAAATTGCAACTGAGAGAGTGGGTAGAGACACCTCTATCATGGCTTGGATGAAGATATGAAAATGGCGCCTTGAGAATCTGGATTCGTGTCATGCCCAAAATCCTCTGGGAGGGTGTCTAGCAAACTTTACGATACATTCCGGAGATGAATTTAAAAAATATACATGATATAATCAACTTGAGAAAATTTCCAACAATAAGACTTTTGAATTTCGCTTATTCTAACGCAAAAGTTCAACATTGCGAAACGTAAAGGCCTAATTCACAAACATTGCACGTATAGTCTACGTGAAGAGTTAACCAAGTCAGGCCACTGTCCGTTATATGAAATAGAATTACGTAAATTCGTTATACTTTTGGCAAAGATCGCGGATTTGGCTCATTTTAAGAGAAATATAGGATTAGTAAAACCAATTGCATTTATCACCTGAACTATAGCGGCACAGCGTATAATAGATACAGAGAGCCTATGATTAAGGTACTTGCCTAATGTCGAGTCGTTAGTCGTTACGTATTTAGTGGGAAAATCCAACGCCACCATATTATACATATTAAAAAACTTAGAATTTCTAAATAATTTAATCACAATCATTCCTCTCGAGAAGATCGAATCCCAACCCATAACGCACACACTGCGCCATACTGGTTTCATGTAATTGCTTTAATAAATAAAATTATGTTGATTATTATGATGCTTGTCTTAACGTTATAATAAATTAATATTTTAATCACGTAGCACTACGCTACGACGCTCGTAGAGGGTCTACAACGCTAATATTGTTTAATTCTTTCGCATTTTTATATTAACGTAGAAACATTTTAAACAGTCAGAAGAAAATTAGAAATTTAATTTTATTTTATTTATAAAATTATTTCATGTTTTAGAATAAATAAATGCATAGTTAGTGCTGAAATTAAAAGTTTGTAGAAGATTACTTTTAGCTTTTTTTGTTTTCAGATGTTGGCTGAGGTTATATTAAATCGCCTAGTGTTTCCACTATATAGAATATTCAGTTATTATATATTTTCTATTATTCTATCTGCTATAATGACAACTTAACGGTACAAAGTAACGCTAAGTAACGGTAAAGTGTACACACAATTTCCATTCCACAAGTAATCCAATAAAAATAATTATTATTTAAAATAAAATTTGACAACATAAATAAATGGAAATAGTTGAAATTTTAATACGAAAGCTAGGTCATGGATATATAGGTTTTGATTCATTAGGCACATCCGCTTCTTCAACACCCACATAATATATTTCCGTCTCTCTCTTAGACTCTGGTGAATATACCACAGGTGATGAAGTTGGGTGAAGCTGACCAAGACATTTATCGTTGTTGCTAGAAGTAAACCGAGAGGGGGTCACCCTCGTTACCGTCGCTTTTCTTTACGGATTATCTACACTTATAGCTCAAGAGACGCCGTCAATATTGGAATGACTTGGAGCTCAAGAGCAATTTCATAATTTTGAAAAAGAAATCTGAAGAGTTTTGGTTGCTTTTCAGTTAATGGTTTTGAACTATCAATCAAAAAGTAATTACTGAACAGTGAATTTTGTTTACATAGTCGACATACTTGTCTACATACTTAGAGGGATAGATAGATTTAGAGACATTGCGTTATGAGAGGTGGAGTTTACACTTCTTCTTCTTCTTGGCATTAGTCCCGGCTTTTGCCAGGGTCTGCCTTCCGACTAAGCCTACTCCACTTTGCACGGTCTTTAACATCCTCAGTGGACAATCTATTGGCTCTCATGTCTTGTGTCACGACATACAGCCATGTCAAGACACTTCCAAGACAGACATGTCAAGGCACTTCCTTCCGACATAGTTCTCAGATCGGCGCATAACATGGCCATACCATCTCAGGCGACGCTCTTGGAGCTTATCCGCTACGTCACGGACCCCAAGACTACCTCGAATGAATGTGTTGCGTATGTGGTCGGACCGCGTAACGCCACACATCCATCTCAGCATCTTCATCTCCGTGACGTGAAGCTCCTGAGTGTGCCGAGATAATGTTGGCCAACATTCGCTGCCGTATATAAGAACCGGTCGGATAATGCTCTTGTATATCAGTCCCTTGAGCTTGGGCGGTATTCTGCTATCGCAGACGGGCATGGATGTCGTGGTCGATGCCTCCAGACTCATGCATAACGGCTCCAAGGTACCTGAACCTCTCCGACTTAACGGCTGGCTCAGGTCCGATATGGATGGTGCTCGAGTCCGGGTTCCCGCAAGCCAAGCGCACCCTTCCAGGCGTTCACTTTACGCTCCAGCATCAGTTGGTTCTCGTCGATGAGTACTATGTCATCGGCATACATCATCAGCCACGGAGGCTGGCATTGGATGTGAGCCGAGACAGTATCCAGCACTACATTGAATAAGAACGGACTAAGAGCTGAGCCCTGGTGAACCCCTACTGTAATTGGGAAGGGGATATATATATATATATATATATATATATATATATATATATATATATATATATATATATATATATATATATATATATATATATATATATATATATTAAATACTCTAACAAAGGACTCACTAAAAGGAACAAAACAGAAATAAGAAGGTAAATAAAATATTTTTTATCAGAATGTTTCTATACTAAAATTTAAAAAACAGAAGAATTTATTTAGCTTAACGCGTTGATTTCTATTATAACTGGTTACAATTAATCTCTCTGCATACTTGTCATACAATAATACAGTTATATACAAAACAATGTTTTATATCACAAAATGTCCAAAAATTTCACTAACATATATATATTTTATAGCTAATAATATTAGCATATATTTTAATAGTTAATACAGAAAGTTCAATTTCTGCACGTTGAGTAGCGTAACTTAACGCTGCACTTTGTATATTAAAGCGAGAAAAAGAAAACAATGAATTCTCCAAGTGGATATCTCCACACACCACGTATTCAGTCAGACATGATATTTATCTTTTACATTATATATGGGATAGACTATAAAGTTTGTCTATGGCTAAATAGGTCAACTTGGTCCTTGCCGCATTGCTATATTTTGCTGCCAAATTATTTTGTAGGATGATTATATTTCAGTTTAAATAATAGCGAATTCAGTGAAACTAGTAACATTGAACAGCATTTATATCTTTAGGGTATTCTGTAAGCACTACGAATTTAGTATCTCTATATTATTTAATATAGAGGCATTAATCTTGTCTATATTATCCAACGATCTTATAAATATTTGGTATTTTGGATTTTTTAATAAAATACTATCCCAAATGTCAGTTGAGCTTTGACGATAGTACTGAGCATAGTGTGTATCTGTGGCGAAGTGTTCATATAACACGCTTCTCATCGGGATACCTTACCGAATCTTTATAAATTAATTAATAAATAGAAAATAGTATTTAATAATTAACTTGCAAAAAATTCACTATAAATCTTTTTTTATTCCATGAAATAGAATCTATAAAATATAGCTGATTAAATAAACTTCGTAAACTAAGCTCAATTTTAATAGTGTTTTCGATGCCGGCTTATCTTTATAATAAAAATACTCTTTGCCGCTGGTGTGTACAGTTATAGTATGTCCCATGATAGGGTTAAAACTATTTTTCCATGATATCCTTATACTATAAATGTAAAAGTTTGTAAGAATATTTATTCTCGTAACCAATAAATAATTGTGTAATTCGAGCAGTCAAAGCTACGAGCAGTCAAAGCTAAAACTTATGACCCGCTGTCATAAGTTTTTGCTACAACTAATCTTAAAGTACTTATCTTATCCCTAACAGGGTAGCCAAAGAGTATCCAATGCCCTCTTTCATCTCGTCTACTATCATTAACTTCTCCTTACACTTTTTCGGGGAACTCTTCGCAGTTTAAGTGGCCTTCCTCCACTATAACAGCTCACTTTTGCATCACATTGTATATATTTTTACCATTCCATTATTCATTAATGTTTAAATTTTTTTAAAAATACTTGGCAAAGAAGCAACCACGTTCAAAGCAAAGTTCCAATTAAAGAAAATAATCTTTAAGGAACTCCTACACAAACGTTGTACAATTGTATAGCGCTTTAGAAATAATTGAGATGTTTTAAAAGAACTTAGACGCGCTTCTCTTTGTTCTTTATTTATATTATAAGTTTCAATGATCGTGGTAATCTCAAGAACGACTGATTTAAATCCGAAAACTATTTAAGTACTTGATAGTCTATTTATCGAAGACCATAGGCTACTTAATGATATTAAGCAAAGCGAACGAAAACTCTGAGACGAAACTCCTTTGTTCTATAATATTTCATATCATATTCTATTTAAAAGATTTTATTGAAACTGTTATAGCTCATTGGATCAGTGCCTGACTGTAAGCTGGATGATTGTGTATTCAATTCCAACTCGGGTGAATGTTTCATTTTTTTTTTCATTTCCTTGCTTTGATCGATCAAACGTGACGTCATTCCGCCACTCTACACGAAATGTCTCGAAGGGAAATAAATGTCTTAACGCTATGTTTTCTCTGTGCAATTAAGGAATAAGCGTAAGTTTTTTAATTATATAATATTTTTAGTAAATAATATAATTATTTATTTTAAATTCATATTTTAAATTCAAATGTTTACAATTTTTAAATTCAAATGTTTAAAATTTTAATACATATTTTAAATTCAAATGTTTAAATCGATTCACAGACCTCTTCATACAAAGTGGCACATTTATTAAAATAGTGATATGTCCCTAATTCTCTCCTACTCCTAATAATTGAACTAAACTACTGTATTAAACACCTCTATATAGAGTCTAAACCTGAAATATATCGTTTCCAATGCTCTAAATAGCGTTTGTAGCACTATTGTTCCGTATACAACATTAATAGATGGTGTAGCGTAGAGATTACTTTGATAAACTGTTATTGGATTTAAACCAGTAATTTGTACTGAACTGCACTGTAGTAGGCTATTGTTGTGGATTTAGTTATTTTTACATAAAACTTTGTTAAAATAATTTTCTCTTAAAGTAGCTTTTGTCCTTGTTAAATACCTTATAGTTATTGTTTCAATTTTTTAGATTCCTTTAAATCGTGTGGCACAAATTAAACAGTTAAAGAATATTCTATTTTTCAGTATTTGCTAATTAATAAGGCCATCGTGGCGCGATGGAACAGTGTGTGACTGTAAACGTGATGAGTATGGGTTCAAGCCACTCGAGGTAAAGAAATTATTTTCACTTCACCATGCTGGTAAATTAAAGAAAAGGCATTGACCTGGCCTCTGTCTACCCTGATATCAAGCTAAATGTGAATCTGATATATGTTTACACATTTCCACTTCATTTTTGTAATTATGTCACATATCATCTCATAATTTTTTTTATTTTTTTCAAAGACAGCTGTCTATAACTTTCATCTTATACGACTCCTGGTACCTTATATTATATAATAAAATAAAATTTTGTAAAGCAGGTGTTTTTACGACACTGTAAAACAAAGTATTATAAGCCACTCTGCATTTCCCATGAATTCTATAATTTCATTGATAGTAACCAAAAACAATTTATTATTTACGTCCGTACATATATTATTATCGATATTCGTAAAATACAACGCATTATGATATAAATATATGTAGATAAATAGAATTCCTGCTAGCTTGAAGTCGGCAAGGAAAACAAAGCGAACCTAGTTTTGATACACTCCATTCCCCACTTTTCGCCCAAATCTAGAGACGTTGCGTATTGAGTGGTAGAAGCCACACTTTGTTTTACCAGATCAAGTATTTAGAGATTCCACTCTCCCGAGAGGAAACCGAGCTAACTATCATTGAATTTATACTCAATTGTTGTCCAACTTCACCATGATAGCTAACTTATAGTATGTATAAACTATAATTAAGATAAAAACTCGTAATGATTGTGGACCAGGTAATTATAATATAGCACGTGCTATAGTAACAGTCACTATGAGATTCTTTATATTTACTATCAACATGACAGCTGTAGGTTCGATTCCCTGTCAGGAAAAATGTTTTATTGTATTTCACTTGCCTCGCTCTGGTAACAAGACAAAGTGCGAATAGCGCGAAGCGAAAAGCATGGAACATTATTGTAACCCTCTACCCCTACTATAGGTTACCCCTAGCCTACCCCACTATATACTTTATAAAAATTACTATAGCAGCGAAGTTATTTATAAAACTATTCATATACGCAGCGTGTACACGAATGCATTTATTAACAATATAGCCTGTTTGATGGGAGTTATTGGAGCGTAGTTTGATTAAATTCGAACACAATACGTTGACTTAATGAAATATCTATAAGTATTTTTATATTACGTTTTTAAAAGTTTATTTTTTTCTTCATTATCATCAATATTACACCTACTGCTGGACATAAGCTTTCTCTTAAGATGCTAGGTACCCTTTGTGACGATATCGACATATGATAGTATACCATCTTGTCCTGTGGGTGTTGTAAAATACGACTAAGTACTAAGAGCTTACTAAAAACCAAGAGTTTACCCCTAGATGAGCATTAACATTTGCTGAGAGCTTTGGTCTATTGCAATCGACAACCCGCATGAAAAGCTTGGCGATTATCCTAAAATTTCCCGGAATATGTAGTTTGTCTTTAAGTTTTACTAAATATTATAACTTAAGATTGTTATTTACGTACTTTATTAAGATTTTAAATCGTTCGACATACAGAATAAAGAATTTCTTTAAATGACATTTTACGTCATTGACACAAAAATCCCTTCAACGTCCACTTTTTATTAATAAAAATTATTGATTTAAAATATGATAAATCTTTGCAACTTTGATTCCTGCCGAAAAAATTGTTATGCATTTGATTTTTTTTTTTTTTTTTGCTCTTGGTATTTTATCTCATATATAGCAGGTAAGGCAGGGAGAACTTAGTGTTAAAATATTCCGTTCTCCGTCTACATCATATAAACGATGAAAACGAACGAACGAACAAAACATCATCGATATTCTCGAATTTACTCTAATTTACTATTAATACATTGCACATATCAATATTCCTTTCAAATCACTCTTTATATCTTGCTCACGTGTGATCATCACATTTTTTCTGCGTATATCTTTATCCAATAGGATTTGTAGGGTAAAAAGTAGTTTATGTGTTGCCCGATCACCTTCTCTATCACCTAGTGAAAGTTCCATAAATATTTTTGAGCTGTTTTAGAGATTAGATCAGAGAAACAGACAAACAAACAAATTAAAATAATATATATATATATATATATATATATATATATATATATATATATATATATATATATATATATATATATATATATATATATATATATATATATATATATATATATATATATATATATATATATATATATATATATATATATATATATATATATATATATATATATATATATATATGTATGTATGTATGTATATATGTATATATAGATTAATATGCGATTCCTATTTATCTGATAAATCATATTATACAGAGATTACATTTTTTTAAACTTCGAAATGATTTTTTGAAAAATAACCGCAAACATTCAAGAAACAGGTCAAGTTTATAGCGATCCATTAAAAATTACAAACACTGTACAGGTGGTGGTTTTTTCTCATTGTTGCTCCATCAAACTTTAATAAAAGCCTTTCAGAGCTTTCCGGCTAAATTGCTTTGGTCGAATGCTGTTTTTAAATACCTTTGGCTTTTGTAAGTTGATTAAGTTTGCTGGAAATAAACTCGAAATGTTATTGGCGAGTTCAAGTTATTGAATTTATTTACAACAATAGATACTAATAATTATATACTTAAACTAAAATTATTTTTTAACTTCATGCTGTATTATGCATATATCAGAGATATATAATATAAAATCTTATGAAACCTTATATTTAGACATTCTGTTCCCCATTTTCCGCCCAATGTTCTAGAACTTGCTTGTTAATTGAGTTCCTTCCCTTGTTTTGTCTACGAGAGCATGGTCATGAAAATATACAATAATGAATTTGTCCGAATATGGATTAAACCCAAAACCACATAGACGGTGTACCACTATAAGTGTAAGTAATTATTACAATTTTTTTTTGAATTAACAAGCACACAGTATTTTACTACTTTTTTTCCAATTATAACTTACCCAAGTTCGTCACAATTTGTAGAAAAGTACGTTTGCTTTTTTTTCATTAATGTTTTTAAATAATCTTGTCTTTTTTGGTTTTTATAATATTTTAAAACGTCAACTACTTCTATTACTTTATAATACACGAGCTGTAACCCGCAATTCCACTTGCGTGAAATATAAAACGTATAATCCCACTTTTCCCTGGCTCCTTTGGAATTTTGGGATTCTCCTCTCTTAGTGCTCCCTTTTACTCCTCAATGACAAATTACAGGTACGTTGTCTGTCAGTCAGTCAGTAACGGAAGAGTTTTATGTATATTGATATTCAAGCCTTTATTTTTTTATTAATAAATAGACAATAATATAAAGAGTATATCGTTTCTACTTATAAAATATATTATTGAACATATTAAACTTCCGGTGACCGGGTCGCTTCCGGCTTACTGGGCGCTGTGGTGGTATGTATATATGTACATACATATGGAAGTTTGTTAGTTTGTTTGTTAAAAGGATAATTTACAGGTATTTCAATTTGTAGGCAAAGATGTAACAAATAACTAATCTTGTTTATAATAAGAGGCCGTCGTAGCGCAGCAGCAGTGTCTGACTGTCAATGCGACGATTGAGGGTTCGATTTCTACTCGAGAGAATGAATTATTTCATTTATAATCATATCTATCTAGTGTACTCATTATCTCAAAATTAGGCTAAAAATGGAGAACAGAGTGTTGTAACACTAGGTTCCTCTACTAGTCCTCTGTCGATTCTGTTATATGCGATAAATAGTGAGAAGTTATTTATTTGGTTTATTCAAGTTGTTAATAATTTTGGTTTTATTTTCATTTTAATTTACAGTTTTTTATTTTTTCATTTTTTCATTTTTTTTATTTTCATTTTAATTTACAGTTCAAAATAAATAAAACTCCAAAAATATTTATATGATGTATGAATTCGCAAAAAAAACCTAGACGCTTATTTGCATTCTATTTCTAAATAACTGTTAATAATATAAAATACGATCAGTATATTTATATAAAAATACCCTTATACATGAAATATGTTATGACAAGATCAAAATTTCGAGGACCGAAGTTGTTTTAATAGTAGTTACCTTGAGTTTCAGCCTACATATAAAGCGAGACGTGCTCTATTTTGTATACATAACGTGTACGTGATGCTATCGCACTCGTTATTTTCGTCATTTATCTTGCTGAAAACCAAGGAAAGTGGTTTACCTATAAAAATTAAGATATATTGTTACGTATTACGGAAGTATCCGACTGTGGCAAGATTATAAGCTTATTTTCAATTAAGGGTTTTTCCCCTTATCCCTTTCTCCATACTTATGTTTTATATTGGGGCCCTCATGGCTCAATGGATCAGCATCTAACTGAGCGGAGAAATTAATAAGTTACACTTCTCCAAGACGTAAGGCGGCGTTGTGTTCCGCCACTCGTAACGCAACGTATCAAAATCAGGCAGAAAGTAGAGAATAGAGTACCAATTACCATCACCTGTATTTTTTTACATATAACTGTGACATTATAAAACAAAGATACAGGACATGCAGAATGATTTTACGAGTATATATAAGTACACAATATCCCTAAAGTTTTTTTTTATATACTTCATAAAATGGTCCACAAAATTTCATAATTCCATGAGCGTAGCAATAATTATATATGCCAGGTGTTACGTACCCACCCCCGAATAGCCAAATTCAAATAAACTTATGCACTAAAAAATCCATTCAAAGCTAGAGTCAAGAGAATTTGGCAATGTTTTTATCATTATGTGTTTACACATTGTATATTTAAATTTCATGCCATATTATCATTAAATCTCTTAATATTATCAAAAAACCATTAAAGATCAGGCCTCCCTCACAAAGTATTTCTAGACACATTTATGATTGATACACCTGCATAATAAATCGTTAATTTACATTTAATATGTATAAATCTGAATAGTGAGATAATAATGGAATAACTAACTATAACAGAAAGTCTAGTCTTTTTAACCAAAATTTAAGCTAAATTTATTTTGAAATAGCTTTCCGTAAATTAGACCCAAATTATTTTGTTTTCTTCTTCTGTCATTCCATTTTACTTGTCACTTTGTGCGATCTTAATAAAAATTTTTGTTAGTACAAAAGATACGGGAAAGTTTTGACAAAATCCGGCTCGAAGGACCACTTTTAAGTTTCGTTTTGTTACAATTTCTTGAATATTACACGTTTATATTGAAAATTAAGTTTGTATAGGATAAATATAAGAAATAAATTTATTTTTTTAGTTATATAAATAGGGTTAACAAAACCCAAAATCTTACTTTAACAAATTGATGTGTAAAGTACGATAATAATCAACTGGAGCTACGCACTACATTGTTGGGCTATCATTTTATTTTATTTTCAATCAACTAAATCTTTCCAAGGAACTTTGTAAAAATGAAATTGATCCCGACTGTTAAGTCTTCTATTTTGCATAAAAATTATAGTTTATTAATTTGTATCGATTGAAAAATTATTACAAAGGTGTCATTATTCAATATTTCAATTTCAATCATTTCAGTACTGTATATTCTCAAAAAATTCTCAATTATTGGATTTCTTTAATTAAGTTTTTATGTAGTGAAGGGGTATTTTTTAAAATAATTTCATTATTTATTTACGTAAAACGTAATCTTATACAACGCCTGAACATGGCGATGCTTAAAAAATAATCTCTTAATTACTAACAGGTATTAAAGGCTACATATCTTCGGCCTTGAAATTTAATACTAATGTAATTACAAGTAAGTAATATTTAATCTTCTACATTGACTTACTAAGAAAAATATGGTAGATTTTCTTAATGTATTTTTTTTATATACGCACTCAATACCTAAGAAAAAAAATTGGAATATATTTTTTTTAAATTGACTTGATACATATCTTTGTTGGTATCCTATGGAGAATAATAAAAATATGTTAAAGACATCATATAAATCAGTGAACATACGATAATATTCGTACTTTAAAGTTCTGCACAAGAACCACGTGACACGGCGTTCGGTTACGCATTCTATACACTCATGTCTATATCGCATGGGCTAAGAGAATATAAATGAAAAATTAATACAAGTTAGTATATTACTTATTTTGTAACCCAACTAAATAGGGTATGTATGAGGAGATAAAGAAAAATGTACAAAAATCAATAGCTACCTTCCTTTTTGGCAGGCATACAAATTTCCGCCTTACAAATTAAGCCAACATTTCACTGTCAAAGAAACATTCGTAATTCTTACTCTAATAGTGAAATGTCGACGTGCTCCATCGCTTCTACTGACGGCATTTTAAAACGGGACAAAATTTTTCCAAATTCACAAGCTAACTTTATATTTGTTGCCAAGAAAATATTTGGAATGTATTTGTAAAAGTTACTTATTTTTACAACTATATTCTAAATCTAAATGTTTTTGTATTTGAAATTTGTGAAATAATATAAAAAAGCTGTTGCAAAAAGTTTAAATATAGCTTTTTTTTACAGGTACAATTTAGCTGTGTTGTCACAGACGTTGATAGAATCGTTTATTTTATTTGAAACGAACTAAATAAAATTGAAAGGAGAAATAATAGCTCATAGTGATTGTGAGTTAAAATTCAAATCAAGGATATCTACCTCACATCACGAAATCAGCGAAAAACGCAAAAAATGGCACCTTTTTATTAAACTAAAATAAAATAAAATTAAATTGAGTTTATTGTCAGTTAAGGAATCCTGACCTAGCATTAAGCGCCAATTTCTTTCTTACCAAAACGGCTAATATCTTATAAATAATTTCTCCAAGTGGGGTTCAAACCCAAAACCATCACATTTACAGAACACACATGACTCATTCCCATTGCACCACGACACATTCTATAGACATTGGAAACTTACGAAATATATGAAAATAGCAAGTAGAATATCTATATGTTGCTATAATATAGCCATAATAATACCTATAGTTAAAATTGTTTTTGCAACAATACTGTTGTTTTGAAGTTTTTAAATTATCACTTATAATTTTCTTTACGAATCCTACTCGGTTACCAAGTAAAGATTTCAAACTTACTGGAAATGAATATAAAATATAAAGTATTCTTTATTGCAATCAAAAAAATATATTAAGTACATAACGTACATAATTACATAATTACAAAAATATATCTCCATGTAATAATTAAGGAATGACACACGTAAGTCATGTCAGTAACAGTGAATAATGTCACGGACAGTATAAAATAATGAGCGTAGAAAGCTTGAATTTGGCATTTCGGTGTAAAGGGAATACAGGACCGAGAAATAAAAAAATAATAATAATACTTAAGTTAAATATATTTTATATTATGTAATGACCGCTGTCATTACATAATATAGCTGTCGCTGAAGTTCTCATCAAGCCACGTCGAAATTCTTATGTGATTATTACAACTTAGCATATAAGAATTTCGACGCAGCGTGAGGAAGAACGCATGGCTTAGTGGTCAGAGCACTTGGACGGTATACATGACGTGCGGGTTTGAATCCCGCTGCGTTCTAATTTTTATGTTTTCTTGTTATTTTTTATTTTAATATTTTTATTAGTATTTTTTCTATCCTTAGTGTGGATTAACACTTTCAAAATCATCAAAATATTTATTTCAACTTATATATATTATTAGCATCTCTGTATGGAGAATTAAAAATACAAAGAAATTATGCTCTATAGTCCACAGTCCACAAACGTGAAATTGCCACTGCCAATGTGTGCCACAAAAATAGTGCTGCGAGCTGTGAGCGAATTCATATCATATATATTTTAAATTACTAAGATTCATAACTTATACAAGTAAGTAACTCACGCGTAGTAGCTAGGTAGGCAGAGGAAACCGAGTGTTAAGACACTCTGTTCCCTTCCGACCCATTTTCAAGACTTTGTGTTGAGTGCCTAACCAACGAACGGAAAGTAAATAACTCATAATAAATAATAAATTAATATATAAATATTAATATTGTTATCCGATGGTTAACAACCACTTTGCGTGTACAGTACAAGTATCTAATATACAAGAATACATTGAATTAATTCCAGTGCTTCAGATCAAATTGTACAGAACATGCGATCAGCTAATCTGAATTGAGAATATACAGCGGATACAAAACGTTATGGTGCTTTGAAATCGAGCGCTAACTACATCTGAGCTTTGTAAGTATTAATATGTTTAAAGCGTCCGGATCCTAACGCCCCGCTTTATCTTTGGCTCTGTCCCAAATAAGTTACTCCCCCAAATAGAGAATAAACCCGCACCCATCTCGCTTGCAGTCAGCGCCATCCTTGTGCACTACGATTAAAAAGTAACTAGATATATAGTTACATATAATTAAATACTAGTATATAGTTTTTCATTGAAGTAATAATTTCAGCGGAGATTATATATTTTTATTGATTAATTATCTTGCTCCAGCATATGTTATCCTATGTATATAAGAGTATAGAATATAAAAGTACTAGGTAGAGGGAAGATATATAAAAAAGTACCAATTTATTTGGCCTTATAACAATTTATTTCATAACAAAACGTTTATTTTCAATGTTTTATCTATTGAAATGCCACTCAGTTGGCATGCCTGATATCCATGACACACGTTATTGTTTGATGAATCACGTCAACGATTCATTGATTTATAGCCGCCGTTTTAGAATCCAATCTGAATCCAATCCAATTGGAACACCTGCAATGGAACAATCAATTTCATATTGACTTAACATTTCACCGTCATGGCACCACAATTGGCGTATATTAGTTTGTACATAATGATTCTGAGCTTGAACCGCATAGAGTAGTAGGCGTATGTTAAGAATATAAACCCTTTTGTCTGTCTGATACGACAAAGTATGCTGAAGAAAGTGACTTATTCTATATTATATATATATATATATATATATATATATATATATATATATATATATATATATATATATATATATATATATATATATATATATATATATATATATATATATATATATATATATATATATATATATATATATATATATATATATATATATATATATAAGTTTTTAAATATAAAGCACATTTTCAAATATAGATTTAATAAATTGTCGTAGTTGATTAGTTATCAATGCGCAATACAAATTGAATCCACTAACATTATGTAATTTTTTTTTTTGCTTCACGCCTTATCCCGCCCGTAGCAGTGTAGGCAGAGGGGACTGTAGGCAGAACGAATCTAGTGAACCTACATTCCGTTCCCTAATTTCCGTCTTTCGAGACATTACGTGTGGAACTCAACGCCGTATATAAAATGAAAATAACTCATTCTCTCCGAGTGGGAATCGAACCCACAAACTGTCGCGCCTCATGCAGATACTATGCCTCTGTGCCGCGACGGTCCTCGTATTGTTTAATATTTATTTAAAAAAATACATTATTATTATAAATAATTAGTAATTTTTATAAGATTTTTTCTTTCTTTATTTGAATTACAGTAAAATAAAATAGTTAGCGTTAAATAAATGAGCGAATCGAAATTTGGAAATTTTGCGAATTTGGCATTGGGTGGAAAGTGGATAATGGAGTGTTAAGACACTAAATTATTAAAAATTAGTAACAAGTAAAGTTAATAAAAACATTTTAAATATATTTTTTGTATATTTTTGTTATACAAATAATACAAGGACACCCTACTAGAGCCTTTTTACGTAAAGCAATATTCGCGCTTACAATAGTATAAGTGTTCTATTCAAGTTGATTCAAATCTACATAGGATTTTCCTTCATATGGCACAAAGCCTTTACATACCTTTCAACTTTGAATACATATCCTATTATTAAATTTGGGTAGAATATGATAATAGATTTATATTTGTTTTCTTATTATACATACATATATCCATATAATATATCCGGATATTAGGGGTAGCCTCTGACCAGCAATGGAGAAATACGATAAAATGCATGCTAACCGAGGGAACTTAAATTGGCACGTTAAAACATTTATATGACGCATAATTAAATAATAATGAATATATAAATAACTTTAATAAATAAAAAAATAATATATGACCGAATTGCCCCCAAAAATATTACGGCGGAAATTTTCGCTAAAATTAAATTGAACCCTTTATAGGGATCATATGTAGATGACAGTAGCAATTGTGCCGGAAGTATCGCAATAATCGTAAATATTGTTTTAATACCTGACATGGGAAATATATTAGGTATTTTTTTTTTTTTTTTTTGTATGTTCAGCTTCAGCTACAGTACATAGAAGGAACTTAGTGTTAAACACTTGGCTCTCCACTTTCCGCCCAATTTTCCAGACATTGTGTGTTGAGTGGCGGAACCCAACGCCGTGCGGTCTTTCTTATTAAAACGAGGAAAATGAAATAAATCATTTTCCCACGTGGGATTCGAACCCTCAACCATCTTGTTTACAGTCAAATACAATCACTGTTTAATGTCAGAAATTAGCTAAATATATATAGATTGACGTGGAAAGCTTCTTTCTGCGTAATTATTTTTGGTATCTCTAGTGTCACAAAGTACTTTGTCGCACAATTTTACAAAAGAACAAGTTTGGAACTAAGTGGCGGAACCCATTTAACTTCAGATCCGTAACCCATCTCAAAACCTTTCAATCTATTCATATGTGCCTTACTTCGGGGTCTATATTTTTGCACGTCACTTTTAATATCATCGACGCTGTATTTTATATGTCAACGGATGTCCTCCTTTCTTTCACTTGTTAAATCTCATCTACTATTATTTTATAGTTTATTAGCCCTTTTGTTTTTTGTTTTAAAATTACAACACTACAGCCTCTTTGGCCGTACCCTTTTTAAATTACAATAATTTTATTTTCATATCAGCAATATTAATAATTATTAACTGTCCGTTTGTCTATCTGTCAAAGTCATATTTCATGAAATTTGTACGAAACCCTCGGTGCGCGAGTCCGACTCACACTTGACCAATATCGATTCTTCATAATTATTAAGATACCAAACTTCTTCATTGCATATTGCTAAAGAAAATCGACGTTTTTAAAGAAAAATAATTAATTATATATAATGATGAAAGAATCAAAGGAAATTTGTACCCTAATAGGTGATTTACGATCTACGTTACAACTAAAGCAAAGTTTTAATCTAACTCAAAGTAGGCGGCCATTAAAGGCTATTTTGTGTGAAGATAATTCACTGAAATGGCTGGTGACTGGCAATTTTCTATGTTTGAACGTGTTCATAAAAAAAACGACCTATTTTCTTTGTAGTAAAAGAACGTAGCTTGGTAAATGTTTACAAAATAGCTTACATTTTTTTTAGTTTCACGCTGTATCCCGCATAAAGCAGGAAAGCAGCAAGAATCTTGTTTTAAAACATTCTGTGCTCCACTTCTCATCCCATTACCAGGATATAACGTGGGAAATGGCGCCGTGGTTTGTATTTCAGAGAGGAAAAATGTAACAAAATTTTACTATAACTATCCAACTAAATGGGAATAGAACCCACAACTATAGCTTATCGCGTTAACAGTCATATGCTATCCCACTGCGCTAGAATGCCTTTGGACTAGCGATTCGGTTCATAGTACATTTTTTACAAATAATAAAGAAGGTATGCTAAAAACAATGTTTCTGACGCCCGTTTATCTCAACCAGTTCTAAACTTTCACAAAAATTTTCTTTGTTCAAAGGAATTCGCTTTGTAATTGAATAGGCATGTCTACTGTTATAATACTAACTTTAGTAATTATCTCTCTTGACAATGGTGTTACGCTATATATTATTATATAGTACAAGTTCGCGTTTGTGTGGACTATAAAACAAAAAATCCTTTTGTCTCCCTTACCCGTAGAAGATATGAGAAATTTTCACTGAATGATATCATACATTAAATCAAAAATCAAAATCAAAATATTCTTTATTCAAATAGGCTATTAAAAGCACTTTCGAATCGTCAATTAACACAAGTGTCAGTATTGTCAGTCCTGCTATAAGCTACCACCAGCTCGGAGGGCAGTTCTGCTGAAAAGTGCTGGCGAGAAACACAACAGTTGCTCTTTTTAATGTAAATTTACAATATATTAACAACTGTGGTTAGCCTCCCGAACGAGCATCAACAGTACTTAACTCCACACACTAACATCCGTATAATATTCTTGAAGGGAATAATATACTATATTATATATTTCTCCCCAAGGAACTTACATGTCAAATTTCTTTCTGGCTATCTAAAGGCAGTCATTTCGGCTGTTTGTCCGTTAGTAACTCACTAACTGTATTTTATATGTATCCATATATAAACATTAAGTGTAAAACTTCTCCATATAAAGAATTATGGAAATATTTAACTAAACTTAATTTTATAAATCGTTAAAGAATTTTGTTTAGTTAAATTCGTTTAGTCATTTTAGGTACTACTGGTTTAAATAAAAATATTAAAAAAAAAAAAAACAAATATTACCTTTAGCTCTATCTATCGCTTAAAATCAGAGTTTACACATTTTTTTGGCATCTTTACTTGATCTACATTTAAGTGGTAGTTAGCACGCTATCAAAAATGGACGAACAAATAACTATACTAAAATTGAAAACTTTTTGAGTACCTAATGTATGTACAATTTGGTATTGGAATAATTTTGTTTGGAGATAAATTAACGTATATACAAAAAAAATAATTTATCGTAATATCTTTTAAAAAAATTGTCCTCTACTACTTTTAAATGGTATTCAACTATTACATTAACATTTAGTAAAGTACACGGGCCCACACTTAAGCTATAGCACTTAAGCCTATATGTGCATATTTTAATCATAAATCATAAATCTTCTTAATTTGAATAAAAATAATAGAGTTCAACTATTTGACTTTTAACACATACTCAAATTATTCAATATTGAAGTATAATAATCTCTATTAAATAGAGTTCACAATAAAAAAAAGGCATAGAGCTCTAAAACTCATCGAACAATATCATGAAAAGAATAAATAATGAAAACAGTTCGAAATACTATGAAAAATACTACAAAAAAAGAAGATTATATATATTTATGGATACATAGTTGTTTTACAGGCAATAAAATAGTCTAGTATTGCCGAAATTCAAATGAAATATTTACAGTTCTTAGCTATTCACTAGATTTATAGCGTTATTTGTTTTAACGATGACAGACGCTGTATTTTAAAAACCCAAGCAAAGGATTTCTTTTTAACATGCACTCTCCTATTGTGTAATGTTATCTCTTTTTTACCGTACAACGCAGATAGCAACGCGTAGAGAGCTGAAAATAATAATATAATTGATGTTTTTATTAACTTAGTTATTTTTTAAAAGACATTCGATTAGGTTTAGGTTGTAGTGTGTTGCTAGTGGTACCCCATGTTGCATTTTATCTAAAAAATATTTTCTAGTTTGGGAAATGCACTTTCAACCATTGCATATACAGTCATACATATCCTAACTGCGCAACGATGACTATAGTATCAAAAGGTAAGCCTCAAAAATGATTTTTTCGGTAAAAATTTAACGGCGCCGCTTAAATTGAGTGACTTTTCATTCCAGTTTTTGGCACCTTGCCTATTGTATCGTCGACGTATTCATATACGCATTTATCACAGAGAATTGCTTTAAATTGACATGACATATACATTAATATGTACATTAAATTGGAAAATATATTGTTTATCTTCATATTAAAAGTTAACGTTCCGTCATTTCAATTAATTGGAAAAATTGAAAAGGTGGAAAAGAAAAAACTGAGTATCTTGACACTATGCTGTCTCTGTGGAAACAGATTCTATGCTCTACTATTTGCGGCATAAAACGTAATAGTGGAAAAAATATGCTCGGTGAGAGGTGCTCTTACAAACAGACCCCCATAAATCCCCATTTCTTACAATATCCTAGAAGGATTAGAATCAGCTCTTACGTCATTCATGGACAACAAGTCACTAGGTTTGACTGATACAATTATCTAGATACTGTTACACACCTCCAAAAATCTGCTTTTTAATATACAGCATATACGATGCCACTAAGAAAGTAAGAATATAAGGTCTTGTATACAGAAGCATTATAAGGCCGGTTCTAGCATACAGAAGTGAATCATGGGCTATGACGTAACGTCATATCCATACTGTCTACGGAGTCGAAATGAAGGTGCTTCCGTGGATGAGCAGAGTAACGAAGTGTGAAAAAAAATACAAAACGAATACAGTAGAATAGCAAAACTGGAGATGAGATAATCTGATGGCAGGAAAGACATGAACACCTGCAATATTTCTGTACACGGCGCGTCCTATCGTGCGAAGTGAAAGAAAAAGACAAAGCAAGGAGGCCCCACATTCTCCACATCCTTCCAAGAGATATAAAATTTCCATAGATGAAAAAATGTAACTTCACAAAAGTTAATCTGATCTCTATTCTCTGATCCAGAAAATTTTACTATATTTAAAATATGGACGAAATAGAATTAAACCCACAGCCATCATGTTCTATCAAACATATCGTAACTGAACCATTATAGCGTAATTTCAGGTATTTTTTGAAACCGATTTTATATCATTAATCCTTCTAATACTCGTATATGAAAATAATGTGTGAGATTCTTGTAAATAAATACAATTACAGTAAAATATTATACAATACTAATATGCTAAAAAGCTTTCGGTAATAAGGGTTTCATCACATCATTTTCTTCAGATGTAGTATTATTGACGTATTATTTCTTATGTATGGAACTTTTTAGAAAAACACAATCGCTTTTTTCCTTATAAATTTGGCCAAACTACCGCATTATATCAATATAAACTACAATCGGAGAAGTCGCAGCTCAGTGGCACAGCGTCTAACTGTATACAGGACGATCGTGGATTCGATTCTCATTCGAGGAGAATTAATTATTTTCATTTTCCACTCAATACTCAATATCTGTCAAATGGCAGAAAGCGTTTTTTAGCATTTCTGACAGCAAGCAAGCAGTAGAGCAATATTGTAATATTATTAACATATTCTTAAATCTGCGATTTGAAGCTAAAAAACTTCATACCCATGTACTCACTGACTTAAACTAAAATAAAAGGTAAAAAGCCCTCGCCTGTCCCGAATCACATGATCAATCAACATGTCACCAACACTCTTTATGTAAAAGGGTATCAAATATTGATGGTCTTCCGTTCAGAAATAATTTATTTCCCAGCTATTTTCAGATCTATTGTCATGATAATAATGAACATGTGTGTATGTAAATTTAATTAACTAGATTATAAGCCAATAAGGAGAATGAAAATATAAATGATTCGTCACCAAGCACCAAATGTCTCGTATCCGGCGGATAGCGGATTACGGACTATTTCTGACACAGGGTCTCTCTTCTTTCTATATAATAGTAGTCAATCCTATATCTATATAATTTATATCTTGCAAATGCAAGATAAAGCATTACGCTAAAGTATTAAAAGAATATACGTTATTATGGTGAAGTTAGAATATGTCAAAATGAATATGAATGTATTACAATAATCAAACTAAATGACAAGTTTTCCATGATAATAAAAATATAAAATAATAATAGAATATAAAAGTTAATTATAAAATATATGTATTTGCGATAGTATCTGGTTCATATAAATCTGTACACAGAATCAGTACAACAAAATAAGTGCTCAACAGTAAGTTATGGTCCTTCGAGCCACATTTTTCTAATATAACGTGTTTTGTTACACCCAATCGCTGAACTTTATACACCTATCAAATATTGATGGCGGCACGTTCATTAATAATTTATTTACTTTAGATACACACGTCCGCTAGCAGGTTAATTTCGTTAATGGATTCTATAGCGACGTGGCTTGGTTGTGATTTTATTATGAAATCTATTTTGGTGTTAAAATCTATTTTTATATTTATTTTTTGTCACGTATCATGGCGTAGGTTTAAAATTAATTATAACATAATTTTAAAAGGAATTTCAATTTGCAATTTAAACAAATTTTAGAAAGGTTATATTACACGAGCCGTTTTTCACTTTTAAACATTATTCCTACTCTACTATGCTTATACTATACTATGTATACTATGTATACGTAGTGGTACTAGTCCACAAACACTCAGAATACTCAAAGACTCACCAATATTAGTGAATGAGACTTCAATTATAAGAATTTCTGCAGTTTCTCTGACATATATTTTTAAATTGAAATATACGTATGCTAATAAATTTTCGTGATGAAATACTGCGACGCTCAATTGCAACTGCTTGTGTTGCCATGGTTTTATTGGTAGAATTACACATAATTAATTTTTAATAATATTTTTTTATCTTCACTCTATATATTAGCAGGATACGTAAAGACATAGTGTTAACACACTCCGTTCTATGTTTTCCGCCTGACTGAAACTTCCGCATTGTTGAACATTACGTTTCATTGTCAGAGCAAGGAAATATGAGTAATTTATTCCACCGAGGGAGAATCGAACCCATAACCATCGCGTTTACAGACAGACATTCTCTCTGTGCGCTAGAAAAGATATGATATTTTTAATTTGATCCCTTCTTTATACCAAGATATTTTATATATGTGACATTAATATGGGATAACATTGTATTAAATATTGACCATTCTTTTTAAAATGCTCATATACTATTAATTGGACACTAGGTCAGAATTTTATATGAATTAGTTCAATAACAAAATATAAACGCTGTCAACCGCAATTGATAACGTCACTGGTAAACGTAGATTTATAAAATTTTATATAAAACTAACTTATTGTTCAATTATAAAACAAAGCTTAACGCATTGCGTTTTTAAACCGAATTGTACTTTAATTTGAAAAAGTATTAATATAAATCAAATAATCTACGAGAGTAATAAATTCAATGAGAAGATTTTCGCTATAACGAAATATTGGTTTTTTAAGAAAATAATTGCATAAATATAAATAGTAATTAATTAAAAAAATATTAATTATATGTATCTGTTTATATAAAGCAAAACACTTTATTCGTATCCTTCCGTCGTCTATTGAAATGTATAACCTGTCGCCGAGATTCATGGCTTACACTCACATATTCCCTTACAAAAATCCTAAAGATATTTAGATATATAAAGAAAGTAATTATTTTTATTTTCTTCATAAATAAAAGAATAGTGAATATTTTGTGAAGAAAATAACTCCATTATAACAAAAAGAATGAATAAAATATGTTTTAGAATGAAAAATATGTTTAAAAAATGTAGAGCGCCGTATAAATTTCTTAGGTTAGGCGTTAAATATTCCTAGAGGTGAGATGTTAGATCAAATAAAAAGCCGAGATTACTGCCTTCGTGAAATGAATATTTTATTCTTGCAAGAAAACCCAAGTAAGTGTACATACATAACTTAATTTGAATATTCTGTGTTGAATAAAACTGGCATATTTAACTCTATTAATAACAAAATATGTTTTTAAATTAAGTTTATTTTGAAATTATCATATACTTACGTATTACTGGTGATATACAGTCCCTAAAGATATTATTTTTACAAAATAGACAGAAATAGATGAATCTTTCCTGAATCCTTTGTTATAGTTCCTTATTCAAATTCCTTAGTACCTATTTCAAATATACAGTGTAGTTGGATTCTATTAATGTCTACAATCATGATTGTATTTAAATATTTCATCTAGTGCCAACAATAAAAAAAATTTTTGCAAGTTTTACGTAGAGTAAGCTCTATCTAGAGACAACACGTTCTTATTATACTTATTATATATTATTATTTTATCTTAATTTGGAAAAAGTAGAGAATTCATAGAATTAGCTATTTTATATATAAAATATATTATGAGGTCACGAGAAAAAATAAAAAAAGCCCCAACGATTTGTTAAGTGACTGTAAGTTTTAAGCTCACGCGAAGTTGTCACGTCAACCCGAAGACCGATAAGAGTTTATTATTATAAGAACATTTTGAGAACTATTATAAATAATTGACTATTTAATTTATATTGAGTACGAGCCCATAATTTCATTTATATGAACTATAATGCGTTAAGATCCATTTTTCCCTTTCCGTTATAGTTTCAGGAAATTCTCTCTTGTGGTCTTTTACACTCCCTATATACCAAATTTCAGGTTTCTACGCTGCGTATTTTTGACTGTACGTTCTGTTCTATCTGTCAGTCACTCGATAATGAAAAGAGTTTAATATAATTATATATATTACCATATACTAATATAATATAAATATTAATTTTAGTAAAAATCTTGTTTTTGTTCACCAATCTATCTCATATTGCATGACTGTAAATAGGACGTAGAGATATATGCTCTAATATATTTGACATTATATGCATTTCAAAATATTCCGAATGACTCAAAGTATCATCAATATACAATAAGCGAGTATATTGTAAGCTTACATCCATCTCATCCAAATTTTCCTAACATCTTAGTAATAAGGCCGACGCGGCGTGACACAGTGATACTCGTGGACTGTTTGTTTTTGATATAAAGCTAATATTCATATAACGTGAAATGTTCTGTCAAGTTCATGTTTATGTTTGTGAAAACGATTTGTAGGAGTTGGAGCTTACGTTATGTTATCTATAAAAAGCTTTCAATAGCATAATAATATTATTTTCAAGCAAATATTTTGTTTTATGGTTTTGCACAACAGCGATCCAGTGGAAGTGTTTGACCAGTGTTCGCGATAATTGTGGGTTCAATTCCCATTCGATAATAGCGTTAAAAATAATCATTTGTTTTACTGACTAAGGTGACAAATTGCAGCGTTGAAAAAAGCGTCTCAAAATTAGGCGGAAATCAATTTTAAATATTAACATAAAACAAATTTATAGTATAACAAGTATATAGTAACATATAAAGTATTTATTATAGTCTTGAGTGAAACAAACGTTTCTTTTTTTTATAACATTTTAAATATTAATAATTTATACCACAAGCGCGTCACGTTTTTATCTACTGATAACAAAGTGCTTGTAGAGTTCTACGCAAACGTAATATTGCTAATACTACTACAAATGGGTGTTTCAAGTGTTTTGACGCAACTGCTATAAGAATTTACGTCAAGCTTATTTTACTTGCATAGTAATTAAAAAATGTGTTGTAGACATCTGACATCAATAAATATGTCATTGATTTCTATTAGAAAGTGGAGAACCGAGTGTCTTAGTACTAACTTCTCTCTGCGCACCCTTTTATATGAGAGATATGGTGTAAAGTTGAAAAAAAGAAAAGAAAAAGTTTCTTAAGTGAAGTAAGGATTTTGGTGAACCGTTTATAAATGAAAAATGCGCAAAGGTAATAGTTTATTATTTTTTTTTTCAAGTTTTTGCCGATTTGTTTCTATGTAGAGTCATAAGAGCTTAGAGCTAACTAATCGTGATAGTAATAATCTTAATAATCGTGAAATTGTCGGTAAAATATTTTATTTTAAGGAAAACTATATCTTAAAACAAATTTTAATATCAATAAATGGTTTTAAAATTTTAGAGGAAAATCATACAGGAAATAAATTATTCTTCCAGCGAATATTGAACTTACAACCATCGCCCAGATATTTTATTCGTTTCGATATTTTATAAGATTCATATTGTATATATATTTTTATCTAAAATAAAAAGGGCCTTATTCACTCCTTGTTACATCAGCTACTAGCCAGTGAAAGTCCCGTCAAAATTGGTCTAGCCGTTTGAGAGGTTAGCCGGAACAAACAATCAGACAGACAATTTTTTTATAAATGTTATTTTAGTATATGTACCGTATATATATAATCATATGCATATAGGTAAAATGCGGTTATTTTAATATTACAAACAGACACTCCAATTTTATATATTAGTATGCCGCTTAAAACAAACGTCAATTGGTTTAAACAACATCAAGATTTTCATTAATAGATCAATTTACTAATACTCAATCAACATTGAACTACAGCATATGTAAGTGCCTATCAAATAACATGTTGATTGATATTAGACGCTCCAACGGTTGTATTAATTAGTTTCGAATATATATTTGTATGGTAACAGGTTTATTTTTGGCTATAAAACAAAAGTAATGGGTTTCTTTTAATTTTCTATACGATATAATTTTCTATATAATATATAATATTCTTACGTTACAGTATGAATTTTCATACTTTAAATTGTTTTTGGACATCATGGCACAGCGGCCGTCACTAACTGTTAACGCGATTCTTGATTCAATTCCCATTGGGGGGAAATCTATTATTCTCATTTTCCTCGTCTTATAATAAGACGTGTACAGTTGAGTTCCACCACTCAATACGGAATGTCTCGAGAGGCGAAACGTGGGGAACGGAGTGACTTAAGTCTACGTTTCCTCTGCCTGTCCTGCTATATGCGGGAAATAGCATGAAGCATTTTTTTTCTGAGATAATATTTCAAGAAATTCTTGAATAGTGCCTAAGTTACAAATGGTTAAGTTTCCAACAGTAGTTCGAGAACGTGTTTCAGTTTCAGTAGTTTTGGATGTGTGCGTGGTCAGTGTAGAAGTTAGAATAGAAGTTTAGAATATATTTAAAACCTTAGAACATATATATATATATATATATATATATATATATATATATATATATATATATATATATATATATATATATATATATATATATATATATACATATATATATATATATATATATATATATATATATATATATATATATATATATATATATATATATAATTATATATATATATATATATATATATATATATATATATATATATATATATATATATATATATATATATATATATATATATATATATATATATATATATATATATATATATATATATATATATATATATATATATATATATATATATACTAAGAAAGGAAAATATAGATCCTGCGTTAATAGAATATTACTAACAAACGTATATTAAATTCCACGTGGATCGATAAAAACGTATAGATAACTTTGGCTTTGTATTTGAAATAATGATTACTGATTACTGATGAAATGATTACTGTCACAAATTTGGACGGCACGTAGATAAGAGACTCTGACTATAAAGAATAAAGCTAAAAAAGTATTTATATATTTATATGAATTATGACTAATATTTAGTTTTCATACTAACGATGACATTATTATTTCGAAACTTATTTTCTATAAGAACTACGTAAATTATGTTAATTTTGTTACGGTTACATCGAACCAATTAACGTGGTATAATACAGTCTACAGCTTTCCTCTATAAGATTAACTAACAAAAGAGGAATATTTTAATTTAAACCAGTAGTTTCCGAGCTATGGGTGACAACAAACACAAATACTTAAAATTGTATAAAAGTATGTATTTTTATATTATTGTACAGGAAAATCTAGAATTCTAGATGTTATACGAGAGCAATAATATAAATTCTAGAAGGTATATCTAGTGCTCGCTGTTCAAGTCTCAAGAGTGTTGTAAAGAAATTTTATTTTTACTCGCCTTACGGGAAATGTGTAATAAAAACTGTCGCACAAGTTGCTTCCGCATATAAATATTATTAATTGCTTATAAAATGCATCGCTCATGTAGCTTTACATAAAATGTCATAAAAGGCATCTAAAAAATCAGAAACTAGACAATCTGAAAATAATTATTATAATATCTAAGAAAATATATTTAAATGTTGTCAATATATTCAAGACTACCTTTGCCCTGTAGCTTCGTCCCCTTTGTAATAGAAATGACTAAGAATAGTGTATGACACCTGACTATGTGTCAGGCTTTACATTTAAGATCCCGAAGTAACTACGACCGCATGTGCTGTAGGCTACATCGAAACAATTATCGTACTGTAATATATGTATATAGGCTGTAAATACTCTTCCTCGACTAAATGGGCTAACTTATATGAAAAAATATGAAATTCAACTAGTAACATAAACTAAGTAATAAATAATTTTTTTACAACTTAAAATAAATTATTATGGCGAATATATAAAGCTGCATGAATATCGATTTTGTACAACCCAATTTTTATACCAATGAATTAACCCAAAGTTTTTCTTAAGGCGGTAGCTTTAACATTTTCTATTACAGTGAAAACTCACGGTAATTTAACCTTCAACTTTCCTTTCAAAATTTGAAATATAAATATTTATTATTAAGATGCATCAAAGCATTTACTGTGCAGGTGTTCATCGTATTACAAGGCGAGGAATTTCAACTTTCAACTACAATAATGGAATAACGATTGTTTCTCTCTTCCTACCTAAATTTGAAGTTGCCCTTTTAATGCCTTTCATTTTTTTTTTTTCTAAATATTGGGTTTCAGTAGGGGCCATCACTCGTGTCTGACTGTAAATGCGACGGTTGAGGGTTCGATTATATGCGTTTTCTTCGGTCTGGTAACATGACAAACCGCGGCAAAGACAAACACACAATATACCGAAAAGCGGAAAGGCCCCTCTTTAGTGCGCGGAGTGTCTTAACACTAGGTTCCCTCTGCCTAACCTACTATGTGCGGGATACAGTACTATTTCTTTGATATAATGATAATATAATGCTAATATTTTATTAAAAACTTAACGAAAGCGAATTAATTGGAAATGATAACGCTTTTTCTAAAAAGTTGCTTTGACATTACACTCGTATTCAATTCGACGTAGTTAAGACAGGCAGACAATTTTTGGTCATAGACGGATTGTTTTCGGAAAATTTTGTGTTAAATAAAAACTAGCGTTACTAAAAGTAAAAAACCAATGAGAAACAATATCTTTAAAAAAGCTTCTGTAAAGCTCTTCTCTAAAATATAACCTAACACATCATTCTCCATATTGCCTTTATTTTAAAAAAGTGCGTATCGCCACAAATTCTAGCACCCAGACTGAACAATGGTTGTTCGGCAATAAAGTTTATAAATGGGTAGTTCATTTAAATTTTTGGCATTACTTTGTATGCGCTTAGTTTATGTAATATTTTTGCAAGCAATTTGGTACTTTTACTACGTATATAGGTATTTCTTATATCCTGTCTGGCTGTAAAAGCTATAGTGCAAAAATATTTTTCTACTTTTAAAATTTCTAAAAATAAAATTCCTCGTAGAAATTTCTAGAAATAAAATTTATAGCAAAAAGAGTTATTATTGAGAGGAAATGTAGGGGACATTTTCTAATATAATATGTTTTTAAATTTGAGCTTTCTACACTCAGTACCGAGTTTTAATAATTCTTTGTCTGTCAGTGACTCGCCAATGAAAAATTTTTATATATTATCATTTTATACATAGATAGATTTAATTTATTTTACCAGACCTGATTCGAAAAAATGGGTAACCATATGTTATGAATATGACTTTCAAAGCTAAAAAAATATAATAATTCTTAAACTTGTTCAAAATCCGCATCGATATATTTAAACAAAATGATTCTTTCTTTTAGTTAAAATTTTAGCATTATAGAGATATATTTATTTTATGGAAAATAAAGAAATGAGAATAGAAATATTTTAGTACCACGAGTGGTTTAGTATCAGAAGTTTGCCACGATGGCAATTTCTTGTGAATAATTCGTATCGACCATTTTTTATCTACTCTTAATAAGTCTTCTATATTTTAGCTAACGCTGATAGTCTATCAATATGTATAATTTTAAAAGTATTGCATTTTAATTAGAGACAACTATGTATGTCAATAATAATCATAATCTGGAAGAACTAAAATTATATATATTTTTTTTTCACGCTTTACGATGCATTTATATAGTAGGATAGACAGAAAGAACTAATGAACTATCAAGACAGTTCTCCACTTTCCACATGAATAGTGACATCGCATGTCAAGTAGCGCAACTAAAGGCCGCGCTTTGTCTTGCCAGGATGGGACAGTGAAGCTAATTCATATTCCTCAATAGATATTGACTCCATAGTCATCAATTGATTTTGCTTCAATTAATTCAATTTTCAATTAATTGATAGAAGGTATCAGTTAGCTCAGTAATTATACTGCAGAAACTATGCGGCATAGTGCCGAATTGGGAATTGTTAATATATATATATATATATATATATATATATATATATATATATATATATATATATATATATATATATATATATATATATATATATATATATATATATATATATATATATATATATATATATATATATATATATATATATATATATATATATATATATATATATATATATATATATATATATATATATACAAAAAAAACCTGTTTATATTTTTTTAGAATATTTTATAAGGCTTTTTATTCACTAGGTCCATTTAATTTAATTTATTTCAGAGCGACCATTTAAATTTTGGCAGAAATTATGTGCAGATTTTCTCTTGAAAATAAAATGTTCCATATTAAAGTCGTGATTAACCTTGTATAAATATGTAGCATATCATACAATTAAATTTATAGAGGAACGATAAATAAGGCGTGACCATTTGAAAGCAAAAATAGTTTGGTACATATATCAAATTCAAATTCAATATATACTTTCTTAAAATAGACTTCTGTGAGCACTTTTGGACTGTCTACTTATCATGTCTCTACCGTCAGCTCGAAAGACAATTCTGCTTAGAAGACCCGACATGAAACTCAACAGCTGCTTTCTTCTGACTTATTCTTTCACGTGGACTTTACGAGATTTTTCATTAAGCATCTAATCTCTTAGTTCCAATAAGATGTTACAGACTATTGTTCTTTGTTCATTGGAAAATGCTGATCGTGGTCCATTTCATATATTTTAAATGCCTTTAATAAATTTTCTTCACGTTAAATATATTTAGTTAAATAGGTTTTTCATTATTTATTTTAGTTTTGCTATTGCTAAAGGTGATGCATTTTTAACTCAATAAGCTAATAGCTACATAATATATGTTTTTTATACGAATCTGTTCAGAATATATGTGTATATATAATATGAATAATATATGAGTAATTTGACTGTTATATTATTATATAATAGATATATAAAATAATACTATATAGAAGATTATATAAAGAGATTTCAATGTACAACAATTACACACCTCCAAGCATCCCCTTCATCTTGCCGCTTAAGTAAAAATTTCGTGACACTAATTCACTCATTTAACTCAAAAATAACATTAAAAAAGTACCGAATCAAGCACTTGTATTGAACAAGATCAAGATCGAACTCACACACGGTACTTTAGGACACTCAGTTAACGACTGCACTACTACGACGTCTATATTATAATGAATAATTAAATAAAATTCTACGTTATATGGAACATCGATAAGAATAGCCTACCCTTTACAGGTGTAAATATACACACATAACCCTCCTAGTACATTAGTTCTAACCTAATTACTCGCCTTCCCTCTTCTGCCGTATTATAATAAAAGAAATCAAGAATTTTATATTGTTCTTTTTACCCTTTATGGAGATACAATTGAGTATAAAATATACGTTTTTGTTCAAATTTTCATCTATACTTCTATAATAATGAGAGCTGTAGGCCGGGTTTTCTTTTGATTAGTCTAAGTCAATGAAAATTAAGTTAATACTTAGCCCACCCTAAAGAAGTATCCTACATGTCATATTCCAGCTTCCTTCCATGTGGCTTATATATATATATATATATATATATATATATATATATATATATATATGTATATATATATATATATATATATATATATATATATATATATATATATATATATATATATATATATATATATATATATATATAATTTAGAGAGTTGAAGAGGATTTTTGATTGCAGAGAGTCTTTTGTGTAAGATTTTCCTGTGGAAGGTGCTACAGTACCTTCGTGACAGGCTAAGTGCCCTAGGTATCCCATATAATATACAACATTTAGTTATTTTTATCATGAAGGCGAGGCTGCTTGTAAATGTTACTTAAATATAATATAATGTATGTAAAACATTTAAGTATTTATGTAAAAAAAATTTTAGAAAACTATACAAATATGCTAAAAGAATAGATACTTTTGTGGCAGTTTTTGTCTATAAATGTAACGGGTTCGATTCCCAGTGAGAGTAAATTAATTATTACATTTTCTCGCTCAGGTTAGAAGACACAGCGCGGCGGAAAAATTCAGCGAAAGGTGGAGACGTAGTGTTTTAAACCTAGGTACCTTGTCTATCCTATGATATGATGGAAAAAAAGTGAAGCTCTTGAAAAGGGTTGATCTTTAGTGATTTTCTGTATGAAACTTAAAATATTTTTTGATTTTTTGTACATTATTGTTTTAAAAAATTAAATTATATATACATAGTTTCTCATTTTAATATTTACTATTTCTACTTAAATATGTTGCTTAAGTCATGATCTAATTTCACGTATAATTATTTTGTTAATTAAGATTATAATATAGGAAATTATATATATATATATATATATATATATATATATATATATATATATATATATATATATATATATATATATATATATATATATATATATATATATATATATATATATATAATGCTTGCAATATAAATATCTAAGTAGGTGCTTTAAAGCTGTCTATAGAGCTTTTATTTATACATTGGTACTTGAGTGACCTAATTTTGAATTAGAATCCGATATATACTCTGCATAAAATCATATATATGTTAAATTTGTTATCTAAATACGACATATAATCAACTATAAATAAATACTAAAAAAAATCCAATAGTATTTTTAAAAAACCCTAATTATAAATCAATAAATATAGACAAAAAAAATCCTTTTTTTTAACTCACCCGGAAAAAATCGCTCCTCGACTATCTTCAGGTATTTCCTTAGTAAATCCACTTTAACTTCTTAAAGTACCGAGTTTTGCCACCAGCGTTGGTGGCGTAGACACGTCGTAGCGTTGGCGAGAGCGCGGGGACAGTGACGCGCGTCAAGCGGACTAGGGGAATGTACAGTGTAGAATATATTTTAATAGAATGTGCAAAGAAAACTGAATGTTTCGTCTTTTATTATAGGAATGATAATAGCGTGACCGTATTTGGTGAATTAGTAAGGTGTATGTACAGTGTGTCAGTCAAGTTTCGATTTTGGAAGAATATTTAAAGGTTTTTGTTTGGAGGTGGTATAGTGATTGGGCGTTTTTTTTTTTATTAAATAATGAGGAAGGAATGAAAAATGGTATATGTTTCATATTTTTTGTATTATTCATGCAAAAAATATTTTTCACGAATATACAATGTATAGGAGCAACGAACAAAGGTAACTTATGACGTCACTGGCTTAGTAGTGATTTTGTTAGTAAAATTAAAATATTTCTAGCTTTTGCATTTCTGAGCGATTGAATGTGTCAAATCAATCAAATAAATATTGTATAAAAATTTCATAAATTTCAACAAGTAATGCAACAACATACGAGAAAGTATTATGGAGTTTTATTATTTAGGAGATATATTTAAAGTAAGAAAATACTAAAGCATTATTCCCACATTTTCAACTCTTGTAAAAAAATCAAACCCTTGAAAAAAAAAATTTTTTTATTTTAAAATTTATTACTAAACTGCATTATAAATTTGCTTTTTTTCTTCAAGATATATTGAGTGAATATTTGATGCTATTAAAATTGATTAATAAATCAAATTAAACTAGCAGGCTGGAACCCAAATATCTCTTATTGTAAATAATCAAATGCACTGCTAAATTAGTCGGTTCTTACTAAGTTACATAGGCAGTGTTTTAGTAAATATACAACTTGAAATGTATAAAATATTAAAAAAATACCAATGGCATAACAGGGTACAAGCTACTGGTCGGTATTTTGCTTCCGGTTCCGGTTATTTTCGATTCGTTTTCCAATTATAAAGCAAAATGCCTTTAAACCTTTTTAAGTTGAAAATTAAATAACAGCGGTTTTGTTATTTTATATTATATTAACATAAAATAATAAAGTGTGAACTTTTGTGGCAAAAATTTTGTAACCTCGATACTCAAATATCTTGGATTCAGCCAGAAAGTGGAGGAAGTCTCCACTTTCCTGGCACCGTAAAAACTAAAATAAAAATAATATTTCTTTATAATTAGTAATGATATAATTTTTTACATCCGTTAAAAATCTTTACGTTCTGAGGGATTACAGCTATGTACTGTGTACATACAAAAATGAAAACTCATGCTAATAATATAAATATAATAAATATATTATCCAAAGTTTATAACGCTTTATATTAGTAGTCATTATTTTATAGTCCCAAGGTTCTATATCGCTTGTACTCATTAAGACATATTTGTACTGCGCGTACAATAAGCAGCACAAGTTTTGTTCTGTAATAACAAATGAAGCTTGTAACTCGGTGTGAACAAAGAAAGTTGTTAACAGTGATTGATTTCATTTGTAGACTAAAATGTAATTAAAAGTTTACAGAATTGAATTAAAACAATTTTATATATTAATAGCGTAATCTGATTTTAGGACGACAGCTGCACATAACAAATCGATTACGGTCTCTCATTTTGGAGAGCTCCAGCCGTAGATGTGGAAATACTTGATTGCAATTTAATAAATTGTAACGATTTACCAAAGAATTAATTTTAAAGGCAAATTTACTGGCTGGTTAGAGAGTATGGCCTACTACAACGTAAAAATCTATTAAATATATATGAAATTTTGCCGCAGGCCCACTAGTATTGTTAATTTTGTACAATATTTCTTTTTTTTTTCAGTAAATTATTTTTTTTTTCTATTTTTTATATTATTTTGTAATATTAGAATAGCTTTGAAATACTTAAAGTAATAATAATAACAAAATATTTTAGTCAAATTTATTTTAAATGTATGAAAATCACAAAATAACGCTTAAAAAATGTCTAACACTTTCATTATTTATATAAAATTACTTGCAAATTTATATAAAAATTCTTAAATATGGCATATATTTAAGTAAACTTATAAATATATATAAACTTATAAATATATATTACTTAAACCTACGCCATATTATTTAATATATTTAATATGGTATAGGTTTAAGTAATATATATTTATAAGTTATTTTATTTAACAAAGAATAAAAAAAAAGAGCCGTGGCGCAGTGGGATAAGAACTGACCATAAACGGGAAAGCTTTGAATAGAGAAGAGAATTTTGTGTTAAAGCACTTCTCTCCTAGTTCTGTTTCCCTCCTGACGTAACTAAACGTCACTCTCCTCCACATTAATTCCCTCCAATGGAGATTAAATTCCACTATATCACTATAACCTTAATACATTTTAATTTCAATAAATAATATTTTATTTTTTTTCACCTCATGCTTTATCATATATAACAAGGGTTGGGTTCAGACAGAAGGAAACGCCAAGTTTTACTGTTCTTGTGTTCCCATTTCCCCTGACCACTGTCATTAACCAACTTCAAACATGCCTTGGGAGGTGTCATGTTTGTACTCTATCTTCCTCCAGCATCACTATATTATTATACTTATATATTATATATACTTATGTATTATATATACTTATGTATTATATATACTTTTACCATTCCTTTGACGTGTACTCAACCTAAAAATATTATACTTAAAGAAAAACATAAAAATATGAACGCAGCGCAGGATTTGAAGCCGCGCCTCATTGGACGGTTTCCATGTTTAGGCATTCAACTTGCCCACACCAAGTTTTTTTAATGAATATATCAACAAACAATGTTGGGCTTAACCATACTAACTGTACAGGTATATATCAGTCTCATATTGAGAGGAATACAAGCAGATTGTACAGTGGCGGTGATTAGATAATATATCTTTTAACTTGATAGGCAAAGTTCATTTTGCTGTAATTTTTTCGTCCATCACTTTTGGGGGGAGCGTGACCTACTTTTACTTTCAGATGGTGTTCCCTTATCACGATGTACTCAGGTTGTGTTTATTTTTTTTTTATTGTACCCTTCACAAACCAAAATGTATTATTTGTATTGTATTAGCTGTAAGTAGATAATTTGCGATTTTAGAATAAATAATGTCAATCTAAGTTTGTTTTTCTGTCAGTTGCAGAACTTATTCTAGATTAAGATATTCAAGTCGTTGTACGGAAAAAGAAAGTTCAACGTATTATAATGAAACCGCCAAAAAATCGATTCTCCAACGCTTACGGCATGAATTCTTCTGCGAAGCGTTTGCAGCAAATAATACTACAAGGTTTCTTTTTTCTTCCTTTATTTTTATAAGACAATCTAACAAAATACGACGATATTTGGCAGTATATTATTGTATTGCGATATCTTGGATATTTTCCAAGACAATAGGCGCGGGTTCGAGTCCCGCTGTGCTCAATGCATTTTTCTATTTCTAAAAATGTTTGTTTTATTATAGAGAAACACCTTAAGTGTTAAAATATATTATCCAATTTTCCGCTTTCTGCTAAATTTAAAAATTTGACGTATTAAGTGAGGAGACTCTACGTTTTTGATCATCGTTAACAAGCGAAAGAATTTATGATTTTAGTGCCTCTTAGTACTCAATGTCTAGAATTCGCGAAATTAAAAAAGTACAGCAAAAATTCAAATCAAATTATAAAATTTCTGTCTTTTATGTATGTACTTGTATATAATTTAATAATACTATTATAGCCGCTGGAAAGCTTATAATTAGAAGCCGTCTCGAAGGAGCTTTCTGAAAACATTTTCAACAGGCCATTCATTATGTGAGGAAATCCTCATAAAATTCGATTCAGTAAAAAAATATTATCGTTTTCCGCCCATTTTGTGTCATCAGTTATGTCTGTTCTCACATTTACAAAATTTAATGCCAATTAAATGTGATATATGTAGTATCACAATACTCGAAAAAGCTATCTCAAATATAAATATATATTTTTTTTGATTAAGCTCAGGCTGATATATTGAGCCATAAAGGACCTAGTAACAAGACACTCCGTTCTCCGTTTACCATCTGAATTTCAGATATTTTGTTTGAGCGGCGGAAGTCAACACCGCAGTGTATATTGTTAGAGGGGGGGGGGGGGGGGGTAGGAATTGAAAATTCCATTTCAATTCCATCCAATTCCATTCATTGAGTAAAGATTGAACCAACAAAATAACACTCTAAGCATGTACATACAGTATCAATAAATAACGGTTACATCCCAGCTCAGAATAACGAATACAGCTGTTGTAGAATACAGCTCTATAGAATCAAGTGTGACTTGGATTCGCACACCGACGGTTCCGTTTTTTGCATCTAATAAGAATTGAAAGACATGCACGAGATATATAGTTTATTTACGTAGTCTATTGTATGTATGTGTTTATGTTTTAACATATTTACATATATGTGAATAATAATATATTGAAATATATTATAATATACATTATTTTTCATTTATTTTATAGATATTTATATTTGTTTATTTCTATTTATAAATATATCTCTTTGTAATATTCTTCTTTCCTTTTCGCCCTAAACTTTATCTGGAAGAGATAAATGGCTACAAAGCCATAAGATCGCTTTTTGTACATTGTTTTTTATTTTATCTCTTTTTGTGTTTATTTACAGTAATAATAATAATAATATAACTTTATTTCAGGCCATTCGATCCATATAAATTATAATATTTTGTACAAATAAAGAAATAAATAAAATAAATATTATTTCTCTTCTTATTTATTAATATTAATCTTACTAGAGTGTAGAAACTAATGGTACTAAAAAGAGAGCCCGATTTATATTAAATAAATATTCTCTCGATAATATATCGAATCCACACTCATCGCTTATAGACATCTACATCACATCTATACAACGATGATATCAATTACATTAATTGTATTTAAACAAGAGAACACTAAATTACACAAACAATGATACTTATCGCTCTATCAGAAACAAAACTCTATAACTAGCTACGACGTAGCTCCAAGCTACGAAAGGTTTAAGTCTACAGACAACTTCCAATTAGAAATAAGCAATCAGTCAATTGATATGATACTCACATTTTCGTAGCAATAGGAGTCACAATTGGCCTGTATTTTGTGTTAGTTGTTTTTTTAAAGGTACTTAAATTAAAGAAAATTACTCTTATAATTGAAAAAGAAATAGGTATTTATAAAAAACTCAATTATTATTATATCTTTTTTATTCTTTGCTTCAACACTTGTATATATTAGCTTCAGATTTATCCCACATAATAGGGTAGGCGGAGAAAATCTAATGTCAAGACACTCCGTTCTCTATGTAATCTCGTGCAGAGTAGCGGAACCAAACACCACGATGTGTCTTGCTAGAAGGGGGAAATCTACAATTTTTATTCTCATCATTCATATATCAACTAGCAAGCAAATAAAAAAACATTAATTAGCATAATATATTACCTACAATAAAAATTAAAAGTAAGGAGAAGGAAGTTTTTAATAAAAAGAACGGGACATTTGGAAATAGATCCATACAAAGCGATTTTCATTTAAAAAATTGGATATTTAAATGCTTTTGACCTACCATGCATATTAATGAACAAACAAAACAAACGTACAATTATTGTATTATTACTGATGTGTATGTGTATGTGTTTGTATATATATTTAATTGTCGTAATATATCAAAGGGGTTGTAATGCAATATTTATTAGTTAAATGGACGTTTCAACTAGTTAATTAGTTTTATATATATGTGAGAGGTGAGGTAAACCTAGCCGCAGGAACAGTCTGTACTGTATATATATATATATATATATATATATATATATATATATATATATATATATATATATATATATATATATATATATATATATATATATATATATATATATATATATATATATATATATATACAGTACAGACTGTACTGTGTATATATATATATATATATATATATATATATATATATATATATATATATATATATATATATATATATATATATATATATATATAAGCCAGATCGAACGAGGAATTTCTGAGATTGGAGTCTTCAACCAAACAGACAAACATTTCGCTTTTATAATCTGTATAGGATCTATCCTACCATTTTGATAATGTAATATGGATTTTTAAACATATAAAAAGGAACTTATGTAAAATAGTTTATGTATTTATGTACAACGATCGTGACCCACAATATAAGGGGAACAAGACGAGCACCTAGACGTAGGTGCCCTAGAAAGCCATTGTAATGAGTAACCGTAATCTTTGTTTTTCTCAATTTTTACTTTTGTGTGTATTTTAGTTATTTTGTATTTATCTTTATTGAAAAAAGTTTTATAGTAATCATGATTATTTTTTTTATTTTAAATTATATTATTTAAATTGAATATTTGATTATAAAGAACTGTTATTTATAAACTGTTGTAACAAATACTTTAGATTAAATACTGCAGTGGTTATGCCCACTTCTTAAGTCCTTAAGCCTGAATTAAATTTAAAGAAGGGTTTTTTTCTGAAATCTTTCCGAACAAATTACGGCAATGACATCCACCTCATAGTACTCATTGTTTTCAATTTGAACGGAAAGCGTAGACCGGAGTGTCTAAGCACTAGGTATAACAGTACCGCTACGTACCCTGCTATATATAAGTAGTAAGCTAATAAAGTGATAATTTTTCAATACTTTACGTTTAGATTATTGCATTTCTAATTATGCAATATATATCATCTAGTTTTGTTTTTTTTACGTCATTTATTTATTCATAAAACACGTTACGGAAAAATAAACGTTATATTTTTTTTAAACAGCGCCATCTATTGTAATGTTGCAGAACTCTGTTCAATACATATTGAAACTTCAGGAAAGACAAACATTTGCTTACTTCACATACTTAACCTCTGAAAATACTAGGTGGCGCTGTTTTATAAAAAAAATACTTTCAAAAAATATTAAGCATGAACGAATTAAATTCGAGCCAGGCATCATTTTTTTACCAGAGTGGAGATATCATTATATTTGAAAAATAATCAGTACCCTGAGTGGAAATCGAACTCAGTCCACCGCGATCGCAACGCAATTACTCAGTTTAACCTTCAGCCAAACGTTTGTTATATAGAAATATATAGTTTTAAGTATATATATGAATTAAGATTGTCGTGGCGTAAATGAATTATTTCATATCCTCGTTCCAATAAACGGCATTAAGTCCCACCATTTAACACATTTAACACACGATGTTTTGAATTTATTAGATATCGATTAACAAAAATAAATCTATTATCAATATATGCTATTGTCGCTATACTGGCCACCTATGTAGTTTTACTTCTTTACTTTATGTCTGTCACTCGCGCTGTGCTTTTAAATATAATATTATATAAAATATAAAAACGAGTAACATATATCATTCCGATTTAACCATTATGCCAATATGCCAAATCCCATAGTAATAAAAAATACCCCATAAATAAATAACATCGACTACTGAGTTACTGAGCGTTGCTTATATGATTACAGCTGAGACCGTTTTTATTCTAGTTGTTTATGACGCCATTCATTTGGACGGTGAATTGGATTTTTGAGATACGCTTTGTTTTCACAACCTTAACCATTTAGATAAACAAAATACCCGATTTAATTTTTTATTATTTAGAAATATTTTCCATAATTAATAAAAAAAAATATTAATACAAAACGCTTAAACATTAGAATAGTAAGGAGATTTGAACCCAAGCCCTTTGGGACTCAATCCAAGCGCTGTGACGAAGATATTCATCAGAATTATATTAAATGTCAACTTCTCGCTTTATCCTGCATAGTGCAGGGTAGGCAGAAAAAACTAAACGAGTCAGGAAAAAATTGAATTTTATATATATTTTATTTTTTTGTTTAATATCTAAAAATACGTGCCCTCTGTCCACCCTGCTATATACGGGAAATAGCGTGTTTTTATTTCTTTTCATCAAGACTCAATACGATATCTGATGATATACTACCTGATAGGTAGAACCTAACAATAAACCTACCTATTGTTTATACCGTATATTTTAGACATGTATAATTTTTGGTCGATTAATCCTTTTTTTCACTGAACAAAAATTATTTATATTATGAATAGAATTATAACATATTATACTATTTCCACATCTATCGGGCAACCAACGCCTCAGATTAAAATTTTCTAACGGAGTCCCGATGTTGATACTATTTAACTTGTGCTATATAAAGTATATCGGAAATATCTCATAACCCTCAAGTAGCACTCTATGCAGAGTTTACGATAAGACCAATAGTTTTTATTCAAATATTAATTTGAAAACAAATTGAAAGTAGTTTCTAATTTCACTCTATACTACATATATAATATAATTAACGTAGGTCTCCATAGCGCAGTTATTTTTATATCACCTCTCTATCAAGACACAGCACGTCGTAGATTTCCGCCACTAAATACGCAACGTCTTGAATTCAGACGAAATGTGGAGAACGGAGAGTATAAACTTAAGGTTATTATGTCTGCCTTCCCCGCTATATGCAGGATAAAGCGTGCTAAGAACATAAAAAGTAGCTAAGTAACGAAACCTTTATTATCTCTAGAAACTATACTTGAAGGCCAGCTGTAAAATTTTATCCCGCTGTATATGAGAAGCATGTATTAAGAAAAGGATTTTAGTTAACAAACTTAACGTATACCTTAGTATGGATTAGGCAAACCGTCTACTATGTTCTACCTGCAACTACTACTTTGCCAGCTGTGATTATAATTATAAAGACGATATAGGAAATTATTATATAGGACTTTTGAATACAGGTTTTAACATTGGATTTTATACAAAAGTGTATATTGTTGAACATATTTATTTTATTGATAAGTGTATTATATTTATTTTATTCATTTTATTACTTGCTGATGCATTATTTAGAGTATTTTAGAGTAAATATTTTTAGAGTTTCTGCTTTCCTTAACATTAGGTGGGATAAAAATCCCGGTAGTAAAAGCCCCGGTGTGTTCATGTTATAAGCAAAAAAAGCTAATTAAAAAACATATATATATAGCTACGACGACAATGTATGAAAATAATGTGCCTATATGTCTGTGAGGAATATATAAGATATATAATACATACTTTTATTTTAAATATATATGTAAAAGGCGATGAAGAAAAATTAAGTTATTGACACTGAAAAAGCTACAAAAAGCTTAAGTCTTAAAGTTAGTTTGATAAAAATTAACTACTACTTAAACTTAGAGTCCTTTGTCTAACTTATAAGATAGTTAAATTTATTTCTATCGGTTTGAATTAGGACTTTTAAAGAGTTTTAACATCGTTTTATTTCACCACTCGCCACCATTTCTAACAAGACGGATGACGGACACGTGATGTGTGGTGAGCCCCAACGCCACACTAATCGCCATTTTTTGGTGGTGTCATTGCCTGCATACGAGGCAGAAGATCACGTGAGAACCACGACGATACTAATGAGGATATTGATTGACAGAAGACGAGGCGAAAATTGGACGTACTGTGCCGTTTTCGCTAGGAATAGAGCGTAAGGATAAAAACTCATTTATTATCTATTAGGTATATTTATAAATCGATAAATCAACAGTCTTTTTTAAAAAAGCTAAGTTTCTATTCAAACTTTTGTCATATTTAATAATAATTAATTATTTCTGTCATCCAAAATTATTTCACTACACTTTTTTATGATTTTAATTTGCCGTAAGCAGTGAAAGACTGCTGTCTAATTAAAATTTTCAATAAGCTATCATTTATGGAAATGTATAAAGATTACAAAAATACTTTATCTATATAAAAATATTTATAACAATAATATTTTTATCGATAGGTATAATATAAGAGAAAAGAAAGTTAGAAATATATGGCATTTTTGTGAGACATTCTATTATTCGTCCTTTAAAAAAGACGAATTTGTCAAAGTCAAAGTCATGATTCCACCATTACTTCGGAAAAACACGTCTTTGTTCAAACAAGAGCTAGTAAAAATCTTGAGAGGACTATTTCGCCGGCAATAAAATTAAATATCGTTATAATTTTTTTAAAAAGCTTTATCTTACAGAAAACAGAGCAAGACATTACTGAACACCACACACAAATAAAATTACCACAGTTTTAACACACAAATAAAATGAAAGTAATTCATAGCTCTCGACGGGAATCAAACTCAGATCTATCAGCCAAATATTATACTCATGTATATAATAACTCAATTAAAATTAAAATATATTAACAGTATATCTAACTGCTTAGTATGAAATAAAAGTTTTGAGGCGTCTTTTCAAAGTGAATACCGTCTAGGTTATGTGAGGTCAGACAGAGGTAAATTCGATTGGTGTATTTTCTCTTGTAAATCTAATCTGGTCAGTTCGAGAGATGAAATGTATTGGCGATTCGATTGTCTTTACAGTGTATGAGACGTGATGACGTGACGTCCGTGCAGTTTGTGTGTATGGTTATATATATTTTTTACTTCACGCTTTATCCCTAGCGGAGTAGCCTTTGTACCTCTTCCGCCTCGTCTAATGTCACTAACCTCTTAATACATGTCCTTCGGGGGCTCCTCTTTCTTTTGACGTGACCTTCCTCCAGTACCTTTGACACTGTGTTTTCGATGGTCAACTGAGATCTACCCTTACCTCTATTACCACTCAGTCACTTTTGCTTTATATATATTTTTAACCACTGTTTAAATTGATTTGTATAAAATAATATCGACATATTAAAAGCGCCGTCAAAATCACCATGATCCATTGAGATAATCTCTTGCAAGACAAGTTATGGCGGTGAGTCCCACAATATCTCGAATTTGGGTCTTGGATCTGACTTCCCTGTTCTATATGTGGGATGATGCAGGAAGATAAAAAAGTGTATAGTAAAAAAAATAAAGTATAATTATTGTAGAGATCAGATTAAGAAGTAGATGTCAATCGATGTAATTTATGGATTATTTACTTTTTTCTACCAAACCAACAGTACAATATTAATATAAGAAACAAAAGAACACCTCCAAAACACACAAAAATAAGAATTGCCAGACAAAAGAAAGGCTAACAGGGAAGTTTAATCACATACTGTGAATCTTATGGATTAATTAAGGGGATAATTAGAGGAAACAACGAAAATGTAGGTACTTTACACGTGTGTTTGAGGATTGTTGGAAATTATAGCTTGTGTGTTTTAAGTTTTATATATGTATATGTATATATTGAGCATGTATGAAGTAATATGTACAATAACAGGCTTCATACACTGACACACACACACACACACACACACACACACACACACACACAAACATACACACAAACATGACAACACACGCGCTAACGTGCATATGCACCTAAAATCACGCACGCACACACATATTTAGAAATGCGAAAAAAGGAAACTGAGTGTCTTAACACTATGCTCCCTCTGTCTATCCTGTTATATGCGGGTAAAAGCGTGAAGCTATTTTTTTAAAATCAAACCCACGACCTCCAAATTAGCGTCTAAAGCCATTATGCCACTAGGCTACTATATATAGTGTGTCAACAAATGTTCAACGTCTGGTAAACGTACAACTTGGCACGCGGACCGTTTGTGTCGTACAGACAGACTATTTGTCAAACAAGAAAACTATAGTGTAAAATATTTTATTCTTTTTAATAAAGTAATATATTATAGTTTTTATTAAAAAATGTATGTTTAGTATGTTTTTTATTACTTTCATTTATTTTAAATGTAATATGGTTTGATTCCCACTCGGGGTAGTATTGCATTCAAATCATTTTTATTTTCTTCCTCTGGTAGAGACTAGGTGCTAGGTAGAGTCGGCGACTAGTCTGTACCTTTCTAATATATTACCTAAATGCAAATTTTGTATGCTAATTAATATTTTTAATAAGTCGTATACACTTTAAATAAAATAACATAGCATTGTTTCCATTAAAAATCAGTTTCTAAAATCACTTGAAAAGAAAACATACCGATGACGTCAACAATGTTTTTTTTCTTTGAATGAAATTTCGCTCGTCATCACTCATAGAATTTTTCAATTATCGACACATTACAAATTGGCCGTTTAGACGGCAGATTAGTCGGCCGACTAGTCGGCTTCTTTACAACCGACTGAACTAATCTGCTAGTCGGTTAAAATCATAGTCGGAACTTAAAGTATTGTTTAGTATGTTGAGCAGTTTTCGTTGACATTGGAGTATAATAAAGCTCATAAAGTCCACGTAAACGATACTACGGGCAACAACTAGTCTAGTATAAATAGGAAAAATAAAAAACGTATATTCGACACAAATAACCGTTCATATCCATTCTGCATTCACTGGATATCGATTTACTATGCGAATGTATACTCATATTACAATACCAACAAAAGAGCTTTAATAAACATTCAATGCTACCTTTCAAACTTCACCAACAGCCCTCTTAAAGTTGTTTGTGTAAAAATTTAATTTTATAAGTAAAATATATGAAATAGCTGTGATTTAAATTATTCTAGATATCATATATATAAATGTTTTCATTTTGGACTACAGTAGTAATGTACATTAGAGCATATCAAAGTGTTTAGTCAATTTGTGAATGGAAAAAATAACCTGTAAAAATAATAATCGCTACCCCGGAAATTCTGAAAGTACTAAACTAAACTAAAATTATTCGTATTTCCCCCATCTGAAGAAAGTTGAATTTCGCCAATCAATACTCTGACTCTCTCTTAAGATTAGGCGGAAAGCAGAGAGCTTAGTTAAAGGAAATATAGAGAATAAAGCAATAGACTATAAAAATAATAATAATAAATTAATAAATGTAGCGACATCTTGATGTAGTTAAGATTTATCTGACAGAATTTCAATTCTCAGCTCAAATCTCGCTTGAAAAGTGCTTACATTATGAAACCAGTACTTGTTACACAAAATACAGGGTGCTATTATGTTGGCAGTACTGAGTCGACGAAAAGTAATGAACTGATTGACAGATTACAAGTTCGCCGATATTTGTCATTTATACTATAATAAAATAGCAAATAAATTCTGTCTGTACTTTTAATGTTTTTATAAATGAATTATAGTGCAAAAACAGAAACAGAACTTAAATCTATGATATTTTTTAATTTTTTGTCTGTTTGTCTGTTTATAGAACCACATCTATTGGATGGATTTGACTTTGAAAACTTTTTTTTATATATCTGTTAGATCAGAGCAGGATTTAGGCTATAATAAATTTAGAAGATTAACATACGAGATGCCGAGCTATAGAAGACCAGCTGCTTATAAGATATAATGAAATGCTGCAGGTGATTCAACGTGATAAACACTTTCTAATGACATAAAAATCAAGGATCTGGAACATCTAATATAGACCCATAATAGAAAATCTAAACTATAAGGAAACTGAGAATGACTCCATAGTAAAAGTTGTTGAGTGTGACGAGCATTTTTTATTCCAAGATCTGGAACACCTCATGAGGAACCATTATGTCCAGCTAAACAACATGAAATACGGAAATGGCGACATTTTCCATTTACATTTTGACCACACACCTGATGTAGAACCAAAATAACTAAGCTGAACTAAAAATTAAGAAAAAGTATCTAGTATCTACTAATTATTGCGCGTAATGAGCACTTTTCGTTGTAAGGTAAAATTCTAACATGTGGAATACATCTCATGTATCTCAATGAAAAAGGATCTCTGTAGGGTGGCAAGGATCATTAAGTCCACGCTAACGAAGTTGTCCACTAGTAGAAAGCAAGTGAATTTCTTGAAGATAAATATTTTATGCCAGTGTTGTTCTGCAATATCGATTTATGACACTTGATATAATATTTCCGTTTGATATAATATCTCGGGTCTCGTTAAAAGCTTCGTTCAGCATTATGACACTCTTAAGACGCTTGGTCCATATGAATGCATAAGTTGCCTTTCATAATTATTTGCTTTCTTATCAACAATGTTAATTATATTATTATACTAGCTACGTATGTATATATGCATGGTATATATGTGAAGTTACAGTCGACATTCCTTTGTTCTTTATATTTACCAACGGATTAAATTCGACAGCTTTACGATCTCTCTTGGGAGCGAGGGTGAGATGTTTCTTTAATGCAATACGAAATTTTTATGTAAAAAAAGTTATAAAGAATAATAAAAGTATGAATTTATAACTACGCCTCAACAATGTAGTACATATATATTTCTTCACAGTGGTAGTGAGATTGACTCTTAGTTCAAACAAATGGAGTTTAGCTCCGCAAGATCATAAATCAGAAAGTAGTGACTTATCTCTAGGTTATCTTTTTTTAGTTCTTAATACAAATATTACATACTAATTCCATGGTTCAAGTTTATAAAATTGCTGCGAAAATGAAAACTACTAGACCAATTGACAACTATTTCGCGTCGAAAAAAAAGAATAGTGTAAATCGGACTAGAAATATCAGCGTAATCAGTGTAGATACATAAAAGAACATACCAATTAAATCGAGAACATCATCCTTTTTGAAGTCAGCTAATAAAGTAATAATTTCTACAAGTAACACCGTAGTAAGATAGCGTATGGCTGTAAATTCTAAGGTGTAGGTTCGATTTCCACTCAGGGCACAAATTTTCATTTGCCAATCTGGCAAACAAGTTTCAATGAAAGAAGAGAAAAAAGTACTTTTTCATTAAAAAAAAGTCGCTATCATCAGGTTCTTACTTTGTTTTTTATATAATCCAAACAATAATTTTTAAAGCAATACAAAATTTACCTGTTTTAGAATTTTCTTGGTTCTCCTGAGTATCCTTCTCTTCTTTGTTGGACTTCGCCTCCGAACTGGTATTGCAACCCATTTTGACACTTAACACTAGATACTTCTAATATTTAACCGTTAATAGAAAAACGACTTTCTTAACTTTCCTCACTAGCCACGTAACTATACCATAATTGATATAAAATATCCAAATGTACCTGTAACAAGGAAAATAAATCGTTAGTAAATATCGGTCAAATGCAAGTTGGACGCACTGAGGGCTCCGTACCAATTTCATGACTCTAGATTATGATGTTAGATAGATACCTTGAGGCGATCTTGTGAAAAATCGTCTTTGCAGATAGACAGACAGACAGAGAGACCAGAAATCGATCCTATAAGCGTTCCGATTTATGTTTTTGACAATAGTTTTCATTTACAAGAGATGTGATGTTTTACATTAACGAAATCTAAAGTTAATTAAAAATATATTCAAAAGTATATGAATTTACAGCAATCAGTACAGTAGTATATTTACCGGAAACTATAAAAAGCATAATAAAACATAAAATACATAATCAGAATCAACAGTAGCAGTGCAGTGGGACAGCGTCTAACTGAAAATGTGAAAGATATAGATTCAATTCCCGATATGGCAAGCAGACAAATTACGGATTAAATTCTGCCAGTTAACACGCACGTGTCTCAACACTAGGTTGCCTCTGCCTACCCTGTTATATGCGGGATAGAATGTGAAGCTTAAAAACTAAAAAATTATCACTTGAACCATGTAGAATGACCCCCCATAGCATATTCTATTCAATATATTCGACGCTGGAAATTGCATAGAGGGTTACGTAGACAATACGATATTAATCTCTAATTGAGAGCGAAGGGCGTGAAATAGAGGCGAGGACGCGAGGGTGAGTTGGTATGGAAATTGGTTAAATATCTGTGGTCGAAGCTTTTATAAGGATGTGCTAGCAATTTACATTTTAAACCTTTTTTTATTCATATTAAAGTAATTTTAAAAACTTTAATCAAAAATCGATACTAAAATAAAAAAAAACCGTTTCATATTTGTAAAACCATAGATAACGCACAAAAGATAAGTTATGTTTAAAAAGAAATAATATAGCAAAATTATAGAATGCGTTTAAAATAAGAGCAAGTTAATATACAGCCTTCACTTATAAAAACAATAACCATATATTTACAATGACTTAGCAGGCCTATTAAATGTTGTCCTGGTTGGAGAAAAGACTCTATAAACATGCTCCAATATAATATACCTGTTCTATTACAGTACTCATCGACAGCAGCTTCAAAACACTCCAGCTGGAGGTGGGGGTATAAACACACGTATAGAACATCGATATATCAGTGAGTGGCCAATTACGTAACGTAAAAGGATGGAATTTATAAATTTAGTGTCATTGGGGAGTTTAGGGGAGTACCGAGATAGGATTTAATGAAATTCCAACAGGTACGAAATATTATATTTTGTAGTCTATGCAAATGAAATTTTGGGCTACAGCTTCTATTACATACGAGAGTATACCGTCTGTAGGTCAGCAATAAATCATATTTTATTGATGTTTATATCAGATGATAATGTGCTTGAATCTCAATTGCCTCTCACCTAGTTAGATAATATTTACACTTGCATTAATGAGTCTTATCATTCATTGATTTTATGGTGCAGCGGCACAAGGACTGTAAGCGCGACGGCTGTAGGTTCCGTTCCTAGTCTAGGAAATAAATTATACCATTTCCTCGCTCCGGTTAAAATATGAAGCGTGGCGTTGAGTTCTGCCATTCAATACGCAATGTCACAAAATTTGTTGGAAAGTGAGAAACGGAGTGTCTTCACACTAAACACTACTCAGCTAATTTGTTGGAAAGTGAGAAACGGAGTGTCTTTACACTAGACACTACTCAGCTATATGCGGGAAATAGCGTCTAGTTAATTTTCTTTCTTTTTAGAATTTCGTACCTCAAGAGGACAAAACAGATCACTTTGTTGTCCGTATCAAATATCCAATTCGATAACCTATTGAAGCATAGAAAAAATCAAAACTTCTAATTTATCGCAATCAAAAGATGTAAGACGTTTGTGCTAGCGATGAAAAAGAGAGATCCAGTATAAAAAGAGTTTGCGATAGTGAAGTCTCAGTTCTTTTTGCTTACAGTCCCATAAAAACTGGAAAATTAGTAAGAGCATATTTCCATTCTACATAGACATATGTATAGGGTGAGCTTGTAATTTATTGACACCGCAGCTCCCAATGGAAGTTTCAATATAAATATGGTTTTTATTTTAGAAACAGGTTCTGGTATAGTATTTTTTGTAAAATTTTATTATTGTGTCAGTTTAAGCTTAATAACTTATTAATCCTTTTTCTCGCGGTGTTCAGTTTTACCACTTATCTCATTGTCTCGAAAATTGGACGAAAAGCGAATAAGGTCGTATTATTTTTTTATTTATTATTATTATATAAATGAGGCTCATAAAGCCTACACTTGAGTCACAAGTCCTAGGCATTACTTTGGGCGCGTAAGTTAGAGAATTAGTAGTTCTTTCCGTATTTAGAAAAATTGATATTGCTATAAAGGAATTTGATATAAATAATAATAATAACTCTTTATTGCACACCCAGAAAACATACAAAAAATAAATTTTAAAAATAAAAAAGTATATGTACAAAAGGCGGCCTTATTGCTCAAATAGCAATCTCTGTCAGGCAACCTTAGGGCAAAAGAAATAGCAAATAAGATAGGGTTAGGGTGCAATATCTAATAATTGATACAATAATTAGCATAGCAAATAAAATAATATACATACTTATATACATACATACATACATACATACATATATACATACATACATACATACATACATACATACATACATATATACACACATACATACGTACATACATACATACATACATACAAACATACATACATACATATATACATACATACATGAATGAATAAAAACAACAGTAGCATGCAATGGCATGAAAAAATAAATAACGCGTATATGGTAAATGAGCTACTATAAAAGGAAGAGGAATGGGAAGGTATTCTTAAATGGTAAATGTGATTTTATTGACGAAGACGAACAATATACTTTTTTATATATATATATATATATATATATATATATATATATATATATATATATATATATATATATATATATATATATATATATATATATATATATATATACATATATATATATATATATATATATATATATATATATATATATATATATATATATATATATATATATATATATATATGTGTGTGTATGTATATTTCTACGCAAATAGAAACAAATGAATGAAGCGAAAGGGGTGTTTAAATTATTTCTGAACTCGGTATAAATCGGTCTGTCAGACGGTTTGTGCTTGTTATTTTTTTTTCGCCCGCACTTTGCTTGGAGCGAGCTTTAATTGTCAAAGTTTTAAAATTTTAAGCCCTTTCATACGTGACCAGTTGGTATTTTTCTATTATTCGTGTTACTTATACGTGTGTGTGTGTATGAAAGAATTTATTAAAATATATTTTTTGATTACAATGTATACTGATTTAATAGTATAAAGCTGAAGAGTATGTTTGGTTCATCGCACTAATCTTAGGAACTACTTAAAATTTACCAATAGTTTTGTGTTGTATCACGGAATATATGGAGCTGTAGGCTGTATGTATGTCATTAAGCGTTCTATTATAGAGTAGCCTAAGGCACGGTTAAAAAAACAAAACCTATTGGGTAAAATGCAAAGTAAATGTGAGGTAAAAAGAATAGACCTCCTTTACTCAATAGCAGTTTAATATTATATAGCTTCACGCGTTATCCCGCATATAGCAGGGTAGCTTGAGAGAACCGCTTCCCGTTTACCGTTGCGTTTCAAACATTGCGTGTTAAGTGGCGCAACTCAACGCTGTGCGTTGCTTTTAACAACAACAGTAAATATATATAATAATAATGCTATGATATGTCTGTCCCTGGAGTAAGACCCCCTGGACGCTCAAGGAAGTTATAGCTGGACGTCGTGATGCAAAACATGAGAGCCAATAGACTAACCACTGATGATGCTCAAGACCGCGCAAAATGGAGTCGATTAAGTAGGAAAGCAGACCCTGGTAATGCTTGGTTGGCTGGAATAATGCTTGGTAGAAGAAGAAGTAATATATAGAAATAAATGAAACGGAAAATAGAATAGTTTATTTATTCATTTTCGTAAAAAAATTAAAAAAAAAGTAAAAAAATAATAAGAAATACAAAAAATATTTCACAATTTTTTTTTTAATTTTCAATTTATTAACAAATATAATAGAAACTGTTTAGTTCAGAAATAACATAAAGTAACAAGATCATAAGTAAGTTTGGATAAACAATAATACGGACTTAACGTAACAATCCCAGACCGTATACACTACAAGTGCTTAAGGATTCACATTTCTCACAAATTGTATGTGTGTTTCACTGTTCTGCCTACAAATGCGCTTTGAACTCTGCCTCCTAACTATGTCGATAAACTAAGAACTTGGAAAACAAGAAAAGATTTTCCTAAGTTCACTGTTTTAGTACTTATGTTTTTTTATATGTGCAAAATTTCCAAATATCTCCAAAATTATCGCGGTTTTATAAAGATCATATTCTAGATATTTTTGTTGTTCTCATGTATACATACATCTTACATGGATGCATAGTAGACCTAGAGAAAGACAGTGGCCAGACAATCCACACTCTCCCACAAGAACTAAACATGGCATAAAGAAAAAATAAAATATTGTGTTTTTTTTCTAGAAAATTATGACAAAGACTCGAAAATTTTTGTCACAAAAAAAATTATATCTAATAATTATTCAGAGCTATGTAAAGTAAATTATATTTTTTTAAATATAAATTAAATTATATAAATTATTCACTTAAGCATATAAAACATAACAGAATATTGAAAATATTTATATATCGCTGAATCGCAACGCCAACAATCAGTTTAGTGAATGACATTTTCCTTTTTCACATCAAACATAAAAATTATTTCACTGAACTTATTACCATCATGGCACAATAAGCACCAATAGGCACGATAATTGTGGGTTTGTTGAGACAAGTATTGTACCAATAAGTCCCACAGTACCACCCAGTTGCATGGGTAGTCTGCGTAAAAAGCATTTCAAGCGAAAAAAGCGAAAAAAGCTTTTGTTTGTGTGACTTCGCAACTCGCAAAAATATTCTATTTTTAATCAAATAAAAATTTGTATATAATAAATGACATACTAAATATTCAAATTAACTCTAACCATATTCACAATAAAACAATGTAATAATATAGCCTATGGCTTTCCTCTTTAAATAGAACAAACCATACAAGAATACTTTTACAATATAAACCAACTGTTCCTGAGCTGAGCGCGTTCAAGCAAACAAATCCTTCATTCTATAAATTCTACTATATAACAAACAAAAGTAAGCATCTAGGTATACAAGAAAAAAGCGAAAAAAAGTTAATATAAAAGTTATCTAGTTAGGAACAATGAGCCAGACGCTGTTTTTATTTCACACGTCTCGCTTGAATCGATCTTACTACAATAGCATCACATGCGGAGTCTGTATACGTGGTAGATGGCTGGAATATTATATTTATATGTAAATTTACGTCTTTTTATATATGTATTGATATATTACGTTATTAGAGATTTAAGGTTAAGGTTCCCAGTTGATAGTAGTTCCTGGATTGATCTAATAGTAGCTTTATTTTTAAGCAATTTGGCATTAAAAATAAATGTCTGGTATAACCTTGCAGTCTATTGAGTTTTTAATTTAAAAAGTTAAGATAATCTACTAATAATAGAACAAACTAAACATATGTATTGTTTCATATGAATGAATACAATCGGTTTTTCAATAAAAATTGGGCTCTCATGTAGTTTTATATATAAAAAACTTATATTACCACAAAGTTAAGGCGTTATAAAAAAGATACATGTACACATACATAAAATAAACAAACGAAAATTATCCCTAGTTCAATGACCTAGACAGACAGACAGTCAACACATTTGGCAGTACGTACGAACAGACAAGCCAAAATTATTCGAAAATAGTCTCTTGTAGTTCATTCCATTAATACATTTTACTATATTTCAAGCCAGTGTTTTGCTCGCGACTTTGCTTGCGTGGGTTAATTTTTGATTTAATATATAATAAAATCTGTCATGGCCCAGTTGGATATTGTCTGACTGTACACGTGAAGGTTATGGGCTGGATGCCAGTGAAATCCCGTATTTAACACGCAATGTTTCTTATTTAATGACAGTACGTAAGTGTCATTAAATTAGGCTCTCTTTGCCATATGCGCGTTACAGCGTGAAGATGTCTAGATTTTTGAGGCACCAATATTGATTTTCTTGCATTTTTTTTTGTATTTTTGCAAGTTTTAGCGTTTGGTTACTAACTAATATATCAAAATGCAAATATTCTTTATTCAAATAGGCTATGCAACAAGACTATAATACAAGCACTTTCGATATATAATAATATAATAGTATTTCAGCAGGTATCGTATCAAATAAATCATAATGATCTTCAATAATAGAGTTTATCCAATATAAGTTGTGACATCCATAACCTCATAACTTTAAGGGTTAATGATAAAAAATGAAATGAAATTTGAAACATGAAATATTCTGAGTACCGGAAGTAAGTCTGACCACAGGTATAGAGGATTACCTAGCCTTCTTCGATAAACAGACTATTTAAAAAAAAAAGCAATTTCAAGCCGAGTACTGGCTTTTCTCAATTGCACTAACAAATCTATATCTATATATATAGATAAACATAAATAACTTGAACCAAATTACATATAAGTATATATACAAGTTATTTCCAAATATAAAGCCAATCTTAAATCTAGCCTTCACTATGGCAGTACAGCCAGACGCTATTCATTTAAGCTTAAGTAATTGCCTCTGTAACACAAGTACTTTAGGTTCATTGTTCAGCTCAAAACGTAAAATGATAAACTGTGAAACAGTCTCGTAGCTGTATCGACCAAACTTGCCTGCGTGCGACCTTTACTCTATTACCTGACTAGAAAATAGGTACACCTATTTAATTATAAGCCTAGCTTTCATTATAATTTAAAATCAACTGCTGAGAAGCCTTCATGGTGTTTTGTACAGTATGGGATCGTTTCCTAATCGAAGGCAATAAATATTTCCATTTCCTTTGTAAACGAAAGTGCAACGTTCAGTTTTGCATTTGGATGGAAAATACTAATACCATATAAACATTAAATTAATTTAATTTAATGCTATTGGTTGCGTAAAATGCAGGCCCGTATCGAAAAGCGGAAGGCGTCTTAACACTAGGTGCACTCTGCCTACCTTGGGATAGAGCTTGAAATAAAAAAAAATGCATACGAAATACTTTACTTAAATGAGTCATTTAAATATATATATATATATATATATATATATATATATATATATATATATATATATATATATATATATATATATATATATATATATATATATATATATATATATATATATATATATATATATATATATATATATATATATATATATATATATATATATATATATATATATATATATTGAGGAAAATAGGGACGTGGATGGCATTACTGAACATTGTTACTATCTTTTATGATCATCAAGTATAACTTAAAGTACCGTTCTCGAATTTTCTCTTGAATTCGAGACATAGCTTTCCTTAAGCGGGGAAATGAATCACTTGAATTCCACCACTTATTGTCAAATTCGGACGGAAAATTGAGAACGGAGTGTCTTAACATTACGTACCCTCTGGCTCTAATATATGCGGGATACACCCTGAAAGTGATATAAAGGAAAAGAAAAGCCCATTTTTGCAAAAGCCTAGCTTAAAATATTAAATATCAAAACTCCAAGTCACCGATATTTTTATTTAAGCAATATTCTTATATTATATTTCATACAATTCCCATTTTACTTAAAGAGAAATCGTAATACAGAAACGAGACCAGACGAAGGCACAATAGAGTGCAGCAAAGTGCACCCTCAAATGAAAATAAGAATATAACATCTTGTTATATGAATATGATATAGACTATTTCCTTTTCGAGTTTCTCATTTTATCCCACATATAGCAGGGTAAGCAGAGAGGACATAGTGCCGAAACTCTCTGGTTTCTACTTTCTACCCAAATGCACACGAGCAAACCGTGCTAAACAGCGGAACTAAACGCCGCTTTATTGTGACAGAGTGAGAAAATGTAAAAAAATTACTACCTCTATATGGGGATTGCACTAACAGCTATCACATTTAGATTAAGATAATGTCCCACTGCGCCACAATATTTTACAAAATACTAACACTAAGATTTAAAATAAGAAGATGTAAACTTTATTTTTTGAACGTCAAATATATTACTACCAGTTCACTAAAATTAATGCTTCAGACTTGAGAAGAAGGCGCAAGAAATTCAGCGGAACTTTTTTCTTTTTTTACATCAAGTATGAAATCACATCACCTATGGATAAACCACAACGCTAATGTCCCATACTAAACATGCATGTAAGTGAGCATTATTAATGACGTTAAAAAATTTAAAATCTAGAAGATTTCATATAAAACGTCAGAACCTTGAACGACATTACGAAACTTTGCGGCCATATTCTATAAATAATTTAAATATACTGCTATTTTAGTACAGTACTTTGTTTACTTTTGTTATTATAAACATATGTAAGTGTAGCAAGCATGGTATGTATTATAAAATCCACACAATTTACGTTGCTGGAGGCAACTAGTTCAAAACCAAAAAGGAAATATAGTTTTTTTGAAAATGGAGAACAGAATGTCTCAACACTAGGTTATTTTTTAATGGGATAGACAAGGCAAACGAGCGATCGGGTCACCTGATGGTAAGTGACCACCACCGCCCACGATCAACCAGGTCAAAACTAACACCAGAGGTTAGCACCAGATGCGTTGACAGACTTTAATATGGAGGGTAGACGCAATTTATTTAATAAGCTATCTATTTCTACCCTGCTATATCCGAGAAATATTTCAAGATAAAATATATCTTGTTATGTAGAAAATTGAATGTTTTACATTAAATAAATTGTACTATAACTCTAGCCTTTAATTTGAAATATGGAAATTACTCACTACATCTGCAGACACCATTAGATTCTAAGTACTAAAGCCAAATTGCATGGCAGACACTGTCTGCAAGAATATGGTAATTAAAATCTTGCTACTTTCAATTTTTGTATTTGATTTCTTATTAGAAATTCATTAAATTTTTATAACCTGGTTAATATTAATAAATATTAAAGATTACTCTTACATAATTATGTGTGTGATTAAATAAAATTGTTACATACCTTGAAGTAATAATTAGTTTTAAATGTTTCTTAATTTAATTATTTTTTTTCTTCACCTTACCAATCTATCTAGTGTAGGTAGAGAACATAGTGTTAATGCACCATATGTCCAAATTTGAGACAGATATTGCGTGTTGAGGAATATCCTATATCGTTAGTAACAAAGTCAGTTCTTCTAGAAATAACACTGAACTATATTCCTTATATATACACACATACACAGAAAACAATCTAGTATAACAACACCTTATTCTCGTGAATTTAAAATATTGTGTGCTGAATGATAGAAACGCCGCGGTACTTGCAATCACTGAAAACAATTCCTAATTACAATCGAATTTTACGACAATGGTTACGTTACTACGTGATAGATATGTCTCTCAAAGCAGCCGATAGTAATAACGAAACATTATATTACTATATACTTCGCAAGACAATTGATGAAAATAAAAAAAAAACTATACAAACAAGATAACCATAAGTTACGTTCGACGATGTACGAGGGATCTTATTTATTTTTTTATAACAAAAAAGTATATTATATTTTTGTTTACATACATATATAACATAACAAAAAGTACGGAAACTAATTTAAAAAAAAATATATAAGTTTGAAATTTGCATAGCAGCTCTACAAACTCTATGATACTTAAAATTGAACACTGTACAACTCTTTATGGGAGATAGAATACAGAATTTAGTGCGCCATTTGTATTGTTTTGTAAAATTAACCATTTTTAATTTTTTTATTTGACAAACTATGGCATTCCGCCATTTTGATTATAGACTGAAAATGACTTAATAATAATCAATAGAGAAAACTTTGAAACCTATGACCTTTGTCCTTGCTTTTCGCTCTCCGTCTCTCCTTATTTATGACTATGATATATATGATATATGAGCATGAACTCAATAATATATATATATATATATATATATATATATATATATATATATATATATATATATATATATATATATATATATAAATAGAGTTTATGCTTATTATATTTTATCATAGTGACACATTTATCAATGTAATAGAGGCCAACAATGAACAATGATTTTTATTTTTTTTTCTGTGAGTTTGTATGCACAAACTGCCAATATGCCATTCTCAGTAACAGCTTTCGCTGTTGTATTTTGGTAAGCTTCCCTTTTACAATGAGTGGTTTTATTACAATGGGTTTATTAATAACGAAGTACGTACATACATATTACATAAGAGTTAATAGAATATTATATAGAGAAATGAATTAGGTTACAAATCTACGAGAGGTCGTCATGGCATAGTCGGTCTGATGACGATTCCCCATACTCTGGAGAGTTAAATAATTTTATTTTAAGACATTTGGCGGTGTTGAGATCCGCCGCTCAGTACGATTTTTTTTTAATTGAGGTAACATTACTTTTTACATCAGGTTCTGTCTGCTCAGCTCGCGGGAATAAATTGTGAAGCTGGAAACCTTTTCATGAAATAAAATATTTTTTATTATACATCTTATTTGCCACATCTCTACCGTAGAGTCGAAGCTCTTAATTTTATGTAACGAACTAAGAACTTTAAATTGCATTTCCCATAAAGTTCAAACTTTCTTAAAGTTTGAATAATATAAAAATGAATAAATCTTTTAACGATCTTTATTTTCAATTTGCATAAAATTATACAATAGTACTATTAATTGAATGTAATTTTTCAATTCAATTCAATTCAACTAATAATACTATTGTATAATTATCTTATTACATAATATAATATTATTATAAAACTTAAAGTATAAATTGTAGTAGAAATAAATCCCATTTTATTTTATTTTATTTTATTACTATTAATCAGGTAACTAAATAAAGAGAAAAATCAAAAACACTTGTTCTCACCATATTCACATTGTGTAATTCGCTTCTCGCCGATTAAATTCTTTCATATTTTGATGAGATTTCCACTAATTTACAGAGAGATTCCAGATTGACCTTGGTTTGTATGAATATGTGTGTTATACACATTATATTATAACAATACCGAGAAAAAATGTTAACTAATCAACGTATCATAATTATAGAGTCAACGTATCATAGTTATGGATAAAGCTGCGTGCGCAACACTAGTCTATACATAAGCATAAATAAAACTGATATGTCAGTAATTTCAAAAAAACTGTGTTTTTTCAAATGCATATTTACAGTTATTTGCAGAACTTTCGCTGGAAAGTAGAAGGTTGTGACAACAACATACATGTCTACTACTTTTTATTTCGGAACTCCAGTAGAATCGAGACCGTGTTAACCAGATATAATATTGCATATAAAGTGCTAAATTTCAAACGACGAGTTGCAAACTGTAGATATCTCTAGAATAATCAATTCAACTATTTTTTACATTTATATGTAACTATGTTACATTTATGTAGTATATAGAATAAATAGATTTGTTATTTGCAGAACGGAGGACGGAATGCAAGATTTTGTGAATGGAAAGTTATTAGAACAAATAGAATGAACTAGTATATATGGGAAGTATGTTAAGTAGAGATGGAAGATACGAAATGGACGTGGAAAGGCGTATTGATGCCGGTAACAGAATTAACGGTGCCTTAGCTGCATTGTTGATACAGTGAAATGTCAGTGCACGTTTGGCCGTTACATAATGCAGTTCTGGTGCTGATGCTGACGATATGGCAGTGAAACGTGGGTATTGCAAAAGAAGAATGAAAGAAAGATGAATAATGTGGAGATGCGATCTCTTCGTAAACCGCAACGAAAAGGTACAGAATGGCAGATATCAGCGAGGACGCCACAGTAAGAGTGAAGACAACTTGCTCAGATGGTTTTAACACGGTGAGATAATGTAGATGTAGGTAAGATATATGAATCAAAAGTGGAATGTAAGAGAGGTGGGGGGATAAATCAGTTGATCTTCGAAAACACAGTGTCACATTCTCGGGATTCTTGGGATATAGTGTGAAGCTATGTATGTATGTATGTTTGTATATATATATATATATATATATATATATATATATATATATATATATATATATATATATATATATATATATATATATATATATATATATATATATATATATATATTTATATAAGCTGGGTATGGTATATATATATATAAGCTGGGTAAAGGAAGAAGGAAAAGAGGGAACCTTGTGGCACTCCGTTTCCCATTTTCCGCCCAATTTTGACACATTGCGTGTTGAGTGGCAGAACTCAACAACGCACTTTGTCTTGTTAGCAGAACGAGTAAATTAAATAATACATTCTCCCCCCATGGGAATCGAACCCACAACTGTTGATCACGTTTACAGTCAGACGCTATAATAACGGCTCAAATGACATTTAATTTCACTATAATTGAACGGGTGACCTTCCAAATAGTTACGAAAACCGTCTATTATACAAAATAGATGGAAAAAACAAAGCATTTAATAAGAATATTAATTAAAGCACGAACAGAGGTATGTATATGCTATAATGGTAGCGTGATAAGGAACTATTTCAGTACAACAGAATATAGGATTTATTATATTTAAACAAGTAACCGTTGTATGTTTAGAAATTATTCGTCAATATTTATTTTTAGACATTGATGTAGGATATATTTATCTCTATATTTGCATGCATTTTGCATTTTGCAAGATATTTATTATTATATTATATAAATTATTTATTTATTTTTGTAATGCTTAATATTTAATATATTCCTTTCAGGACAAATTGCGACGTTAAGTTATGCCACTCAACAATCTTAACACTGTATCCTAAATATATACAATACATGGAAAGCAGAGAGTACCTAGTAAAGATACTCCGTTCTCCACTCTCCGAGACACTATGAATGGGCGAACTTAGGGAAATGAAATGGGCACCAAATTCACAACTATCGTGTTTGTAGTTAATCGCTACAGCAAAACCCCACGATGACCTTTAATAATGTTAAGATTTTACATTAAATTCTTATACTATTTTAATAGCCATGTTATTATGGGAAGACGTGGTCTTCCCACGCATCTATCGATCATAATGTTATCGACGAGTTTTGTAAAACTAGCCGCATATGTATGCTATTTTAGTTACAACAAAAACAGCATATGTTCTTTTATAAATATTTTTCGAATAGCTGCTCTACGTTTTTTTTTTCGAGCCGGATTGGCAGAGACTGTCTAGTGTTAGGACATATCGTTCACCGCTTCCAGAGTAAATTTGGTATACTGCGAGTGGAACGGTTTTTGTTTTTTTTGTTTTTGTGTCTCTAAAGCAAGCATATGAAAATAGTGTAGGAATACTCCCGGGTGGGATTGAACCTGTAACCATAGTGTCATAGAAATGACGGCATCAATATAGGCATATAATAACGATATATTTAAGATATTTTTTTTTAATTTCCATACATTTTGAACGTTTAAGAGGTATTTTGATTATAGAGTTTAATGAATTGAAGAAACTCATTATTGAGTTTTGTATAGACGGACTGAGACATGATGAACATTTGTATATACTATGTCTGTATGAAATGTATGCAATTCCTCTTTACTTCTATTACAATGTAGAGAACGGATTGTTTTAGCAATAGATCTCCTCTATACTAGACCCTACTATAGGCTGGAAAAGCGTGAAGCAATTATTTTTTTTTATTTTATTCGCTTCACATCACCTTCACTATTCGCTTCACATCGATATACTACATATGCTTAGTTCTTTCACATTAACAACACATTAATGGAGACGCGTCATATATTCATGGGGTTTTGACTAATAGACGTATATTGATCAAGGGATATGTTAATAAGTTATATGTTCCATACTTGGATATTATATTATTGGTTTCCAACCAAGTGAAGCCACGAGCGGAGTGCTAGTGTGTAATTATTTCCATACGACATAGACTTCAAGGCTCTTATATGACCGCTATATGACGTCATTTTAAAACATTTTTTTCTTTTATTAATATAAACTGAGACCTCGTTTTTTTATACTATAATTATATACAGGAGCCTCGCTCACTATTTTAATAAAATAATTTAAAATATATACTGTAAGAGGTATTAAATAACTGGTGATTAAATAATTATTATTCGACATCAGATATACATAAACACGTGTCTCCCCACTTCAAGTATATTAGATGACACCCGGAATAATACCAAAAAGCTCAAAAGCTTCATATAATACCTTGTGCAGTCTTCGGATGATACGAATATATCTTTTAATAATTCCAAAAGATTGGTTGGTCCGTTTGTTATATTTAAAACAGCTGTCTACAGGTGTCCCTTGTAAACGACGCTTCTATTCTTTCCGTGCTGCAATCCAAGTATACATAGTAGAGAGTAACGTTTTTGCAAACTTGTCACTAATTTAAATTTGTTGCGAGAAATCCCTATATAAGTGGCATAAAAATATTTACACGTCACGTGCATGGCACATGCCAAGGTAGCTATTGGAACCTAAGCTTTTTTTCTTTCTCGTTTATATTATATATTGTTATATTATAGCGAAAAATACAAAATTTTCAATTATTATACTATGGTGTAATTATTATACTTTGACTAAAAAGTTTTATCGAAATCCGTTCAGTAGTTTTTGCGTGAAACCGTAACAAACATATAGTAAAATTTTAATGTTATAAGTTCTCTCTGTCTATCCTGCCACATGCGGCATAAAGTATTAAATCTGTAAAGCTTATATATTAATACAATTTATATATAATATAATATACAATATTAGTCATATGAGTTAGTATTAGGTGTATATTCCGAATCAGATTGAAAAATTTTTAAACAATTGTTTTGCGATCACTCAACACGCAATGTCTTGAAATGTAGAATCCGAGGAACGAAGTGTCCTAACACTAGGTTCCCTCTGCCTACTCAGCTATATGCGGGACAAATCCCAAACTTAAGCCATAGCTTGTGGTGGGCTTAAAACATAAAAAAAAGAAAACAGTTTGTCGCTTCCGAACAAGACATTTTTTCTATGTAACTGAATAATCATATCATGTGCATAATTATTTGGTTTTAATCGATTTATTAAAAATAGACATAATAATAATAATAATAACAATTTTCGAGACATTTCGGAAGTTAATGTCGCGCTTTACCAAAACAATGAACGACGAAGATGAAAATAATAAAATATAATAATTTCTTTGACTAGACTACTTTTTATGGCTATTAGGTATATGCTGTTAACTTTGGTGGCCTTGGCTACTCCGGGTGGGAAGGGAAGTGGCCTCCGTCCATAGGAAGTAGCAACACTATTTTGGCTGCTTGAGAGGAGTCGTTGGCGGCAAGGGCGTACCCTGTAGGACTTGACCCTCGGCTTGCGGCCAACGAGCCGACTGGTACAAGAGCATAAGAGAGAGAGAGAGAGAGAGAGAAATTGAACATTCTACCATCGCTTTTATAGTCAGATGCTGTCCCATTACGCCACTACTAGCTGAAAATATAAAACCTTGTCATAAAATAAATTCATCTTATTTCAGCAAAGTATTACTTCTATACTTTCACTAGACCATTAACTTTTCCTGCCACAGAAAACTCAATTAAATACACGTGTAGCGAAATAGCTCATTAAGCGGTTGTAAAGATGTCGATTTACTTAAAGCTTTCTGGAACGAAGCTTTTACTTATCTATTTCTATATTTATATTATTCAGTTTGTTTGGTTAAACGCCCTATTTCAAGTAGTACTGATTGAAACGGAGGAAACCTTTTTATATTCGTATGTATGAATTATCCAAATTCATTTATCAAGGAAAGCTTATGTCTGTGTCATGTTTATCGTTCTAACGTGACCTTCTGTTCTTGGGGTCAGAGTTACTTCCGGCACTTAGCATGCATTATCTATCATACACAACTCATACACTATATACATTTGAACAACTTAAAATCTAGAAATATAGAAGGAAAGTAAAAGTTAAATGTTTATACATGCATATTTCGGCCTCCACGAGACTTAAAGACCTGATGTAAAACCGCAATAGATTAGTCTAATTGTAAAAAAAAATAATAACAACTGCTGAAAATTTTGTTGACATATAAAAACTATTATTTACAATATCCTACGTGGAACTCTAAAGGCTTATATGCTTAACACAAAATACATTAAACGTGATATTGAAAGATGCTTAAATTTAAAATGTAAAGCTCTACTTCCATGCACATATATACCTATGTTAATGGAACGCAACCAACGCATATCGGCCGGAAATAGGCGGAAACGAAATGCGGTACGATATCAATACGCTCTCCACCAAAAAGAAACAGTATTGAAAATTAAAAAATTGAGAGGTTGAAATTGAATGCTTGATTTAACTACTTACTATTCTATAAAATAAAATAGTATAATAAAATTGTTGGTCTATATTACATGAATATTTGTTTTTTTTTAGTTTTTCATATCTCTTGCATACTTCTTCCATCTTCATCTTCTTCCTCGCCATTTTGTTTTATCAGACTCAAACATTATGCCTATTCCCTAAAATGTATTTTTTAATTTTCTCAACATCGATGTGACCTTTTTTTAGGATTATTTATAGACTAGCTCTTACTAGCTAAGCTAATAATATCATAGAAACGCTTATTTATTGAAAAATAGCTTAGCGACTTACTCGATAAATGGATAAATAAGCATTTTTAAAGATTTTTTTATTATATTACTTGCCCAGAATGGTTCAATACGAACAAGTAATCTCAAAAATTCTACAGTTCAGTAATAATATTAGGAATAGATACGTAGGCGTTACACAATTTAAGTTCCAGAAATCGATATCATATCCCTACTTAATATGTTATTTCTCCGTATGGACTTAAAATGAAAAGAAAAGTGCCTATTCACTAAGTTTTACCTTCATGCATCTTTGATCTTACATTTAAAAGATCTTACATTTAAAAATGGGACCCCTTTACTAAGCCTCCTCTGTGTGTCTACCTGTCTGTCTGTCTATATGCTATGAGCCGTGATAGCTAAAAAGATGAAATTTTCACAAATTATGAATTTCCGTTGCCGCTATAACAAAAAATACAAAAAATAAAGTAAAAAAAATATTTTGTCATCGGAATACCTAGTCATGAAGTAGATACGGAAACCTCGGTGCGCGAGTACTACTAGCACATGACTTCCATATATGTACATTTTAATGAAAAATAAAAAAAGGAAATAGCATGGGGTCATCCTGGCGTAGTGATGTATTTTCAATTTTCTTCCTCTGGAAAGCTATAACGCAGTGTTTTTTCCACAACTCAACATGCAATATCTCGCATTCCGAAGAAAAAATATATATATAAAATTATATAAGATATTACCTGTAAAAGCATATAGCATTTACTACACGAAATGTAATTTGTGATTTATCATAATGTCGTGTATTTACAAACTTTTGCTTAATACGTACAAACTAGGGCAAACTCCATACAACTTAGTAACCAGGGTTTTCATATAAAGTCACTCTGAATCAAGGAAGTCCTTGATAAATATTTATGTCACGTTTCAACAGGAAAGATAAAAAAAGTTGATTTTCGTAAACAGAAATGTGACTGCCGTAGCTCAGTGGACTTCAGTTAAAACCTTATAGATATAGGTTCAAATTTTTCTATAAAATAAGAATATAACGGTTTTAGCAGCTGTTTTAAATATCAACATATATATATATATATATTTATATATATATATATATATATATATATATATATATATATATATATATATATATATATATATATATATATATATATATATATATATATATATATATATATATATATATATATATATATATATATATATATATATTCATATATATATAAATAAATATATATACATATATATAACTAAACATATATAACCATATATACTAAGTAAGATAATATACAAGAATTCTCTCTCATCTTTACGCTGTAGGCAGAGAAAACTTAATGTTAGGACACTCCGTTATCTACTTTCCGCCCAATTCAAGACATTACGTGCCTGACCTAGGTTATGTAGGTAGGTGTGTAGGTATGTTGTGAATGTATGTATTTGTTGCCGAGGGAGTTGTGGTGACGTCGTGTTAATTAATGACGTCATCATGTTGTGTCATCGTGTATTAGTGTAGTAGTAACTTACCTACCTAAACCTAACCTTAGGACATTACGTTTGTTACTTTCTCACCAGATTTAACTACATGATCTAATTCAGTCTTAGTCTAATAAAATTCTGGCGCAAATCAGGAAAGTCATAAAAAAAGTAAATACTCGTAGTAGCACAAAAGCTCGTGGTGCAGCGGGAGTATCTGTCTGTAAACACATCAGTTGTGGGCTCCATTTCCTCTTGGGGGAGTAATTTATTTCCTTACTCTAATAAGAAGACAAAGCACGACATTGAGTTTCGTCACTCAATATTTCCAGAGGAGTAGGCTCCCTTGATTTATGCTATGCTATATACAGGAAAAACCGTGAAGCTGCGCGTGAAAAAAGCACAAAAGCTTTTAAACCAAATTGTATGCCTCATAAAATTCGATAAACGATGTCACTGTCAATGAGATATCCAAACTTTAATATAGACGCTTTGATAGCTTTTACTCAAATTTGTAAATTTTATAAATAATTTTATGCCGGGTGAAGGCTGCTTTTTACTTTTATATTTTATAAGTGATCTAAAAATAAAAACAAACAGTATAAATAATTTAAAATGAAATATACTGAAAGGAATTTATTCATTTTGTATGGTAATTTAGAGGCCTTGAATTAAAAAGGTCATTTCAGTATTTGAGTGTAGAAAATTTAACTAACTAAAAATAATTATATAAGCATTCAAAAAATTGAGCGTCTGCCTGTAAATGTGACGGTCGTGGGTTCGATTCCCACTCGGGGAGAAGGAATTATTTTATTTCTTGTTCTAGTAACAGACAAAGCGCGGCATTGAATTTCGCCTCTCAACACGCAATGTCTTGAGAGGTGGATAGTGGGGAACAGAGTGTCTTGACACTAGGTTCATGTTTCATTTTATGAGCTTATACAGAGACAAAATTAATATTGGAGTTGCATGTTAGTCTTAAGATCATACGCCCACTACACTAGGCAAACTAAAACACTTCTATTTAAGTATATTATGGAATCCTTCGAGTGGACTTAGAGCTCAATTGTCTAGAAATTGTCAAATTTAATCAAAAATCATTTGATAAACCGATGAGACGACGACGGAATTGTACTTGAAATTCAATATGAAACATCCCAATATTATAAATGTAAATTATTACTAACTTAAATATATTTGGTAATTTGCGGTATATATATATATATATATATATATATATATATATATATATATATATATATATATATATATATATATATATATATATATATATATATATATATATATATAATGACAAACTATGAGAATTCTTCTTAGCATCCCATATATTCGTTCAATATACATGTGCCTATTGTAATTTACAATTCACACAATTTTTATATAATATTTGTTTACCTTTATAACAAAGGCAGTGGCGCAGATGAACGGAGTCTGGCTGTCAAAGCGATAGTTGTGGATTGGAAACAGACAATTATAGTTTTAGGACAAAGAGAGAAGCTATAAAAGTCATATTATTACTTTAATTCTATGCTGCATTGACTTATTAATAAAAAAAAACAGTCGATACTTGTTTTAAAATCTTTTCCATATATATATACCAAATACTTCCAGCAATCCTACCTTCCAGATGCAGTAGTGCGCTAATTCCTTGAGCGCTCTCGACCCTTTTCTAAGCATGAGGTCAGAGTGAGCAAGCTCTTCTAAATAAATAAACAACATGTCCCAATTAATTTAATTAAGCTACATTTTATTTCTATCATATAATTAATTATAACAAATTATACAGATATATAGAAGATTTCTTCAAATGGAAATTGCCAAGAATTTTGTATACATGACACATTCAAAGTGCCTGAGGTAACTCTGACTACAGGTACAGTGGGTTATATCGAAACAGTTAACGTGATGTAATATAGCCTATAGCCTTTCCCGATAGATGGACTATGTAACACAATTTTTTTTTTTCAACCAGTGGTCTCAATGCTACGAGTGTCTTTTAAAAAGCATCCGACAAAGTCAAGTGAAATCGTTATCTATCCGCTATTTTTAGTTTTTGTCCCAAACAAACTTAACTCGTAAAAAGCTTTCTTGGTTCTAATAAAGAATTGTATTTATTTTATTTGCATTATTTTCCTGCTATATGCGAGAAATAGTATTAATTTATAATTTATTTAAAATTTTGATATCGAGAATAGGTTGTATTAACACTACCATAAATGTACGATATGTGAGAAAGATGCGTAAAGCAAAAATAATCTAAGAATCTCATCATTTTACCCTTATAGGATCACTTTGTTGTCCGTCTCTCCGTCCGTTTGTCTATATATCTGTCAAAATCACATTACTCAAGATTAAGTGGACGCTTGCTGTTATTAACTCGATCCCCTGGAAAAATCTTCTAATACAGCTCAATCAAATGATACGAGAATGAATGCTGAGTTATTGCCTAATTTTATATTTTATTTATTTTACTTGTCACAAATCATTAGTTCAAATAACAAAAGTATGATATTCTAGCACGGCAATAAAAAATTTCATTGGAATGGCGACTAATGCCTACTAGGATTCCCTGTATTTCAGGTCGCCAGGTCCTTTCCCCATCATGAGCCTTAAAAAAGTTATAATAATATACATATACGAGGCTTAAAGTGTGAGTAACTATAGGTGTGTAATATGATGTGTGACTGTGAGTGTGTGTTTAAGTGTATATCTCTTTCAGATAAATGTGTGGAGTATCTTCTTAGCCTTTCAGTATCTTCATAATTTAGTTTAGACAACCAGTCATATACCGCTATTTTGCAGCGTAACTTATTTAAGAGGTATATATTTAATATTTTATTGCATTTATAGGAATGATCCAAGAAAGTAGAGGAATCTCATACTAAATTTTGTTAATAAAAGATTTGCTGTGGCACTTTATGTAGTTTAGCCTTTTACTAGCCATCCTTGATGATTGATATTCGAGGGATACATGTTGTTTAAGGAGGACATTCAAAATAAATAACTGTCAGTCTGTAAAATACGCTTAATTAAAACCTGTAGAGTACTCGAAATTTCAAAAACTCAAAAATAATTCATGAAAATTCGGAAATTTCCTGATTTATCACAGAAAAAAAGAATACAAGATGTTTCCACGCGAAAGATTGACTTATTTTTATCTCCAATATCAATAGTTAGATTCGTTATATGCTACGCGACAGAGATTGACACGCATGGTGAATTTAAGACTCGACGAGATAAAAATATTTTTAAATATATACACATTTTAAATTCCATAAAAATATATAGCACTAGTCCTTAATAGAAAGCCAATTAAAAATATCCTACAGCTCTGTTAAGCTTACAATTTATAATTCATTATAATAAAAAATAAAATTCAGTCATAAATGTAATAATTAATTGAATAAGCTATGCTATTAATCACTTTATTGAGATCAACGGTTCGTAAAATTGTACCACGTGCAGTGCAGTTTAATAAATGAACGATTAATATGAATGACGTTTTAAAATTGCAAGCTTAACGCTTTTTCCTGCAAAAAGCACAATAAACAAAGCTTAGTGGCAAAACACTCTGTTCCCAACTTTTAGAACCAATTACTTTACAATTTTAAGTATTTCTAAGTAATTAAAAAAAGAACGAAACGTACCATTTTAACCCTATCCATTTAACATGTCAAATGAATGATTAGTCGTGGAGTCTGGGCTTAACCGTGCCCATCTGTTGACGCTAACTGATTTTGAATGACAGCCTGCGATGAATGATTTATGCGTTTTGTACACTCGTAATTAATTGCCTGAATGTGTTTAAAATTTAATTTATGTAAAACGTCATGTAACTAAATTCGAAGTCAGGCGGGTGTGGGTTCGATTCTTTCAACGTGGGGAAAGTCAATTATTTTCATTTACCTCGCTCAGTAATAAGATAAAGCATGGCTTTGAGTTCCGCCACTCAACATGCAATATCCCAAAAGGCGGAATGCGATGAGCGGAGTGTCTTAACACTATGTTCCCTCTGCCTACCCTCCTATATGCGGGGTACAGCGTGGAACAAAAAAATGGGTACTGAATCACGATATGTTGTGTTTTCATACTACGATTTATCTAGTTACTATGCTGATAAAGGATATGTTTGTTATATATATATATATATATATATATATATATATATATATATATATATATATATATATATATATATATATATATATATATATATATATATATATATATATATATATTCTAGTAGACCTTTGAAGTACGTTCTAGGAATTAGCTGATAATAGATCTAGATAGGTAAAGCTATAGAGATTTCGCTGTCACACCTCGTCTACCACGTACAAATTGACTCTTTACCTATTCCTGATCAGTTCCTCCTCCATTAGTTAGAAATTTAAGGATATTCGCGTCCTATGGAAATGGAAGTTTTACTAGTTAACGGCTTAGACGTAAAAGTTCTTTTAAAAAAAGAGAATTTCCTTATTTTAATTATAAACAATTTTCTTATAACATGAAAATATCCTATTATACCATACAAGCAATGTTTGCCATTTAATTTACATTGCCAACATTGAAAAGCTCTGTATACATTTTTAACCGCACTCGTAAAACGACCCAGCCGTAGTAATTTATTATTTAAGTATCGAATTTAGCCGTAAAACTCAGGACACATGCGTAAAAACACATTATATGAGCGTAACCACTGAAAGGTACTATAAATTGTGAATTTGTAATAATTCACTACTCTTATGAGATAGGTTCAATGCTTCAAAGAGAGAAACTAAGCTAAAAAAGCTCTATTTTCTATTTTCTGCGTAATTAAATGTTTTGTGTGTTGAAAGGTAGCGGTACAGTAGTTTATTGTACATGGAAGGGTTTTAAATCGATACCCACTCGATTGATTGATTGATAAATGAGCTATTTTCATTTTCTTGCTTGATATTACTATTACACATAAACATTCATAGCTTCTATCTTTGTAGCATAGCCTGCATAGCCTAACCTAGTAACGTCAAAGAGAATAAAACGTCCTTACAAAAAGTGGCTAACAAAATATTTTAACACTAGGCTCTCTCCCTATTATGATGCGTAATATTCTCAAAAAGAAACTGAAACTAAACATAATTCGTTATTCAACTGCCTTTTTGATAGAGGAAGTGATAAGTCATAACGTGTATCCAAAGTGTATAATTCCAGATAATGTTTTTTTTTTTCAGCAATATCTCACATACAACATGGTAGATAGAGAGAATCCAGTACAAACTTCACTCGATTCCTACTTTCCTACTTTGTGTGTCAAGAGAACTTACTTCAACGACGGAACTTAACGCTGAATTTTGTGCTATCAAATCGCGAAAATAAAATACTCATCGCGCTCACATCTATATGTGCAGTTTTCGCATAACAATTGCCAGTGACCAGTTCAATAATATCTTCTAAACTTATAATTACTGCCTACGATACGAGATATTTACTAAAAAAAGCAAATTCCATAGTTTTAGCTTTTAAAAATTTCCAATAGTAAAAATATATATTGAAATTTTAAAATAACAATTTGAAAGTTCTAAATCTCTTTTCAATAAGCGTGCATTGTGTAGAGTCATCCGGTTTGAGCTCGCGCTGTGTCGCTTGATAGCTATATTTGAAAAACAACCTTTGAAAATCTTTCGCACTTTCCAATATGTTCTGTAGTCGATACTTGTGATACGCTGTGGAACTATGTTTTATTTTCTATTCCTTTTTTTTATTTTTTTCTCACATTTTCTGTAGGAAAAGAGAGCTTGATGATCTATAAGTATGTCTCTGTTATTGAAGCTGCCACTAAATTTTTAAATATTTTTTATTTTGTTATATAAATTTGCGTCTTAAAAATATTAATATTGAATAGCTTTTGTGGAATTAAAATGTTTCAAGTTTTTTTTACATTATAGCATAATGATAATTTCTGATGAATAATTTTATAATATAATTTGATAATAATCTTGTCCTAGAGTGTTTTGAATTATAAAATTGAGTTGAAATGAAATGGGGGATCAAATGCTACAGCCCCCGTGGACCACAACCTCTTCACATAACATATATCCAGGTCCTCCAGGTATCCAAGTATCCAGGTGCTATACATATTATACTGTCTTATTTACATTGATTAGATTAAACTCAACGTATGAAAGAAAAAATATATTAATTAATTTTGGCTTTATTGCTTTTATGGATTCCTGTTCCATCTATTTTCCTTAAACAACTCCACACGTATTTATTTCTACCGTGGAAAATCTTTGTACAGATTTTTTAATTGCCCGGTTTCATTTGGCAAAATATATCAGACTAGCTTTTACTTGTAGCTAAGACAATAGCAATAACTAAGTGGGTACAAAGAACCCATGACAAGTACTAAAAGCTCCATGTAACAGGTGGGTTAAATTGTAACGTTTAACGTGGACTAGCCTCTCTCAAGAAAAAGTTTTAGTTAAAGTAGTTTCTGAATTAACTCATTCAAACAAACTGCTTGGATTCGTAGTATTAGTATAGAGAATAAGATTGTATTATACAATAAAGTAACTTATACACTACATCATCCAATTACCCAGCATGTTGACGAGAGTGCAAATAAACACTAAATCTATATATTTACAATATAGAGCCAGCTTCATAGCAATTTTTTTTTCTAACTGACGCTCATAGAATAACGTAGACTGCGGAAACGTTTTCGAGTCTTTACATGTTAAGATGCGGAACTCAACGCCGCGCTTTGTCTTGTTGCCAGAGCTAGGAAATAAATATGATTTATTCATCCAAGTGGACATCGAATTCACAACCACTTGAGCCACTGCTCCTTGATGGTCTCTATATATATTTAATATTTAAAAATAACTAAAGTGAGTACCAGTCTTATACTACGCGAGTGATCAGACAATTGGACGCCTGTACAATTCAACGTTTTTTTCCTTCGCGTCGAAACTATTTTGAACCTACACGTCTCTTATACAAAGACTATAACCGCTCGAAGGTATTTTGCATAAAATCACAACATAATCCCTACAATGGCGGGCCATTGTACCGCCGTTCGATAAAAAAATAAGTTTCACTCAGAACGCTCTCTTTTCTGTAATGTAAGCTTCTTTATATAAAACTAGCGACGCGACTTTACTTTGGTTTTATAAATTTTATTACAAATAGTATTTTTTACATGTTCTAAATAATTATATTACTTTTAATATTATGTCGGATATGTGATTCATCTATTATTATCATCATCATCATCATCATCATATATATATATATATATATATATATATATATATATATATATATATATATATATATATATATATATATATATATATATATATATATATATATATATATATATATATATATATATATATATATATATATATATATATATCGCCTTCCTTTATGAACCAGTACTTTCTGAGATATGTGCGTTCGATCATACAAACTCTCCTGCTTCATAGTACTCAGGAACTCAACGCCGCCCTTTTGCCTTGTTGCCAGAGGGAAAAAATGAAAATAATTAATTTTTCCCATATAAAATAATCTATGAATACAATTAACAAGAAAAAAAATCATTATTATATATTTTTAAATATTATATTTTTATAAGCGTTAGGCTTAAAAAAAGGAAAGAATTTTTTTTTACTAAAATTTTACTTTTACTAAAATTTTTAGCAAATCGAACCAGTACTTTTTGAGATAAGCGCGTTTATCAAAACATGCACTTTAGCTATCTAATATTATAATAAATTTATATTACTTGTGTTAACAACTTTTAGTCTCAACGTTGTAAAAAACCAAAGTTGACCAGCCAATGTTCAAAAACAGACCGAAGTGCTTAGTCATGACAATGTAAGGGATGTCTTTCAGTCTGTCTGTCAAGCTTTTGAGGGATGTTTTTTCTTTATATTTATATATATATATATATATATATATATATATATATATATATATATATATATATATATATATATATATATATATATATATATATATATATATATATATATATATATATATATATATATATATATATATATATATATATATATATATATATATGAATCTTGTATACATTGCATACCGACAACTAAGTTACGTAGACAAAGCCTGAACTGTCTTTATCAAATTTGAAAACTAATATAAAAACCAATATAAAAACCAATATTTATTCCTAATTTAAAAAGCAGTACTTACTTTACATAACGTAGAGTAAGTACCTGAAAAAAAAATATAACTTAAGCAAACTCAAAAACTATGCAGAGTAGACAGTTGGCATAGGGGAGCACTAAAAGAGGATTCTTATAAACTCCCACGGGAACGGAAGAAACGAGCTTTCAGACACTGTCATCTAAACAAGCTTACAACCAACATACAACTCTATATGTATAAAAATATCAGTACATATGTACATAAAGCTCTATAATATTTGCTACAATACAAAGACAGTGACGGCCATTCCAGCTACAACATGGGCATTCTAATTAAAATGCGAACGAAATAACCTAATTTCTAGGCATTGTGAGCGACCGGACGGCGCAGCGTGACAGGTGACGCGTGTAGACTACACATGATGGCTTTTGTTCCATGAAAAAAATATATATGGGAAAGAATTTAATTTTCAAAATGAATTTCATTTAAACGGCTCTCAAAGAGCTGGATTAACATTTTTTTCCCTTTAAATATTAAAGTAAATATCTCTGAAAAACTCTATGAAAACTAAACGCTCTTAATTGTAGATCAAGAACAAAGGTTATTCAAGACGACAACAAACAAGGGAGCCGCTTCTTAAAATTGTTTTAATTGACCCCGAGACGCTCTTATTTGCCGACAAAGGAACACAGTAACAATTAATTACATATGCTTAATTTAATTATTTTAATAAAGATATCTATAGAATACTGTGTGAAGTACGAATACGAGTAGATTCGGTTCCAAAAGTTAAAATTTCACGTTGTATGCAATTTATAAGCGTTATATTAATATTAAACACATTATAAGATAAATAAATTAAATAAAAGGGTCCGTCGTGACGCAGTGGCACAGGTCGTGGGTTCGATTCACAAACGAGAGTAATGAATTATTTTGCTGATTATAAGCTCGAAGCTAAAAAAAAGAAACGGCGAGGCGTAATACCACGTTATTATTCGTTATATTTATATATTCTACATTTATATATATACAGTAGAAAGCTCTATGGGATATATTTTTTGTGTTGTGGGAAACGGGTCTACAGTAAAGGAACTAAATATATAATTTAATAAAAATATTTTTTATATATATAAATAAAATGTATTTAATACTACAATAAACAACACTTTAATTTACTTTCAAGTCATAAAGTAATGAAATATAAATAATTGATCTTCATATTAATTGACTGACTTCATATTAATGAAGTTGGCGCGTTACTTAGCTTATACAGCTTCATAACGTCATACAAACTTGTAGAACTGAAACAGTGAGTTCAATCGACTAAGTTTCTCAAAGTTTAGACACGGTATAGAAACGGATAATATTACTTTACATAAATATTAAAAGCTTGATGACAAAGTATGATCATTAATTACTTAAATTCTCATCATTATGACTTAATTTAGGCCTTAGGCCAACAGAACCTATTTATAAGTGTATATTAAAGCAAATGGACAAGTGTTGCAAAACAAAGAACGAAATGGAAAGCTTTAGAGGAGGCCTTTGTCGAAGGACAAGCTGTAAAAGTAAAAATAGTTAATAATACAACTAACAAAACTTAAGATATTTTACATACTTACTTTATATACTTACAATTTAATGATGCATGTTATATAAGTTACAGCAATAAAGGCTTATTTTATTTATTTATTTATTATTAAAGCAAATGCCAAAATCAATAGTAAAAAATCTAATTTTTAAATATTTTACACGGCCACATGGAAAAACAGAGATTTTAGTATCTTAACACTACTTTCTCTCTGCTTACCCGGTTTTATGGAACCTTGCTTTAGGCTGAAAGAAAAAGAATAAAATACCGATTCATACAAGTGGCGAAGAGTTTAATTTTTATAAAGGTTTTACGGATTATATATATATATATATATATATATATATATATATATATATATATATATATATATATATATATATATATATAATATATATATATATATATATATATATATATATATATATATATATATATATATATAATATATATATATATATATATATATATATATCAACTACAAACTACTACTACTACTACTACTTCTTTATTAAATTGAAAATAATTTTTCACCACTGGTTCCTGAGCTCTTTCAAATAAATAAAGTTTTCAGCTTTATAGGTACTACTTTCTGTACTGTAGTCACAAAAAACTAATATAAACATATATTAATTTCTTACGATCCATATTAATTTTTATATGTCAACAGTACTATCATTAATAATGATGATAAGAAAACAAAATAAATGCTTTAAAATATTTGTATGAAATAAAAATGTACCAGAAGAAGAATAATAGGTAGAAGAAGAGATCATTCTTCATATATTGTTTATTTAAGAAAATTTCGCGGCAGAAAACGGAGCGAAATCCAACGCCACATCTCATTAATATTCCCCCCAAAGCGATTTGACCCCATAATTATAGCGTGGTAAAAATGTCCTAAATTGTGAGAAGGAAAAGCTCACACAATATATATCTTTAATACTATAGTTGCTTTCGAAATATTACTACTAATTATTCATCAATACAATTTTTTGGATACCTGTAGAGTTGTTTAAATTATTGTTACAATAACATCAAAAGATAGATAGACAGATAGATTTCCCACGATATTATATTCTGGATATGTTTGGAATATTTCTTATAATATGGAATATATATATATATATATATATATATATATATATATATATATATATATATATATATATATATATATATATATATATATATATATATATATATATATATATATATATATATATATATATATATATATATATACATATATATATATATATATATATATATATATATATATATATATATATATATATATATATATTATATATATATATATATATATATATATATATATATATATATATATATATATATATATATATATATATATATATATATATATACATATATATATATATATATATATATATATATATATATATATATATATATATATATATATATATATATATATATATATATATATTAATGAGATAGAACAAGTACACTTGCTATGCAATTTTTAGAGCAGTTCCATAGATTGTTCTGAAAACAAATTTTATTACATTGCAAGACTCGCTTGTGACGCTTGAATGCATATGAAAATGATTGGTATATGCAGGTGTAGCATAAAATATGGAGTTTAGAAAAGCCACAAAATATGAGAAAAGACGAATGGAATACCTAATCTTCAATTTACCAGATTTAATACTTCTATTATAATTTTATATTTCCTCAAGGAGTATTTAATGAAACCCACCCACCATATTATTCCATGGCAGATATGCCTTCCTAGTCACATAGGATTTTAGGATTTTGATGATTAATTCTTAAAACATTTTCTACTTTATGACGTCAAGATCTCTTGTTATCTCCAATTCTATTTATTGAACTGATAAGAAACAGGTCACTAAGACAGTAATTTCCAATGAAATCGATATAGCGCGAAGGTTAAGCCAAATCAGATTTATTTGTATTTGTCACGCGAGGTCTGAGACAGTTATTGTTTCCTAAGGCATGTAGACACTAGTAGACACTGTAGTTCCGAATAAACTTGTCAGGAAAATTTTCATAGCTGTTGATTTCATATGATTGGGCAATATACAGAAATTGTCTTTTTATTGCCCAAATTATCTATGAGATAAGATGGCTGACGAACTCAATTCGAACCTTCAAATGTTAAATTTAGTATACAATAGCCACAATTATGGAATCAGCTAAGATAAAGTTATTGAACGTTGAATAGTCAATTATATTGATACTTTTGGAAACCTTTCAGAAGGAAATGAAGGAAGAAAGGTAACTTTTTACCTTTTAAACGGTATATAACACGTATTTACCGTAAGCTTTTTATCTACTTCATACACCTTCCCACATATGTTATACATAAAAGCTCTTATTGGTAATTCAGTTCTCCTCTTAAAAGCGAAAAATGCAGAACTCAATACCTCACCTTGTTTCACGAGAACTGGAAAACGAAAATGATTCATATCCTCGAATGGGAGTCTAACCCACAACCAACCCAATTACAGGCAGACTCTGTCCCACTGCACCACGATGGTTTCAAGAGCCGGACCACGAGGGTAACAAATATTTTTATACAAGGTATCGTGGTCAATGAATCATATGAAAAATAAATTATATATTTAAAAAATGTTACAAAACTGACTAGAATCTAGTGAATGTAAAAATAATTAAAATACCACAGCAGATGGAATAAACCTTTCAAAAATCGGTTTCGATCTGTTCATGAACGTTTCCTCTAGAGATATTAAAACTATTGAATGCTACATACGTTGTAGTACCTACATTTATTTTTAATTAAAAATACAACTCAAGTTAATTTCAATGGGTATAATAAGTCCGAAAGTTTACTTAAAGCTCGATGTTGAAATCGATTTTAAATTACAGTAAAAATAATTATTTTTTTACAATATAGATATCGATAATACTACGGAAAGGTCACGTGAAAGCGCATGTGACCTTCCAGAGGACATTTATGAAGAGGCTAATGACGGTGGGCCAGGTTTAAAAAATATGCATAGAAATATGGTATATAGAAAATATGGTTGGCACTCCGTGTCATCAGACAGCTTTATGAGCAAACATTCGAAGAATGCCCTCTATTAAAAGTATATACGAAAATAATTTGATTTTCTTAATATATTTAGACAGACATTTTTATATATATGTAAAAGCGTTAATTGAATATGTCTATGTACTTAATAATATAATATATAATATAATATTATTCTCCATTAACAATCGCTTTATAAACATACAATAATACTTCTAAATAAACTATCAAAGAAAATAATGTTTTAAAATAAATATTGTATGTTTAAAATTGAGGCCGTCGTGGCGTAGTGGCACAGCGTCTGGCTGAAAACGAGACGATTGTGGCTTCAACTCCCATTCTGGCGATTGAATTTTTTTAATTTTTCAGTCTGGTATTAAGACAAACAGCGGCTTGATTTCCGCTATACCACTCGCACTGTCCCGGAAATCGGTCACAAAAGTGTGAAACGGAGTGTGTTAACACTATGTTCTCTCTGCCATACCATACGTGATATGGGAGATATATATATATATATATATATATATATATATATATATATATATATATATATATATATATATATATATATATATATATATATATATATATATATATATATATATATATATATATATATATATATATATATATATATATATATATATAATTACTCTTAATTGCTGAAAAAACCATACGTTTCGCAAACCAATTACCATACAATTATAACATCACCATAAAAATGACCATAAAAAATGGCTCTAAAACATGCAACATGCATTCCATATTTTAATACTCACAATATTGTATGAATTAATCCAATTAACACAAAACACTTGTTATCGAGATATTAAATAAAACGCGATACGTCCTCTCTTTCCAGAGGCTTGAAGCCTACTGAAGGCACAGGCTCAGGACCCTATGATGTTGGATCTAAATGTTGGCCGTATACGCCAACGTTGGAAGCCAAGCTAAGCCATATTAATATAGACAGTGTGTCAGTTTGTTCATTTGTCAAGACTAATCTCACTATGGGTGACTTTAGAATACCATACACAATCATACCTACGAGTATGTTATGAAAAATGAACGCTTATTTTCGTTTTTTCATATTATTTTCTTTATCTAAACAGAAGTTAGAGAGAAATCACTACTTTTTCACTGCTCATTCATTTTGGCGTTTTTTTGCGTTTTCTATCGGATTTTCATAAATTGTTATTGTTGGACAGTAGCATTCCAAAGAATCCTAAAGGCCTCTTAAGACACATCACTAATTATTGTATTAAAACCAGGAAGCTTTAATTTTAAACATGTAAATGTTACACTGAGCAAGATTTGTATCTAGAACCACTTTAAGTTAGCGTTACTTTCTATTTCCAAAGCTTAAAGACATTAGATAGAATTGTATCTTTATATATATATATATATATATATATATATATATATATATATATATATATATATATATATATATATATATATATATATATATACATATATATAACATATTTTAACGTAGTACTCCGCTTTTTGGTTTTCGTCTTTGGTGGAACTGAGCGACGCACATTGTCAATCAATAACTAGCGATTAAAGTTATACGCCACGACGTGACGGTATCAATGCAATTTGTACGTATATATATTTTATTTATATTTTTTATATATACTCTAGATAACTACATATTTAGGCTATAACGAAATCTAAATTTAAATTTTTATCTTTTAAATAAAATTTTGGTAAATATATAACTTTTTGTTTGTATCAAAATGTGTATTTTTAGTTCATTCTAAAGCTTATTAGACTTTTTAGTGACATTATTTAAGCATTAGCTTACAAAGCTTCTTATTTTCATCAAAATTATTTAAGATTTTTTCATCGTCTTAACCTCTCGTCTTAGTAAAACAAGTATTTGAGTACTATAATTTTCTTCACATCACAATAGAACATCGATAATGACTATACTAAACCTATACAGAACATTATTGAATTATGATAATATATATATATATATATATATATATATATATATATATATATATATATATATATATATATATATATATATATATATATATAGATATATATATATATATATATATATATATATATATATATATATATATATATATATATATATATATATGTTCTCGATGCGTAGACAAAATATGGCGGATTCTGAATAATAAACCTTTAATGTCGGAATATAAATAACATATGTGCAGGATCGATTTCATTGATCCTATGAGACGAAAGTAGAATCAATGGCGAATATACCAGTAGGCTGAATAAGCTTGAGCCTAGGGTAACAATATAAAAATGTCGTAAATATAGAACTCTGTTATAATTTTTTTCGATGAACCTTCCTTCTTACCTGTCACTTGTACATTTGACAATATATTACAATTTAACTACAATCTAGGAACCCAAAATTATAGAAATAAGGGTCGCCAAAGATTAACATCAACATATACGCCTTGAAACATATAAATGCGCCTCCTATTTCGTTTTATGTATAACAATTTATCACGAGAGACTGCACCTATGAAACCTGTCTGGGTGAGGTACACGTATATTAAAGCTATAGTATAGTATTTCTTAACATATTTATTGTATTATACAGATTAAAAATGTGATATATATAATTCGGTTTCTCCGTATTTTGATTTAATAGCAAATATTTTGGTAATAAGAATGCTAGCCTGCTGGTGTGAGAATGGATGACGAATCCTGCTTTGGGGGTGGTCACCCGACACGCCATGTTCAAAACGACGGAAAGTGGAGAACAAAGTTCCAAACAAAATTTCACGTACCTACGTGGAATCAAAGAGGAAGAATTAAAGATATAATATATATATATATATATATATATATATATATATATATATATATATATATATATATATATATATATATATATATATATATATATATATATAATAGATATCTGACTTGCTGCCCAATCCTGTCGCATTCTGGGTTGTTGTACATCAAAGTGGGTATCATGGTATATATGTATTATTGTGTTACAGTAGTAGTATATACGATATATACAAAGCGATCAACCCCAGGCTGTTTTGGTTTCGCTTCGAGATAGGGATAACAAGAGAATTCTAAAAGGTATATGCTCCTGTGGCCTAAAGAACCGCGTGAAGCCTCTACTAAGGTATTTTACGTCATATGGCATGTCAGGAGAGAATACGAGGCTGGAAAGCTCATAACTTTGTAAAGAGAGGAATTCATTCGTGTTAAACACTATGTTTGACCATAAACAAATTTACATATGTAAGGGATGGGATCAAGTAAAAGAGAAAAGTAGACTTCGGTTGACCTTGAAGAACAATGTCAATGATCCTGGAGGAAGGTCACGTAAAAAGCATGAGGACGCACCGGAGGGCATGTATATAGAGGTTAATGGCAGGAGTGGGGGCGAAAATAGGGATGTATCGTAGCATTTGGCGCTTTGTTCTCTCTGGCTAAAAAAGAAAAAAAGTAGTTTTAGTAGGAAGTAGTTTTTTTTATTAATTCATAGCAGACTATCCGTAATACTATAGGCATATTATTTTTTTTCATTTTGTAAGTATAAATGATTTTTGCGTTCTACAAGTCAAGTCAATATCTCATTAAATCTCTCTATCTCATCAAATAAAATAACAACATTAAAACATTTCGATTACTTCTACTTTCAGTTTAGTGGATGGTATTAGCGGATGGTGACGAAAATAATTTAAATATTAACATTCTGAGAGGCTATTGTGGTACAGAGGCTGATTTTAAAGGTGATAAAGGTGACGTAGGGTTTCATTTATTCTCTGTGGTAAGATTTGTCTTACCACAGAGAATAAATGAAAGTGTTACATCACTTTACAGTATTTTCAATTAAATTATAAAACGTGGAACTGAATGTCTTAACACTAGATGATTTCTACCTACTAAGCTGCTAAGCGCTAAGAAAAACTATATACTTAAAAACTGATAAACGCATACAAAAGCCAAAAACCTACAAGATATTCTATATTGAAAATATAAAACAAAGATAAATGTGGCAAAACATTCCCACACTTACAAATTTAAGATGAGCAACGGATCGTATCTCAGAGAACATTAGAGACATAATGGCGGCGATAACAGACGCGTGTAAATTATACACATTTACATTGTAAATATTATTTCTTTCTATATTTATAGCTGTTTGACGGTTTTGTTGAATATTATTGAGTTTTTTAACGTATATAGGGTGACTGAGAGATGCAGTAGGTTCGATTTCCGCTCGAGGAATATATCATCTTCATTTCATTATATTTATTTAAAAAAAAACATGTAAGTTACTTTTGTGATTTTTTCACCAAATATTGGTATTACTAAATATATGTATAATAACCAATTTAATGTATCAGACAGCTGACAGTTTATTATTTTTTTTTTAATACGACTCGAATTAATTTTGATTTTACGTCAGAAATAGTAAGTTAATTTCATTTTATTATGATTTAACTTAGTATAAAGTGTGTTTTCTCTCCACTTTTCCGCTTTTTTAGCTATAACGCGTACCATCAAGGTTGAACAGAATATTGAAGTATTTTAAATACAAGCGCCCACATAAGATATTTAATTATTATTACACCACAGAATTATGGTTCCGGTGGCAGCAAATATTTAATGATTATATATTACATACATAGTTGCGTTGTTGATATGGTGTTTGGTATTGTCTCTGTCGCAAACAGCGTAAACATTTATTTAGATATTTTGTCAGTTGTCACACATATGTACTCAGTCTCTTATTTGATTTTATGTAAATAGGTATAGATATTGGACACTCCGTTGCCCAGGGAGTGTTTCAACACTAGGATCTCTCTGCCTACTCTGGTATATGGGGGAATAGAGCGTGGATTTGAACCTGTAATTTGTATGTTCAGTGGTTACCATTTTTCTTTTTGCTGTGGATAAAGAAAAGTTTTCAACATTTGTTTACTGCTTTTGTTCTCACATTAATAATTGTTATATTTGCTTTAACATGAAATTTATATTACTGCATGGTGTAGTAAACGTTATGACACCGTCATAGCGCAGCTGGTACATGTTTGAATTCACTGGCTCTAATTTCAAATCTTATATATATTTCAAATCTAAGTTTGGATAAGTGAGCTAATCTCGAGAACAGCTTTTTTGATATTGGACAATTCATTTATCGAATAAGGTAGTCTACATTACGCGACATCCGACCGGAGTGCAATAAAAATTAAATATATTATAAAAATTAAAATATTGGGAGCTTTCTAATGAATAATATACAACTCTTAGTAATTTCTATTTGGCCAAGCGGGCAAAGCCTGAGGCAAAGATCACTTTTGATAAAGCCGTACGTTAGCCTCTGTTAGCCGATACAAAATCTATCTACATAGATGAACAATAGAAAATAAAATTTTAAGTTACTAAAGTCTCTCTATTAAAAAATGGTATAGGCAAGGTACATAAATATATATTTTCATTGAAATTTTTCAATATAATGTAAAATACTTTAGCTACATTTTAATAAATAGTTTAATAAGCAGCTGCGTGCCAATTTCATAATACCACCTGCTTCCACCGCCTTCATAGAATAACACCCTATGTACGTTTAAGTTAATATATTTTCAACGAATAGTCCTGCGAAAAGGATTTCATGTGAAGGCAGAAGAATGCTGTTATTCGTTAAAAAAAAAAAAAAATATATATATATATATATATATATATATATATATATATATATATATATATATATATATATATATATATATATATATATATATATATATATATATATATACTTCTCAAATGCTTAAAGATATAACATAGCTCCATTATTATATAAAGATAAAAAGCTTTCTTTAAAACCACTCAAAAATTTAAATATTAATACTTTTTATTTCAATACATTTCTAACTAAATATAAAAAAACGACAGTTAAAAAAAATTACACGATATAAACTCAGAAGAGGCAAGAGCAGAAAATTTTGTTTCAACAACTTTTAGTGGTAAATTGAGCACATTAGTACATCTCCAACGGAAGTGACAGATCACTTAGTCCCTTTTCACCTGTAATGAAATTTTGTATGAAATTATATAAAACTTAACTTATCTTATATTTGTATCGATTTTGTGTATATGTGTATAACAATATACAAATTATCGTGTGTCTTAACATACAAAAAAATTATAGCTTTTACTGTAAAGTTGTTAGAACGTATCGACAAGCCATGTATGTAAAATCTAAGTAAAGTCAAAAAGCTAGAATTAAACAAGAATGCCTCAGTCCACGATAAGGATGTACTTGTATATAAATAACTTGGAATTGGAAAATAAACTCTGTAATAATATATCTGAGAATGGTTCAATTAATAGTTATAATAGAATTAAGCATATTTAATTTAAATATTTATGTAGTTTTTGATTGTATTAATATAGTGATTAATATAGTGAAGATGACTACTTAAAATATGAAAAACTGGACTCTTAAGGATACAGACTGTGGTATATGTAGAGATAGTTCTTTTTATTTAGTCTAAGTTTAGTTATGTCCAAACTAGACTTACAGGACTAGAGATAGAATGTATATAAAGATATAGTCCTGACTATATCTTATATACATTCTATCTCTATCTTCTACAGTCTACAATCTCTATATATGACAACTTTTTCAAGCATTATAAGCAAGTTGTAGTAATTCATCCGTAATATATGAAAAATAATAATTAAAAAAATATATCTTAGAATATCAAAATAGTATAGCTCAGTTACAAAATATGTCATTTCACAAATTAAGTAATTGTGGACCATTGTGGCGCAGAGGCACAGTGTCTGCCTTTAAACGCAACAGTTTGTGGGTTCGATTCCCAATCGAGGAGAATGAATAATTTCCATTTTCTTTGCTCTGGCAGCATCGGCGTTGAGCTCCGCCACTTAACAGGCAAAGCCTTGAATCTACGGGTCCCTCTGCCTACCTGGCATGTGCGGTATTTAAGAATGATCTCCAAATTAGTGAAAAGTAAAAAAGAGAGTGACGTATCACTAAATCCTATTTCTTATTTATAAATATAAAAATTGAATAATAGTATAAAATCTATTAGTAATTCAATACACTGCAATTATCAAAGATTGATTTAGCTTTGAGAGGCTTACTTAACTCAAGTGCAAGATGGGTGTGCAAATGGCCTTTGTGCTGAGTAAGTAATCGAGTCGTCAGCTATCGATTTTAGTTCGTATACATATTAATTAATGAGAACTCCACATAATATGTATGATGCAATATATAATTTAATCGATTTGAAACACTACGAGTGTAAGGAGGAGGAGATAAATTGAAAATAAGTATTTTTTACATATTTACTTCTTCTTGAGGCTTCTTTAGATAAAAAGTTTTCGTGTCTTAATATTTATTTGGGAATTTTTAATAATATTTTTTACCGTAAGTCCAATAAATAAATAAATACCTTCACGCTTCTTCCTACATACAGAACAAGATAAACACAGAATTAAGAAAATGGTTCCCCACCGCATTTTTTATATTTTGCGCGCTTAGTGGTGGAACTGAACGCATATCGTCTTGCCAAAGCGACGAAATTAAATAATTCACTCCCCCGTTAGGGAATCGAACCCACAACTGTAGCTATTACAGCCAGGCGCTGTACCTTTGCGTCATAACGTCTTAGAGTCAAAATACAGTTAATAATTCGAAAGAATGTCTCACAAGCTTCTCTAATAAAAGCGCTTAGTCATGACAAATGAATCACAAGATATATGACAAGACAGTTTCCGATAGATAAGTAAATATATATGCTACAATAGATTTTTATATTTTTCGAAGTATTACTCATATCTTACAGTGTACATATATGGACTGAACTTTTGTATATATAGAAATATAATTCATTTTAAAAGAATTGATTACAATGTACATACATGTTAATATATTTTTGGCAGATTCGACTGTTTTAATTCCACTAAAGTACGTTTCAAGTGAGTATAAAACTCAGGCCCCTGCAATTTTAAAATAAATATGGCAGAAATATGTCACAGGCTGCTTTGTGGCTAAATGGCATAGAAATATTTAAGTTTATGGGTGATTTTGGTGTGGAGGTACTGAATTCCATTTGTTCACTGATTTAGAATACAGGTGGTTGATCTAAGGATCGGTCACATACTTGTCGATAGAAAAAGAGTAAGTGAATAAATTTTGAAGTTACCATGACATCTGATCTATCTACACTTCTTGCGACATTGCACACAGTCAGGGCTCCTTGAAAGAAGCAACTAACTTTGACCTCACTATAAACATAAATAACTAAAATAATGATAGTCGATCGTAAGACTAACAATCGCCTCGATTTACGGGAGTTACTAAAATGCAAAGTTGTATAGAACTATATAATCCCATCAACATGTAGGGTAGCCAGCTATCCAGGGTGCTATCTACAAGGTATCACATGTCGGTTCACCGTTATGTCACCGCGAGATCACCGGCAACATTTAAGGTTTGCTGGAACTCCTCTTCCACCAAAATAGGCGCGCAGACGTTGAGTTGCAGAAATCAGCCCGACATACCAATACCAATAATATATCATTGGCGAAATGTCTATATAACATGATTAAGATAATAGAAGAAGATAATAGAAAAAATAGAAAATAATCTTCTCTTCTTCTTCTTCCACTTAGCATTATCCCGGCCTATTGCCAGGGTCTGCTTTCCTACTTAGTCTACTCCACTTTGCACGGTCTTGAGCATCCTCAGTGGTTAGTCCATTGGCTCTCATGTCGTGCGTCACGACGTCCAGCCATCGCTTCCTTGGGCGTCCGGGGGGTCTTACTCCAGGGACAGACATATCAAGGCATTTTCTTCCGACGGAGTTCTTAGGCCGGCGCAAAACGTGGCCATACCATCTCAGACGACGCTCTTGGAGCTTATCCGCTACGTCACGGACCCCAAGACTACCTCGAATGAATGTGTTGCGTATGCGGTCAGCCCGAGTAACGCCACACATCCACCTCAGCATCTTCATCTCCGTTACGTGAAGCTCCTGAGTGTGCCGAGATAATGCTGGCCAACATTCGCTGCCGTATAGAAGAACTGGTCGGATCATGCTCTTGTATATCAGCCCCTTGAGTTTGGGCGGTATTCTGCGATCGCAGACCACACCAGTGACCTCCCGCCATTTGGTCCAAGCAGCGCTAACCCGGGCGTGGACATCGTAGTCGATGCCTCCGGACTCGTGCATAATGGATCCAAGGTACCTGAACTTCTCCGACTTACCGGCTGGCTCAGGCCCGATGTGGATGGTGCTCGAGTCTGGGTTCCCGCAAGCCATGTACTCGGTCTTTGACACATTCAGTCTAAGACCACCGTTCTCAAGCGCACCCTTCCAGGCATTCACTTTACGCTCCAGCATCAGTCGGTTCTCGTCAATGAGTACTATGTCATCGGCATACATCATCAGCCATGGAGGCTGGTCCTGGATGTGAGCCGTGACAGTATCTAGCACTACATTAAACAAAAGTGGACTAAGAGCTGAGCCTTGGTGAACCCCTACTGTAATTGGGAAGGGTTTAGTATCGCCAACAGCGGTCCTAACTGTAGAAACAGAGTCGTTGTACATGTCTCTGATAATAGCAACATAGGATTCAGGGATCCCTTTGGATCGCAGTGCCCACCAGATACACTGACGTGGCACACAGTCAAAGGCCTTCTGCAGGTCTAAGAATGCCACATGCAAAGCTCTCCTCTTTTCCCTGTGTGCCTCCATCAAAATTCTGAGGGCAAAAATGGCGTCCGTAGTGCCTGATCCTGGCTGAAATCCATATTGACACTCAGAGACAGTACACTCTCGGCGGAGCCTGAGGGCAATCACGCGCTCGAAGAGCTTCATGGTGTGACTCATAATCTTAATTCCCCTATAACTACCGCAATCTTGAACACTGCCCCTTCCTTTGTAAATAGGGGTAATAAAACTGTGCCGCCATTGATGTGGCATCGTCCCAGTGTTCAAAATGCGGTTAAAAAGATCAGTAAGCATGAGCAAACCACGAGAGCCTAACGATTTCCACGCTTCGATCGGAATATCGTCAGGTCCCACCGCCTTGCCGTTCTTCATGCGTCGAAGACAATTCCGAGTTTCATCAAGGGTTATTGGAGCAATAAGTCCCAGGTTAGGAGGTGGTTCAGACGGAATACTACCGGGTGCTGAGTATTCAGCAGCTCCAAGAAGTAACTTCTCCACCTCTCCTTCACAGAAGCATGACTACAAAGCAGCTTGCCCTGGGAATCTCTGACGCAAAGACATTTGTGATATCTTGCGTCGCTTTATCCCGAGCACGTGCCAATTTGTAGATGAGCTTCTGCCCCTCCACAGTTTCAAGATAGAAAATAAAATATATATATATATATATATATATATATATAATATATATATATATATATATATATATATATATATATATATATATATATATATATATATATATATATATATATATATATATATATATATATACATATATATATATATATATATATATATATATATATATATATATATATACAATATATATATATATATATATATATATATATATATATATATATATATATATATATATATATATATATATATATATATATATTTTCTAACCCACTATAGAATCAAAGTGATTTAACTTTTCTAATAACAAATACAATCGTGTTCTAACCAAAAGAAAGTGGTTTCACTATAATTAAAAAACTAAAACGGACCATGGTGCCTATACTAAAAAATATTTGTATAGACGTACTATATCCACTTGCAAAATATCTACACTCTTCTTCATAACACCACGTATATATTGTACTGACTCCTAAGGGAGCACTAAGAGATAATTTCTCGAAATTCCAAAGAGAATGGCAAAAAACGTAATTCTTACATTTCGTATATTATAAAATGTCACAAGGCCTGTTTCAAATATATTTTTAAAAAAATATTGTTACCACAAATAACATTAATTAAAGTACAAATGCCATAAATGCCATTGTAGAGCATTTTTAAATGTGAAAATAAATTATTAAAGCCGCAATAAGGCTAAGAGGTGCGCTACAGTGTAACATAAATGCGCATGTTTTGTGAAAAATCCAATTTTTTTTTACCATCTTCTGTAGTGGCACATTTAAAACATGTCTAAGTATATACTGTATAATAAGTTCAAATCCCGCTTTGATATATAATTATTTATATATTTTTCTACTTAAATCATAATTTTTATATATAATCTATGGTAATGGTTAATTAGCCGTCTAATATGGGACTAATAAATATAGAAATATGCATAATTCTTAAATAGTTTCTCTAAGCGTATATTTTTTACTTCGACTCTATAATATTGTAACTTTCCTTTAAGTTTATACTAAAAGTGATTTGAAATCTATTACCAGAGAGTTCAATGAGGCAAACGCATAACTACAAAAATACCTTGTATGTTAAAGTAAATATTTACAATTTAACTGTAAAAAAATCTTCTAGTCAGGAACCTAGTAGAAGATTTTTATACAAATCTCAACCACTTAAAATATTTTGGCGTGTTTCCAATGACGTGTATATAAAATGTGTAAACATGAACATCTACACTAATATTTTGAAGCTGAATAATTGTTTGGTGAATGCGTTAGTTTCAGAAAGTGCTGGTCCAAATTAAAAAAAAGAAGGATAATTTAGGCGGTACGGTTAATCTTACCTTCAAAGTTAACTTATACACTTAGCATATGTCATGAGTCATATAAACCTTGTAGTTATATCCATATATTATCCATATTTGACCATGTGAGTGAAGCCGTAAATAGAAGCTAGTTAAATATTTAACAAATAAAAAATAACCGTAAATACGTATAAAATGTAAATTATACTTTGGCATTCTAACTGCGACATCCCACAATATTCATGTCACTGCAATCTACTGAAATGAAATTATTACGTCGCTATGTTAATGCTGTCTCCATATTGTGTTATAATTGATATAGTTGTACATTCCTGCTCATATATATATATATATATATATATATATATATATATATATATATATATATATATATATATATATATATATATATATATATATATATATATATATATATATATATATATATATATACATATAACGTCTATATAGACATTTGAATTATTTTACATATCATATAAAAAATCAGCCACAGATTATTAATTCTGAAAAGTATTTTTTTGACAACCTTACACATCAATTCTTATTTTTAATCTATTTTCATAATATGCATAGAACTTAGTGCTTTGATCTCGCTTTATTTACTGGTACTTTTTTTAAATACCGATATTCAGTTTATTTCAGTTCTTTATTTATGGCTTTCAAGTATGCCAAAACAAATATTCCCCCGGGCTGATTCGAATTCGCAACTATTATGAACTGTCAAACATATTTTGCACTACACAATAAAAATATTATAATCTTTTTTTACTTTACTTTTTATTCCGAATAAAGAGAAAAGACACCCAAATATCCTATTCCGCCCAAATCCATGACACTGTATTAAGTAGCGTAACTCAACGCTGCATTTCTCTTCGCACAAGACAAAAAAACAACGTATTCCCCCGAGTGGGGCTCAAACTCGCTACCACCACGTTAGCATAACAGTGCTGATCCACAATGGTCTCAATCTTAAAATAGAATTAATCAGATTACCCTTTAAAGGTACATTGAGCAGATCAAATAATCCCTTCTTTTTGTACATCTTATTTTCACTGAATCTATTTATGTAATTTGGAAAGTTCCCGAAAATAAAATATATATCATTATAAAAGCACCGGCTATAGAATTTTATGTTGAGATTTCAATCGGTAAAGAATTGAGTCTAAAGGTTAAAAATCTTGAAAAATTCCTAAAAAGTTAGTATTCTTAAACTAAAAATAAATAAATAAAAACACTACTTTAAATTGATAAATATTTTTTGTTTTAAAAATCATTTATGGGTTAAGGCTATTATAGGCTATATGACATTATGTCAATCGTTTGGATGTAGAGCTCTTATTTATGTCCTTTAGGCAACGCAAGCAAAGCTGGGGGTCGAAGTTAGTATAATATATTTCAATATTGCAGCTGCTGAACTCATTTATTTCATATTTTTTTCTGGAAGGTCCCTGTCAAACTTGGTACTTGACTTATCGTATGCATATTTTATAGGGAAGATTCAAAAACGCAAAACGAATCCACCATTAAAATTGCTAATTGCCCAATTTACATAATAATATGAAGTAAATTTTAATAATCTCATAAGCTATACTTAAATTATTCATGTACTTATTATTAGGTTATTATCGAATTATAATTATGGCTGAAACCAAAAAAAAATGAATAATATTGTTTCATTTATTTATATAAAAAAATGGCCGTCTAAATAAATGGAGGGCCGTCGTGGCGTAGAGGCACAGTCGGAATTTAAATGCGACGGTTCGTAGGTTCGATTCCCATTCGGGGACAATGAATACGTCTATTTTCTTCGCTCTGGCAACAAGGCAAAGCGTGGCGTTGAGTTCCGCCACTCAACACTCAATGCCTTGAATGGCGAAAAGTGGAGAACGGAGTGTCTTAACACGAGGTTCCTTCAACCTACAGTTCCCTCGGCCTACCCTGCTATGTGCGGGATACAGCGTGAAGGTTATAAATAAAAATAAAAATCAAATCTGTATATAGAAGAACTCCCCTTTACCAAAAAATAGATAATTAAAATATCAGATCCGCATAATAACACTTGATTGACCCTCTCAATTAAATAAATAAGCTTGAAACTTGTGCGGGATACAGCGTGAAGCTAAATATAAATTTATTAAACAATAATTTAAATAATATTCACAGTAAGCTAACTAAATAACCTTAGAGAGGTGCGTGGATTCAAATTAATTATTGTTCTTTCTACCCGAATTCGAAATAATGTATAGTGAGTCCATCTTCATCCAGAGACAACTTGGGATCCACAAATACATAGATATTGATTAAAAATGCAGTAAAAATATACTTTACACTTTTTTATGTTATCATATACGCGATATAAATCGAAAAACCTTATTATTTTACTATTATTATTATATTCCGCAAGGCATTGTTCACATATGAATATAAATAATACGTATTTTGTAACTCAAGTCACGTTACAAAGATAAAAGGTATATTGCCTACTGCTATACAAATAGAAAGGTATAGGAAGTACACCGTACACCTTGTCGTGACCGTTTAAACTTTTAAAAGAACGCGTTTATTTTATAGAGATATCATCATATATATATATATATATATATATATATATATATATATATATATATATATATATATATATATATATATATATATATATATATATATATATATATATATATATATATATATATATATATATATATATATATATATATATATTTTCTTCTTATCTCGCACATCGCATACATCCGATTACCAACATGAGTACTTACAGATATTCAATACGGCACGTGTAGATGTCTCGCTAAATTCAAATTATTATACTTTTTTAACTAATTTATAATATAATTTTCTAAAGATAAACAATTTTTTTAACTTTACTTATCTTCTATAGTGTCGCATAGTGATACAAATCACTCTATACACTGGATAGTGTTTGTAATTACGATGTTACAGAGGTCCAAACATCCTAACGACGCGGTCGTGCCCTCCCCACAATTCCTTAATATACAGCAATAAATACGTATATTTCTAAATTGTAAATTGAACTGTATCTGTGGCGAGAGGAGGTCGGAGCAGGGCGACCCAAGTTTGGGTACGGGGGCCCCTTTGTATCGACACACCTACGCTGCTTGAGGTCAACGTGTCCAAATTCTAATCGAACAAAGTTTTATTAAGTACAATTTTTTTATTTAATTTTGTTAATGTAACACAGACAGCGTCTTAATGTAAACACAATGGTTGTAGGTTTGATTCCCAAGAAGACAATTAGCGGCTTCAAAAATTGGGTGGAAATTGGGGAACGGAGTGTCTTAACACTACTTTCCTCTATCTTTACCTGTCTTATATGGAGAAAAGCGTAAGTTTATTTATTGAAATAAATAACATAATCTCCCAAATAGTTATTTTTACTCCAAACAATACAAAAATAGAGTGGAACTAATTTTTCAAATAGATCCCATTGATTTCTCGCTCGGGACCGGGAGCTCGCGCTTTGGCGACGTGATGTCTGTCGAGAATGTAGAGTAATGTAGTAGTAGAGAAGTATAGAGATATTATTATGTTTATATGTTTAAAAAGAAGTCTTTATCACATCGTTGCACATTTTTGGATATTAATTGTATGGTTAAATAGAATACTGCATTTTGTCGACTAGAAAGTAGTTATATTTACATTTTTTTAATAAAAAACCTTTTTCTTAAGTTCAAGCTTTATCTTTAGCAAGGCGATCTGTAATCATTCTCTTTCTTCATACAGAGATCCTTCTTCTCTAAGAATGTCCTTTTCATGTTACGTAATTTACATGAAAGTCAGCCGAAGTTACCTTTTTTACCCCGTAAGAGAATTTATAAGAAATATAAGTTATAAGACAATTTTTATATAGATAACCGTTCTTCAATTTTCCTTCCACGTTTCGATATTAATTCATTAAAAACTTTAAAGCAAACGTATATATGTATATATATATATATATATATATATATATATATATATATATATATATATATATATACGTATATATATATATATATATATATATATATATATATATATATATATATATATATATATATATATATATATATATATATATATATATATATATATATATATATATATATATATATATATATATATATATATATATATATATATATATATATATATATATATATATATATATATATATATATATATATATATATATATATATATATATATTCTTATATACGGCAGCGAATGTTGGCCAACATTATCTCGGCACACTCAGGAGCTTCACGTCACGGAGATGAAGATGCTGAGATGGATGTGTGGCGTGACGCGGTCCGACCGCATACGCAACACATTCATTCGAGGTAGTCTTGGGGTCCGTGACGTAGTGGATAAGCTCCAAGAGCGTCGCCTGAGATGGTATGGCCATGTTATGCGCCGATCTGAGAACTATGTCGGAAAGAAGTGCCTTGACATGTCTGTCCCTGGAGTTAGACCACCCGGACGCCCAAGGAAGCGATGGCTGGATGTCGTGACACAAGACATGAGAGCCAATAAATTATCCACTGAGGATGTTAAAGACCGTGCAAAGTGGAGTAGGCTCAGTCGGAAGGCAGACCCTGGCAAAAGCCGGGACTAATGCCAAGAAGAAGAAGATATATATATATATATATATATATATATATGTATATATATATATATATATATATATATATATATATATATATATATATATATATATATATATATATATATATATATATATATATATATATATATATATATATATATATATATATATATATATTAAGTAAATATTCTTATATATGGCTGTCAGATAGACAGATGGATGTAGACTTGTTCCTGGCTATATAACTATGGCTAAAGTTCTTTTAAGTTGATCAGCTATGACTTTCTTCTCGTTGAAAAAGTTTCTATAGGCTATATCCAAATATACGTTTCCAATACTCAACTTCATACTGTTCGACGACTTGCAAAAGCTTACGCTCGAGCTTTTTTTAGTTAACCAAGTAGCAGCGTGGTGTGCTACTGGGTTAATACTAACGATGCATCACAATAGTGTAAATTGTAAATAATTTTTATTAAATATACAAAAAAAAACCTACAAAAAAACTATAAGCTCATAAACTACTCTCTACTCTGTACTGTCGCGTAGCAACAGTATCTTAGCAACCCACGATCGTTCAAAGCGACCTATGAATTACCATCAACGTGAATTGTACTATTTACACTTGTACGTACGAGTGAATATCTAAATTTGTTCTGTGTCATCTTATAATATACTTTATTTTGTATTGTATAAGGTTTAAATTGTATTCCATTGCATTTCAGATAATTATGTGTAACAAATCGCTTATATACGTTTTTTTCTATTGTCATTTTATTAATTTTTTTTTTTGTGAACTAGACCAATGCCACTGTTGCAAAGTTGTTCTGTTAAACGCGATTGTTGTGAATGTGACAAATCCCATATCTCTTCTTATATAGTTTTAGCATGTGCTTTCTGATCTAGCTCAATAAATATAGAAAAGCTATGAGAATAATAAAGCCTTGATGCAAACCTTATGGTTGTAGGTACAGCTTCCACATAGAACGAATTCAAGTCATGGTGAGGCGTTAAATTCCGCCACTATGTTCTATAAATTATAAAGTGCGGAATTAAACATTAAATCGGAATTTAAATGTGTGTAATGCTCAAAACGTCTGATAATGACATTGCCACCCTGAAATTTTAGCAAAATAAAGAAATTCTCGTCTCTTACAAATTCACCCTTTATTCAGGATGAAAAGGACGCCAAAACATTTCAAACGGAGGTACGTGTATACGTTAAGGGGAGTGCTTGTAATTTCTATCGCTGCCTCTATACGCCTATGGTACACGTACATATTATATTATATATAAGTAAAATTTGGTACTTTTTTCTAAAAATATGTAAATATTTTTGTTTAATACATCTTATATTATGTATATACCTACCATTTTACTACTATTTTATTTTAACTTCGGAATGTTTCAACGTTATAAAAGAAAAACATATATGTATGTGTCTGTGTGTATGTGTGCACGTAAGATATACAAAAACCTATTATTTATCAATATAACAGAATCCGAAACAATGATTTTTATTAATATATTTTTTGTCTAATGCAATCCCACTTAAGTATTACAATAAACTTCCCTTTACATATAGTGTTGTTATTTTTGTATATGGTAAAAAAAATTATATATTCGTGACATATCCTTAGTTCGGAGCCATATTCTGTAGAAATTAAATTCGCATTTGTTTTTCTTATATAGATATATATATATATATATATATATATATATATATATATATATATATATATATATATATATATATATATATATATATATATATATATATATATATATATATATATATATATATATATATATATATATATATATATATATATATATATATATATATATATATATATATATATATATATATATATATATATATATATATATATAGATATATATATATATATATATATATATATATATATATATATATATATATATATATATATATATATATATATATATATATATATATATATATATATATATATATATATATATATATATATATATATATATATATATATATATATATATATATATATATACAAAGTTGAAGGGCTCCCTAATTTCCTTCCACCAAGTTTCCGAAGTTTTTGCAACAAGTTGTTTAATTGCACCCTTTTAATAATTCATTCTTATCTGAACCCGGAAAGAATACCTAATAGCATTTTAATTACATTAAAATATTACGAGATCATTAATTGGATGATAAATTTTCATTTGTTGTGCGTTGACTAAGATTGTGAAATTATTGTATTATACTAAATTTTTGTGACTAAACTAAATTGTTGTGACTAAACTAAATTGTTGTGACTAAACTAAATTGTTGTGACTAACTTAGGGACTATACTACTAGTGACCCGCAGCTTCGCCCACTTGAACTAAACTATCATTCATCTATTGTAAAGTGAATTGAATTGCATTCATTATTAAATTGTAGCCCATATGTTATTCTGACACATAAGCAATATTACTGCAAAGTTTCATCTAAAACTATACAGTAGTTACTTAAAGAAAACATATAAAAATTTGGACGCTAAGGATTTGAACCCGCTTATAGACTTGGACGGTTTCCATGAGGCGCGGGTTCAAATCCCCGCTGCGTTCAAATTTTTTATTTGTCTTCTTTAATTATTATTTGTATCCTTAGTACGAGTAGTAGATAGACAGTTTAAAAATCATTAAAATATACAATAATTTTTGCGTGAAACCAAAACAAACGACCATTTTCACAATCTTTCACATATATAATACTAGCTGACCCGGCGAACTTTGTTCCGCCTTAATGGCAATAAATAAGCAGATTGTGTTTTTTTTTATTGGAAAAAATACAAAAAAAAAATTAAATAACTACATTAATCATTCATTATTATTTCTGTATTTTAGTACGTAGGTTGCTCTTCACTTAAGTACCCTGTGATACACGACATTTTTTGTTTTATTATCAGGCGCAAAAACAAACAACGCAGATGGTCTTCCGACCCGTGAACATGCCACGTATAATTGACCATGGGAAAAACATGAATGTTCTAGATTTAAACCACAAACTTTTAAGGATTGGACTTGTGATTTGTTGATGGTCATGGCAAATGCAAGACGTATCGGAAATTGAAGTCTAAATTAAATTCAAACGGCATATCGGTTGGGATCATCGGGATCCTCGGAATGAGAACTTCCTCACCTTTGAATTTTCCTATCATTATCGTAGCGTAAATTACATTGTTCATCAATTTACTAACCACCAAACGCGTACCGTTGCTCAGTTTTGGTTGGTTTATGTTTCGAAGCATGATTACTACGGAGCCAACCTTTAGGCGTAAATTGTGCGGTGGTAAGCCAGGCACGTCCAAAGAGTTTAAAAATTCAATTGGATAGTTGGTGGCTTCATCTTCATTTGTGACGCAGTCAATAGATTTGAATGAATGCATTGTTCCAATGATCTTATTTTGAATTATGTAGTTCAGGTCATCTATATCTTTATTCTTAGCCGCTAAAATTGCTCGCTCACTCAACCATTCATTATTTTTGTAGTTAGAAATAATATTTGGAAATACATTGTTGATAAGTTCGTCTTTTGATGAGACAAAATTACAGAAATTATTTGGAAATGATATTAATCCGCTCGATTCATCGACAGGTACTTGACCATTACCGATAGTCAGCAATTGCTTCGAGAAATCTTCAGCAGATGTATCATTAAGCAATGTAACTCTCATGTTTGTTGTCAGCTGCAGTTTCTTCTCATAGCGCCATAGATTTGACGATTTGAGGCAAGCGTTTATTTCATCGGCAGCCGTAGATCGTTGAATTACTGGCAGTATTTGGCGGAAATCGCCAGACAGTAAAATCATTGCTCCTCCAAAACATCTCGAGTCATTGCATAAATCTTTTAATGTTCGGTTAAGTGCTTCTAATGCACGTTTATGCGCCATTGTGCATTCGTCCCAGATGATGATTTTCGATGCCGCAAAAACTTTGGCCATTGCTGAGTGTTTTGCAATATTACACGTTGGTTCTTCAATAGTTTGAAGATTTAACGGTAATTTGAACGCTGAATGAGCCGTACGGCATCCTTCTAACAATGTGGCTGCTATTCCAGAAGAAGCAACTGCAACCGCTATGTTGGATCTCGCCTGAACAGTTGCTAAAACTAATGACATAAGGAATGCATTGCCAGTTCCACCAGGGGCATCACCATTTTCATCAGCGATTGCCATCATTAAAGTATCATAAACTTCCTTTTGTTGGTAATTCAACAGGGGTACATTCCTTTGAACTACTAAATCTAATTCCTGGTGACCATATTCACGTTCCCGTTCCAATTCTCGATAAATGCGTCATTCATTTCACGATTTGGCACTGGCATTCCTAACCTGATTAATAAATTACCGCACATGAGGTAACACATATCTTCGATCAAGAGTAAAGCACGATTATGTATCTCCTCATTCATCTCAATATTGTGATTTCTGGAACTGACACGACTTTGATGTAAAATATCTTCTGACATACTATCTTTGTATTTGTGCCACAGGTTACATGGATTTGATGGAAAACATGTCGAAATTATGATAGCGAATAATGTGCGTATCTGACTTGGAGATGCAGAGATAGTGGCTTCAGCGATTGTCGTATCCCAATGGGTATCGTTTTCTAATAAGTTCAATTCTTCACATGCAGCACGATATGTTGGGAATATTACACCATTAACAGTTCGTAGTGTCTCAAATGAAGTTGGACCACACACATTTACCAGCAACAACCGCAAATAGAAACATTCATCATTCTTTGGATGAACTGTATACATACGACCAAGAGCATCAGTAGAACGCACATCTGGATACCCAGGAACCGCATCACCTTGCTTCCGTCTTTGAAAATTCTTGGATGAAGCATTCCACGTATAATAACGTGGCATCTCCGAGTAAAGCAAAGTTCTTGCAAACTGATCGCTTTGGCAGATTGCAAAAAAACTGGTCAATGTAGTTGCTGGAGGTTTTTCAGCACGTTGCGTAGCATTCGAAGTCCTTTTATACGGCAGCGAATGTTGGCCAGCATTATCTCGGCACACTCAGGAGCTTCACGTCACGGAGATGAAGATGCTGAGATGGATGTGTGGCGTTACTCGGGCTGACCGCATACGCAACACATTCATTCGAGGTAGTCTTGGGGTCCGTGACGTAGCGGATGAGCTCCAAGAGCGTCGTCTGAGATGGTATGGCCACGTTTTGCGCCGGCCTAAGAACTACGTCGGAAGAAAATGCTTTGTCTGTCCCTGGAGTAAGACCCCCCGAACGCCCAAGGAAGCAATGGCTGGACGTCGTGATGCAGGACATGAAAAGCAATGGACTAACCACTGAGGATGCTCAAGACCGTGCAAAGTGGAGTCGATTAAGTAGGAAAGCAGACTCTGGCAATAGGCCAGGATAATGAAGAAGTATGCATATATCCATTGTTCTGAGTGGGAATGGAACCCACGATCGTCGAACTTCGTCAAATTTCACACCACGCCACGATGACTTACTTAGATAACCTAGTGAGGTTATTCAATTCGCTTCGCTTATCATTCAATTCGCTTTATAGCGATAATGTAACAAGATTAGATTTATTTTTAAAAGGGTTAAATTCGTAACTAGTACCATCACCGCCAGTGCATGATATCCCAATTACGGTTATATAAGAGTATTTTTAAAACGATCAAGCAAATTGAGTCCATGATGGCACAGTAAGACAACAACTGACTGTTAACATCAATAAATATTATTTTGATGCCTCTTCATTTTCCTGCTCTGGTAAGTCAAAGAAAGCCGTTGAGTTTTACCGCTCTACATACAATATATCAAATTCGGAAGGTTTACAGAGCACGGATTACCTTGACACTAGGTCCTATCTGCCTACCCTGCTACAAATATTTGCGCGATGTCGCGTGAATCTATATAAGTAAAATTTAAGTATCTGTTTATGATACTCGTGTCAAAGTAACTGTATTTTTTTACATATATAATTACTAAAAGAAAAGAATTTGTATATAATTACTAAAAGAAAAGAATGCACTATTAAGATTTGCCTGTCTGTATAAACAACATGCAAATGACACTCACTTATTTTGATGACACTCCAATTTTATTTATATGTATAAATTATATTAAAGTAAATCCAAGAACATTGATCACACAGGCGAATCCGTGAACGGATCGCTTGTATAAAATATCGATATTAATTAGTGTCTGTCTTCAGTGAGTCATTTCTCAATATAAAATTATTGAATAGACATTTTCTTAGGATCCTGTCACTTTACCAGACAGATAAAATCGATCATTATTAAGTGAAATTAAATTATGCGCTTGGTGAGATATCAGTTTGAGCATGAAATTAGTAGCGTAAAGTTTCAGGGCGCGTCGGGAAAAAAATGTAAAAAAGGGGTACTGGAATTCAATTTGTCTTGCAAACTTCAGTAAATGTCTTCAGTAAATTCTTAAAATAAGCTAGCTTTAGGCTAGATGGACTGGAGCTTTAGAAGACTATAGTGGTAGTGGTGCCTGTGGAAATTGTATGACTTATTTTAATTGCAAAAGCTTCAAGTCTTAACTTGGGGGAATATATATATATATATATATATATATATATATATATATATATATATATATATATATATATATATATATATATATATATATATATATATATATATATATATATATTTACTGTCGGTCTGATATTACTGTCTAATTTCACATAAGTCACGGTGTTGAGCTCAACGGTAAGTCAGTTGGTTTTGCCAACTTAAGTAAGATATATTGGCAGATGCGTCAGTATATGGCATAATAAATAAGTTGTGAATTTGTTTGAAAATTATAAATTATTATTTTTTTTATTTAATTAATTATTAAATCTTCCTTTATATTTTATGTATATACTAAATGTGCTTCATTATATGAAGTCCAATTTTAACTAAAACTATAATATGTAAAAAGCCAAGCTCTGCTTGCAAAATTTAATAATATTCAGGGACGGGTTTAAAATCTGCGAAATACAATATTTCACTTTTAACATGTAAGACATACTCTAAACAAAAAGGAAAATACTCAATATTGTCTATATATACCTAATAACATTGACACCACCTTGACTTTGTTAAAATGTAAGTGAAAGCTTTGAAAGCTTGACACAATGATTGAAAGCTTGAATCCAATTAAATATATATTTTTTTAATATTTACTAATAAGACCAAGCCCATACCAATACAACAAGTATAATGAAAAATGCATGAGATATTCAAAGACAAACATATTACACTAAATACCAACGATACCTTTTTTCGGGCCTATCTATAAACGGAGCAGTTAAAGTAATGAAATAAATAATCTGTGGCAGCTATGACTGATATTAGAATAACAATTATAATCATGTGAATTAAATATAAATTAAAAAAATATTCGATGATTTCAGTTATTCTATTGCAAACTTTTTGGAAATTGCTAGAACATGACAATGCTATAATTAATATTGTCATCCTAATTAAATGAATTTCAATTATTTTTTTTATATAAAATATTCTTGTATATAATATAACGTTTCATATATCTTCCAGTCTTGTTTTGTTATGACATAAGATAACTTAGTGTACGAGTATATTACAATGAAATATATTTCAGTTGCAGGCCTAAACGAGCAAAAACCAGTCCATCCGCTCACCGTGATTAAGCAAAGCAAAAACAAATGAAGATGAAGTTGACCCATTTAGATAAAACCCTTTAGATGAAATAAGATAAACAAGATGTTCCAGTTTTGCTAATATATATAATACATTTTGTAACGTTAAACAACATTATTTATCTATTAATATAAATACTAATTCTAAAATTTGTGTGTGTATGTATGTAGGTCATGTCTTTCACATAATTTGAAATACACAAAAATCACATATAGTAACAAAAATAAAATTTAAACGATGCCGTAGAAACAAATTGATTTTACACACATATAGAATCGATTAAAACTTCAACTTTTACATTAATGAGAAATTAATAAAAAATTACTTTTGAACATTCTATTTCACACCTTTTAATTGACGGCGGCCATTTTGAGAAATTTTCCACACATGAAAATGTTTCTTTTATAAGCAAAGGAACGTGGCCATAATGCCGTAGTAGGTACGAAGAATTCAAATACACAATGAAGGTCCTCGTCGTCTCTTGCCTTTTCTTGGCAATTGTTTCCGTCGCATTTGCGGTGAGTAATAAATAAAATTAATTATTACAATATGCTAAACCTTTATTTTGATGATTTTTAAAGTGTTAATCGACACTAAGGATAGAAAAAATACTTAAAGAAAACAAGAATTTCGACGCAGCGTGAGGAAGAACGCATGGCTTAGTGGTCAGAGCGCTTGGACTTTTTCCGTGAGGCGCGGGTTGGAATCCCGTTGCGTTCAAATTTTTATATGTTTTCTTTAGGTATGCTAAACTTCTTCAAAATGCCATTTTTTTTATATTTAAATTCGCACAATGTACGTTAAAAGTTAACTAACTAATTTTATCTCACTCATAATGCTAGCAGAAAAGTAGTGACAGAGACAGGAGCCATGTGAGTAAAACTTTATAACAATATTTGTTTTAATTTTGTTTAATTTTCTACTGTCAACTATGAGTTCTTTATTTATATCGATTTTTTATGTTTCTTTTAGGTTCATTCTCAACGGGTATTAAATTTTTTCTTTATCTTTTTGTTCTTTAAGAAACTGATTTAATATTGTAAATAAATATTTATCATATGCTAAATAATTCTATTAAAATACTTAAATGTAAAAAAAATATTATAGAAGTGAAATAAAAAAGTTTAATTGTTTAAAATTAATTCACACATGTTTAAAATGTTTTTTTACTTAGGTATAACAATTTTTTTTTATTAAAGCTATTATATCCAACTCTTTTTACAGTCTGTTGGACAATATGGGCCCGCAGTGTATGACTTAGGTGTAAGTATAGATAATTAATGCATGCATTTTTAATATTGTTTATTATTTTATAAGTAAATATTAATATTTTTTTCTTTACACAGAGCCTTAAATTCAAATATGTAAGTTATGGGCTTTATATTTTATTTTTCTTTAATATTGTTTTGATCTATATCTGAAAGTGTTTAAATTAAGTACTGTGATAACATTTTAAAGTAAGTACATATACGTAGATAAATTTTTTTTTTTTTTTCACAGTACGCCCCCTACTATTACAACTACTACGAACCGGTAAATATTATAAATAGTATTCTTAGTACATCTTCATATAAAAAATTATTATTGTTCTAAATAACAAATTATTTCTACAGTACTACAACGACAATTATGACCCATATTATTCTGCTGGTTACCAATATGATGGAAGCTCACCATATTACGGCGATTACGGACAATATTACGGAGCAAGCGGACAGTATTACGGAGCAAGCGGACAGTATTACGGAGGAAGCGGACAATATTACGGAAGTGGTTCACCATATTACGGATATTACGCAGATAGCGGGAAACATTACAACTCACCGTACTACGGAAGCAAATCTTACTATAAAGGAGAAAAGGTAAATATATTATTATTTTTTTTGTTTTTCTTTTATGTAAAGTAAAAATTAAGATATTATTTTTCTTTGATTTGATTGGTTGAAAAAAAATGTAATATAGGTGATTTCCCGATATAGTCAGATAAACATAAAGTGAATATAGTGAGCTCCGACACTCAATAGTAATAATAAATCTAAAAAGGGCGGAGAGATCAATATCATTTCATTTAGTCTGCTACTTTGCACTATGAAAAATTAAATTCTAATTAATAATATGTTTTCTTAATTTTAGTACAACCGTCCGGTAAGTCTCAAAATTTATATATATATATATATATATATATATATATATATATATATATATATATATATATATATATATATATATATATATATATATATATATATATATATATATATATATATATATATATATATATATATAAACTTTTTTTAAATTTTTTACAGAACTAAATAATATTATAATAAATTCTGATCAAATATTTATTCTAATTTCTTACTATATATACATATCTAAGAAGGAACAAGAATACAACTGAATAATTTTATGCACGTTATATCTTAATTCCTATACTATAAAATTTATTAAACTATTTTAAATTATTTTTTTTATTCTTATTTTACAGTACTCCTATGGCAACAAGGTAAATTATAATAAAAAATATTTAAATAAAACACAATCCTATATACAATACTAAACGTAAAGTTGAAAAAGAAAATTAAAAATTTATATGTTAAATAAGAATCCCTAATTTGTTGCTAAAATAATCATGAGAATTATTTAGGGATTACTTTTGAGAAATAAATAAAAAAAAACTTTTTAATTTACTTTTTTACAGTATGGGGTAAGATTTTTATAAATTTAGTAGATAATTTACTTTGCTAAAAATAAGCAAATATTTTTTTACGTTCTTACTTTTTAAAAAGAAAATATTTATATATTGCAACTGCCTTATTATAATTAACTTTCTGGATGTCGTGTTCGGAAACACGTTAGAAATATTAATTTTAAGGTATATTGGTAAAAGTTTTTTCCTTGAGTATAGGGAAAAATGATAGATAACAGAACAAAATATAGATTCTTTCTTTTATAACAGTCTGACTACTACTACGGATATGAAGTAAGCGTATGTATATTTTTATAAGTTTTTATCATTGCTTTGCCTATAATATTGTTTTCAATTGCGGCGTTGAGTTCCGCCACTCAACAAGCAATGTCGGACGGAACGCGAAAAACGGAATATCTTGATTAATTTAAATAAAATATTAAAATGTATTTTTTATTATCACGAACTTGCTCATCATTTTTAATATTTAAAATTAAATTTTGTGCTATAATAATAATAATTTCGCATGTTATATACTAATTTACACACTTCCTAAATTATTTTTACTGATATCCCTTCAGATGTACGGCTGTCAAACGGTAGAGACGACAATTACTGTCAAACTTTAAAATTAAAGAGACTCATACAAAATCTATAAGAGTCTTTTGTCATTTTAGCCCGTCTTTACGGTAATTACTGATATATATTTCATACATAACATTAATTATATTTCCAGAGAGGCGCTCGAGACCGTGATATTGACCAATAGACGTCTTCATTCAAAATCATCGACAAAACATGACCCGGCTTCAGAATACTGAATTTGAGTGCAAAATTTAAATTCATAAATAAACATGATTATTAGACTCAATTATTTCGTTTCAGTTTTAACCTTGCTCATAGAATGTACTTAACAAAATAATGAAATAAAATTTAAAATGTACAATAAATGAAATTTGTGCTTTTAGACGCGATATAAAATTAGGTTTTGTTATCTACATAGTAGTTAATAACAAATACAGGTATTATACCTGATTTTTCTAAAGCACTATGTATTTTATGTATGTTTTACTATACATAAAATATTATATACATATCGATAAAGATTGTCTATGCAACTCAATCAGTAAAATTATGGTATTAATTTATATACTCTATGCTCTTATTTTGCCAGTACGTCAAACTAGATGACAACTTGTCAAATTGAAAACAAGGCTTGTTGCTCTAGTTTACTTCTTACAGTATTGTATTAATAAATTCCTCTATATTACTAAAATAACGGTTCAAGAATGTCAACGGCAGTAAATCAAAAAGCATATTTGCAGAGATATCTCAAGGGTCCATCTAGTGATAAAAAGAAGAAAAAGAAAAAGCCTGTAAAAGGAAAAGGGTAAGTAACAAGTGCAATTTTATCTTAATACGTATTTTAAGAAACTTATGAATGGTTATAAAATTACTTCTTGCCTTTTTTGAGAATTGTGCATTATTTGTCTCATCATATACGTTCATTTTAAGTCTACTTGATTGCTCTTTAATCTGATTGTATACTATAACCTGTTGATTTGTAGGAATTTATTTTATAATATAGTATTATAGAAATACTATATTTTATTTATCCTATATAGTAGTTTTTTTATAACAAGAGTATTAAACATTTCAGCTTTAAAATAATAGATGATGACTTAGACTTGTCAAAACTAAGGCCATTAGATGGTGATGAGTTGGATATTCTAAATGAAGGTGAAGATGCACCACAAATTGCTGGTATCATTGATGAGAGACCTGATGAACTAAAGAAATTAGATTATGAGACATCAACAAAGTGGAAAGTTATTAATCAGGTATTAACATTTTGGATTTTTGCTAAAATCTTTATACCTATAATATGTGAAATAAAAAATAAAAAAAAATTACGTAGACTAAAAATAAAACAAAGTGTATTGTGAATAATATTATCTACTTAAGATCGACAAAGATCCTTTTTTATTAACTTAAAAGATATAATACTTGAAATTGAGAATTGCAAACAAGCATGTTGTTTTTGCTTTCAATTTGTGACTTTTTTATAAACTGTTTATATTTATATAAATCTAATTAAGAATATTGTGAATAATATAAAACTGCTATGAAATCTTAAGAAAATGATATAGTTGGCCTTCAAAGAATTTTATATTTTTTTTATTATGATATATATATATATATATATATATATATATATATATATATATATATATATCATAATAATATATATATATATATATATATATATATATATATATATATATATATATATATATATATATATATATATATATATATATATATATATATATATATGTGTGGTCCTCTTGCAATGCTAGTGAGAGCAAAGCTTTCCTCCCCATTATAAAAATAGTTTACACTTATTTATTATTCTTTTTTACTTTAGGATGATGGCTTTAATAGCAAAATTTCAATACAAGAAGTAAAAAGAGACAAAAAAGAAGTAGAAAAAGAAAATGAGGTCATTTTTGGCAAAATGTACAGTGATTCTGAAGATGAAAAGAAAAATGACTCAGATTTATCTCCACCAAGAAAAAGTGATCAAAACAGAAAAAAATCTTCAGAAAAGAAAAAACATACTAGTGACAGTGATTTTAGTCCACCCAGAAAAGATAGATATAATGATTCAGATTTATCTCCTCCTAGAAAAAGTTCTTCACATAATGAGAATGATAAATCTAGACAAAAAAGGTACAGAAATTCCACATCAGATTCACTATTGAATAAAAAACATAGTAGAAATGGTGATGTTAGTAGATCAAAACATAGGGAAAGTGACAGTGATGTCAGTCCTCCAAGAAAAAAAGATAAATCTAAGTCAAGGAAAAACTATGATTCAGATTTATCACCTCCAAGAAAATCTAGACAAGACAAAAGGCATAAATCAAGACAAGACAGTGACAGTGATGTCAGTCCACCAAGAAAAAAAGAAAAATCTCAGGCAAAGAAAAAAAATTATGACTCGGTTCTATCACCACCCAGAAATAATAATAAATCAAAAGAAAGAGCAAGGAAACCTTCTCGATGGGGAGATTATGACGAAAGCTACAAGATGTTACAGCAAAAATCAAATAGTCCTGATTCCAAAAGACAATCAAGGACTCCAGAGAGTCATAAAAATAAAAAAACTAAATCTCATACTAAAAATAGAAGTAAATATGATTCAGAAGCTTCACCAAAGACTAGTAAAGATGACATAAATAAATATCAAAGTAGTGATTCAGATTTGTCGCCTCCAAGGAAAAATCAGAAGTATGAAAATAGGATAATGGAAAAAACATTGGATGGAAAACAAGCAGGCTTGCAAGACGCTAGACAGTTGAAAGAAGAGAACAATGCATATAGGAAACGGGAAGATGAAGCTTTTAAGAACATGACAGACGAAATGTCCGGAAGGAATGCTAAAGCTGTTTCAAGAAAAGGTAGGTTTTTATTTGGAATTCTGTGCATATTTCCAAATCTTTGTGTATATTTGTAAGAACTAAATAAATTTTGATTAGATGTAAGCAATTATTAAGGTCATACAACTACATGATAATTTATTTTTTTTATTATTTAAAGGTAAAAGAGAAACATCAGAAGATAGACAAAAGCAAAAAGATAAAGCAGAAAGGCAGAAGGAATTGGACGAGAAATACAAAAAATGGAGTAAGGGGTGAGTTATTGAATAAAAATAAGTGTATTAATCATACTTTCAATATTACATAAGTAAGAATTTTAGATACATTTTAAAATAATTTCAAGAGGATGTAGGATTGTGAAATATTTTTGGGTACTATACAATATTGAACCTCTAACTCACATTTAGAGATTCCTTTTTAAGGCAACTTAACTCTAACTGGCAGTTTCTTTTTTAAATACTAATATTAGTCATAGATTTCAGTTGTGACATAAAAGCATTATTGATTACACAACTATACAGTGACCAAGTAGGGTGACCTAAACTAAATTTTAAAATATTCTGAATTCAAATCTGAGGCTAATCACTAGTCTGAGTTGATTGTTCTCGAGTGTTGTTTTCTATATATTAGTTTAGTTAATACTGTACAGTCTACACAATTATGTTTCGACATGTAACATATTCTCTAGATTTTCTTAGAATTTTTCTTTTTAATTTCCAGCTTAAAACAAATAGAAGCACAAGAAGCAGCTGTACATGATTTCCTTCACGAATCATCCAAACCACTAGCTAGATATAAAGATGATAGAGACTTGGAAAGCAAATTGAAAGAAATAGAAAGAGAAGGAGACCCCATGTTGAAATATATAAAAGATAAGAAACGGGAAAAAGGAGAGTTGGGCCCAGGTGAGGCAAAGTTTTATGTTACAATAATTTTATCCTTTACACTATGAAAATTTCTGAATGTTTCATATAGCTTGGATATATATATATATATATATATATATATATATATATATATATATATATATATATATATATATATATATATATATATATATATATATATATATATATATATATATATATATATATATATATATATATATATATATATATATATATATATATATATATATATATATATATATATATATATATATATATATATATATATATATATATATATATATATATATATATATATATATATATATATATATATATATATATATATATATATATATATATATATATATATATATATATATATATATATATATATATATATATATATATATATATATATATATATATATATATATATATATATATATATATATATATATATATATATATATATATATATATATATATATATATAGATATATATATAAGATTATAATTCTATTAAAATTGAGAAAAGTCAGTAACACTATTCTCAATTACTACAATTACTACTTGCCTAATTACTTGCCTCATAACTAATTCCCTGACTACTTGCCTAACTACACAACTCTAGTAAGCTCTAGGATGTTTATTAATAAATAGTATGAACGATTTTTGTTACAACTGATGGATGAATTTATAATTTATAACTATTTACTGTTAATACTCGCCTAACTACTAGCCCAACCACTCACCCACAGAATTTTCAGATTACTTGCCTGTCTGCTGGCCCACTTGCTTTTACTAAGTACTAATCTTAGTCTAAGTACCTAACACTAAACCAACTTTACGCTTTATCTTTTCTAAATTCTCTATGAATGTAAAGTAACTGTATGTGACCGCCTGGCATTGCCTAACAGTGGAAAATGGAGAGCAGAGTCACTGTTTTCGCTGCATCATATCATATTTAATATGAAAGTACATACATATCTTCACGCTTTATCCCTAGCGGGGTCAGTCAGAAAGAACAGAGCGCCAAACGCTGCGGTCCCTGCATACCTCTTTCGCCTCGTCCACTATCATTAACCACTTCATACATGCTCTCCGGGACGTCATATTTTTTACGTGACCTGCCTCCAGTGTCTTCGACACTGTGTTTTCGAAGGTCAACCAAGGTCTCCCCTTACCTCTCTTACCATGAAAGTAAAAAGCTAATATTTTGCTTACAGAAAAACCAACGTACAAAGGTAATTTCCCGCCAAACAGATTCAACATACGGCCAGGCTACAGATGGGACGGAGTCGACAGATCCAACGGATACGAGAAAAAGTTCTTTGAACAAAAAAGTAAAAGAAAAGCCCAAGAGGAAGAAGCTTATAAATGGAGCACTGAGGATCTTTAGTTCAATTAGAATTCTACAGTTTTTGTGTATTAAGTATATTTTTTAATATTTTCTTTAGTTATTAAATATTATTTTTATACTGTTTATTTTTTTATTTGTCATGTTTCGTTTCTTTTAGTATAATTATTTAATTAATTTTTTTCATAAATATTAACTTGATAAATGCTTATAGTTAACTAGTTGACAGATAAAATTCGGTGTCAGTTTTGACACTAGGTTTTTCCTGACTATTCTCATTAGACTTATCCTCATACACTATGAGTACCTTTTACCTAACGAAAGTCAGTCTATGCAAAAATAGGCTCTTAAAATGATAATCAAGTATATATTTTATCAATCTCTCAGTAATTATCAGTTACCGATTTAAGACGCGCTGTACCTTATTTTAGTCAAAGCATACTATGATATGTCATAACTGTCTGTAACTTTTATAAGGAATAAGAACATATCATGTTGTATATTTCTTTTCCCGCTTAATACACTTTTTGGCCATGTCCCGCTTATATCGCACACATATATAGCTGCGTGATACGTGATACTCAGCGCTGCTTTTTTACAGGCCAGACGATATCCCTTATTAGCTATATATAGCTTATTTAATACTGTCTTCAACGTAACTATTACTTTAAAATCCAAAATAAAACGCACAAACAAGTAAAGCATGTTTATTTAGTTACAAAGCAATTTGCTAAGTATATTTCAATTATTTAACGAAAATCAATCAGTCTTACACTTAGCAGATACAATATAATAAAATATCAGTTATAGTTACTTCTAGATGTTACTACTACTGCATGAAGACATTGATTTGACCTCTAAATGACCTTCACTATGGCTATAACTATTCATAAATGTACGAGTATATAAATGTAAATAGAAAAATGTAATTTGAAAAGTTATAATAATAAGTATACTTAAATAAAAGTATGGAGTCGATTTAAAACACAAAAAGCTTATATTATTATATTCTGTATAATGTAATATTGTTAATTTAATTAATTATATACACTATTTGGTTTTCTTATTTTTTTTAAATGTAAAGCTACATTACAGATTCGTTATATCTTATTAATATAACTAAAGTATTTTAATGACTTGATACAATCACGTATATTTAAATAAATAATTTAATATAAGAAAAAATTAAAAACGTTTTTGTTTTTTCCTTTAATTATTGTAATTTATTATATTACTATTATATAAGATCACATACGAGTAAATGCATATGTATCAGTTTTCCTTTAATATATTTAAATATAAATTCAATAAAATGGCTACTTTGGCAATACTATAAAGTAAGATACATATACTTTAAAATTTTGATACAGAATCAATTTAATAAATCAATTCATTACAATATTATATTGACTTATTTATAAGAAGTAATTGATTCTACATTTTTTAAAAATATTTATATACAGCAGAAATCAATAATTCCTATAGAAAGGAGATCTTTAAATTTACTTACTGTTTTTTAATCTATATCAAAATACAGACAGATAAATCTGGCGAATCGAACGAACACTATGTTCCGATTACGCGCCAAGGACACGACCAAGTGGATACACCCACGTTCAAAGCACTGGTATTTAATTGTTTACGCAATCGTCCAACAAAGATTTCCACAGTCCAAATAACCCATGTAATGCGAGGTGCAAGCTGCTGGACAGATTGATTGAAGACACCGTCTTGATTGACGCATCGTCCCCGCAGATCAGGCAAAGCGAAGCTCCCACGTTTAGACATTTAGACAAGCTTCAGAATACTGGGGCTCGACAACAGTTCACCGTAACCTTGGCGAGTACGCTGCCATCCCTTTGAAGTGGTGCTGTGGATGGTGACACAGAGTGGAAAACGTTATCTTCTCTTCTATTGGACTCAGCTAAAAGCTATTTGGATCTTAAAGTCCATAAGAACGAGGACTGGTTTGATGATAATAATAAAGTGATCACCTGGAAGAGATCACCTGAGGTGATAAGGCCACCTTTACACCACAATTGTATCACTGTCTTGTTTTTCCTTTTCTGTAATGTGTATTATTTGTGTTGGTGTAATAAAGTATTAAATAAATAAATAAATACAGTTCACACGAATGTCGTAATGTTCTTCTTACGGAGAGTAGCGGAAAAAAGCAAGGTCGAAGTGTCGCGGACATCAAAAAGAGCGACCTGCAGCTGCGAAAACTATCTAGGGAAACAAAAAATCGGTGGTGGCGAGAAAAAGCTCGGCACGTGCAGTGGCTCGCTGACACTAATCAGCTCGGAGAGTTCTATGGCGAGGTCCGAAACCCATGAAAAAAAAAAGCTCTGAGCAATGTCGTCAGCGCGACGAACTGAAATCCCGACCACCAGCGGCGTTAACAGCTATAATTATAACAGTGGTGTGCTCACACGCCCACAATGTGCGCGAATCGTCTCAAAGAAGATAGGCTACTGTAGTCATTTGCGAGCACACCAGCGACAACTGCCTGAACGGAGTTGAAGCAGTCGCCGTGACCGAAATCGGCCTGGATTCATCATCAAATCAGAAATGTAACCCACATAAAATTATCTTAAAATAAACTAAATAATCTAAAAGGAAACCATTTAAAACGGCCAATAACGAAATCGATGACGAGCAGGCCTGTTCATCATAAACAAATGCTATAACGTCACTACACGTCTTCGTATTGTTTGTCTTTGTGTTAACGTGTTTGTGTGTATTTGTGTTTGCATTGATGTGTATCTGTATGATTGATACATTGCTTGCATTGTGGGTCTGTATATTTGAGTGTTTATATGTGTTATTGTGTTTGTTCTTACGTGTGCCCGTATATTTGTGTTCGAATGTGTAAATATGTTTCTATGCACAGGTGTGTTTGGATGTGTAGATGTGTTTGTATTACCAAGCGTGTCTGTATTTGTAGATGTGTTTGTATTACCGAGTGTGTCTGTATTTGTAGATGCGTGTGCATCTGTAGATGTGTGTGCATCTGTAGATGTGTGCGCATCTGTAGATGTGCGTGTATCTGTAGATGTGTGTGCATCTGTAGATGTGTTCATATTTGTATGAGTATTTATAAATGCAGCATTGATAACAGGTGTTATATTTCTTTGCATAGATGTATTTTCATTTACAGCACATACATTTGCAGTTTGTTTATTAGTTGTCATGTTCGCATTAGCTTGTGTCGATCTGACTGTATACACATGTGTATGTATTGGAGTTGTTGTACAACTTGTCGTGGCCATATCTGTATTTGCGTTCGTTCGTATATGCGTGTCCGTATTTATGTTGACAAGTGTCGTATGTCAACGTCTCCCGCGATATCCACCGCGACCACCTCGTCGGTCTCTATCGTCGTGTTCATTGTGGTATCGTTGAGATGGACGACCTTGGTTAGTCTGATATCCTGTATGATAGCCGGTACCTGAAAAAATATACATGATTATATAAACATACATACATAATAGTAATAATCAAACTTAACTAAATATTACTATAGAGAAAGTGTCTTAACACTACTAAGGTTCCTACGGTTCCCTCTGCCTACCCTGCCACGTGCGGGATACAGCGTGAAGGTAATTTTACTTGATATCCATGTATAATACATGTACATATTAAATTCGCAGTAACATTATTTATACTCTACCATTTAAATATTAAAAACTCCTATTACAACATTATAAAAAAAATATTGTTATATCCTCAAATACCAAACAAACTAACCTTGATTGGTTGAATAACCCTGATTAAAAGAACCAGCACTGTCATAACCCCCAGGGTTAAAGCTTTGGTTGTAACCTTGGGTCATATAGCCTTGGTTCTGGTTATAATTGCGGACGTAACCTACGTTTGAGTTGTAACCAGCCGGTGGTACTTCGTAAGTTTGATAGCTAGTGGGTACGCAAGGTCGTACATAGTTGTTTGGTTGAATTGGCTGGGATCTGAAAATTTTTTTTTATTATTATTATTGAAAACAAAAGGTTGGAACCAATACTGGTTACATTTGACTATAAACACAATGGTTGTGGGTTCAATGACTACTCAAAGAAATTAAACTATTATCAATTCTCTGCTCTGGTAAGAAAATGTGTGAATTTTATCGGAAAACGCAGAACGGAGTGCCTCGACACTTAACACTCCATGCTCATCCTACTATAGTATATAAAAGCGTTAAAATCGATTTTTTTCTTATGTTGGATAGGCTTTTTATTGAGGAGAAGAGCGGTGCGTGGGGAACGGAGATTCTAGCACCAGGTTCCCTCTGCCTACCTACAGAGGGAAGCTTGGAAACGCGGTTAAGAATATAGAAAAAAGCTACGTATCATATAACATATAAAATAATGTCTTGGCACTAATTGTATACCTCTGATCACCATGCCCTTGGTTATATCCTCCTTGGACTCTTCCACCACCACCTCCGCCTCTTTGCTGACCACCACCACCCCTAGCACTACCACCACGTTGAGGTCCACCACCGCCGCGTCCACCTCCTCTTCCAGCCTGTAATACAGTATGAGTAATAAGTTTTGCTTAAAATAAAATATCCATATAGGAATAATTGGAACAGACATAACCTATGATGGGTTCACTTCATTCTGCTCATATTAGAGAAGTTATATTTGTTAGAGCTTAATTCAACATCGAGACCATATAAAATTATTATTCATGTAATATATTTATTTCATGCTAGACCTTTGCATTAAAAATACCTTATAAGTAATAATTAATAATACTGTTTTTGATTTTGACCACTGAAAGCGACCTCAGGAGATGCACAGTATCCATTTTTGCAACATGGAGGAGCAACTTGATCAATGCTTAAAGAAAACATATAAAAAATTTAACGCAGCGAGATTTGAACCCGCGTCTCATGGAAACCGCCCAAGCGCTATGACCACTAAGCTATGCGTTCTTCATCACGCTGCGTCTAAATGCTTATTACAACTTATTACTTGATCAATGTTAAAAGATCGACAATGCAACAAATGGAGCTGACTCTCCAAGATATACAGTAACTACTTCATGAACATCCTGATGACTACAAAGTCATACTTACATATATAAAAATAGAATATGTAAATAAACATGAAAATACTTACACACACACACACACACACACACACACACGCACACGCACACGCACACGCACACGCACACGCACACGCACACGCACACGCACACGCACACGCACACGCACACGCGCACGCGCACGCGAACACACACACACACACCCTATCTACCCGTCTGTTGTAGACGATACAAACAATGAGTATTGTGGGTTAGATACAGCTCTTTTCGTGGCTAAATAGGCCTATTCGTGAGCGGTATACTCTGCCGCAAACTCTGTAGATATATTGACTGGCGACGATTAATGGCGACGGAAGAGGCTTGACGTTGTCGCGTTCTTCTCGCCGCCAAGGTGTCAAACCAGGTCCGATCGTGCAACTTGCGACCGTCAATGCGAACCCTGCGCCACTTGTTACGGTTCACAGCAAATTCTCAATCTCAAATTCAAATCCCAGTTAGGATGGTTAATGCTGAAGGCGTTCATGTCTCGCTTCACGCAATCTCTAAATCGTAGCATGGGCCTCCTTACTCTCCGTTTTGCGTTTGCTACAGCACCAAGCAGAACACGCCGAGGCATGCGTGCGGGCTTCATTCGATGCACATGCCCTAGCCAAAGTAGCCGTCTTTGCTTAAGCAACGCTGTGAAGCTAGACACTGCAGATATTTCTAGAACGCGTTTATTCGTCACGCTATCCTTCTAAGATATTCCGAGGATATAACGAAGATTACGCATATGAAAAGCATTTAGTCTGCGTTCCTGTTTACTGTATGTTATCCAGATTTTCAGCGCCGTACGAGAGTATACTCAAGACGCATGCTTGGTACACGATCATCTTGGTACGCGTGGTTAGATGTTTGTTTTGCCATACTCTTGTACTTAGCCGATCATGGTCGCCGCATTTCCAATACGAATATCTATCTCCCCGTCCAGCGAGAGATTGTTTGACACTGTGGAATCTAGATACGTAAACTTATTAACTACAGCGAGAGCCGCACCATCCAACTTGATTGACAGTGTTTCCGTACTACCTTGTGCCATCACAACAGTTTTGTTTTCCATTTATGGACGCCGAGAACAGTGTGCAAGCTAGCAGTAAGAGTTAGCTACAAAAGCTGCATCATCGGCAAATAGTAGTCTACAAAAACGCTCTCGAGATTCCGCTTGAGATTGAGAAGTTGCGTTATTTTTTGTAGCTTGCAATCAGCCTTGGTATGTAACCCTGTTGATCATTTCCAAAAGCTTATCTCAATAGCAATGAGAAAAACATACCAAACTAGGTAGGTGCCAACACACCACCTTGTCGGACACCTCTCCGCATCTCGAACGGCTCGGATGAATTGCCGTGGAAAACAGCGGAATCCTTCATATCATGAAAGCATTTCACAAGATTTAGGAACTCAGACGGATACCCAATACTCTCAAGCGTGGTATAGAGACCCGCCCTACTGACCGTGTCAAGCCTTATACAAGTCAACGAACGCTATATACAGAGGTATGTTCTGCTCTCTACATTTCTCTTGCAGTTGCCGAAGGCTAAACACCGTGTCTATTGTAGATCGCTGGGCACGACAACCGCACTGTGATTCTGTTAACATGCGATCAGCAAGCTTTTGGATTCGACGAAAAGCTTCCCTACTATACTGGGGAAGCATATCCCACGATAGGAGTTACAGTCACCGCGGTCGCCTTTACCTTTGTATAAAGTTATTATATTGACGTCGCGCATATCCGGTGGTACATAGCCTGTTTCCCAGCATTTACACAGTATATTATACAAAACATTACAGACATTATACATACAAAACATTATACTTATATAAACGTATTGACTAAAAGCTAAGTGACTCTTCACTTGAAGAAACTTGTATATGATCTTCTGTGCTTACACAATATTAATTGTACTATTTTACTTTCAGATGAGGGAACTACCAAGAAGGGTAGCTCGATCAATTATTACATACATTGTATATGATTCGTCAGAATGGCGTCGCTATACACATCAAAATCGTCTAAATAAAAAAATGTCAAGCTTTTCTCATGGTTTATTTAACAATTAATTATTATAGTTTTTATGGTTAATTATACGTTGAATGTTCACGGGACGGAAAAAAAACAAGATGCAATCTGGATCCAAAATACTTGGTCAGTGTGCTCTCACGTCATTAAAATAATATATTATTTTTTAATAAATATTACTTTAATATGGAACAAAGTTCGTCGAGTCTCAATAAAACCTAATAAAAAAAACGTTGAAATATGAATGTAAAACAAACCAAAAAGTCTATTTAAACTGAATTTTATTATAAATTTTACAAACCTGTGGTTTTCTTTTCTCCCATGACGGCATTTCTGGTGGAGGCGGCGGTTTCTCGTTTGGACGACCGCCTCGGTCTGGTACCTGTTAAAAATTTCATTCATATAGTATTTAATATTAACAAATTATAGGGACACAAGGGACTTTGGCGAGGTGGCCACCAACGCTTTGGTTGTGGGTTCGATTCCTGCTTGGAGTAAAAAGTATTTTTCATTTTTCATCTCTGGTAGTTTTCTACAAGTGGGTGATAATGGAGAATAGTGTCTTGCCATAAGGATTTAAATATCAAGCTGAAAAAAATATAATGCTATATGTTTGCTTTACGTTTCTATTTATTTAATTTAAATACATATGTAGTACTGTCTTGACATGGTTTTGTTATTAGTGTTAAGACACTCCGTTGCCCTTCCGTACTTTGTCATCCTACCAGATCTGAGAGAAGAAGTGAACTAATTGTCTACAACTTATTGTCACATTATAAAACTTTTTCATATACATCGTATTATTGTGTAATAATAAAATTATTTATTTCATACATTTCACTTGCTCTAATCCACATAAAAATTAATAAAAAAGAACAATATAAATCATAATTATTTTTATATAAAAGGAAAAATGATCTATGAGACATGGCATTTAATGTTATTTGGTTCAAACTTAATTATTCCAAAAATACCTTCCGCATATAAAGCAATGGAAATCTAGTGCTTATTTCTAAGATGTGAAGTGTAAAATGGCGGAACTCAAAACTCAAACTCACCTGTCCAATGATAACTTTATTGACTTCACTCTGAGTATTCTTCCTGACACTAGCGCTGGACGTCTTTTCAATTAGCAATAAAGAGGTTCTTGCGGCGAGAAAATCCGAGAACTTGACGTTGGGCTTTACTTTCATATTTTCCCTTTTCGGTCTGTATGTTGATTGGATATCATCCTTTTTAGCTTTTAATCTGTCTGACCACTAAAATGAAAAACATTATTATATATTATATATTTGGATAGCTTTATGCTGTATCCTGTTTTAGCAAGGCAGAAGGAACCTCAACTCCATTCTTCGCTCTCCATCTGGATTTATGACACTGCTTGTTATGTGGCTGACCTGAATGCCAGTGGTTTTTAAATTAACTAACTTGGCGAATGGCGATCGAATCTATCCATCCTGTTTGCACAGACACTGTCCCTTGCGTTACAATGGCTTTAACATTTTTTTTATTTCAACATCACATTTGTACTGTTATTAAGCAGTACAGAATTTAAAAATCACACTAGTAGCTTGTATTTGAAACACAAACATAAATATTTATATTACAAAGAAGCCATAGTGATGCAGTGGGGCAGTGTTTGACTGTAAACGCGATGGTTATGAGTTTGGTGTCCACTCGGAGAAAAATTCTCGAATTAGGGCAGAGTATGGAGAATGTTATTTCAACAGTGGGTAGGTTAGTAGTCAACGTCAACGTTATAAAGCAATATGCTGTGTATAAAACACCTGCTTCTTTTTAAGCCTTCTATATCTAAAAAAAAAATTAAGTATATTTTTCTTTTCTATTTTATTCTACTTTTATATTAATAATAAATATTATTTTTTTTCGGCTTGTGTCTATCTTTAACGGCTTTTTTATATGCTACCTAATATAACGAACATCTCTAGTTAGTAGTGCCTTTATGTGTGGAATACAACTTGAAGCCATAAAAATACTTATATAGATATCCTTAAACTTTTGCAATAATATAAAATCATGCTAAGATATTAAATGTGATTTAATTTGTCTATTATTATTCATAGGTAAAGGCCTACCCATAGACTATTGTACAAAAATTACAACTAAACTTCCATATATATCCATTAAAAACATTCACACACACTAAGTATAAATGTCATATTACCTCAAAACTCTGTATAGTGCATTCTAGTCTAGTTATAAGTGTCTCTCGTCTCAAACTGTATTCTTCATACATTTCGGTGAATGTCGTCTCTAGTTGCCTCCATTCTGCATCTGACAATGCTTTATTGTAGAGAGGTTTGCCTACTAATCCATCACCTGTAAGAAATTATATAAAATTAATTTTACAATAAAAAACATGTATACCTCCTTAAATTTCCGACCTCTCCCATGCATTTCTATTTGAACTCCTTTACTGTGAAATTCGCGATTACGTGCATTGAACTTCCTATTGAAGTCAGACATTCCAAATCTCCGCGTTCTTTCTTATTAGCATGTATATTTTATATATCTATTATATTATAAGTACTTATAATCTTTTATATTATAAGTACATATATATTTTATAGTGTATATATGTATACCCGTATTATTAAACATATAATATGTAAGTGTCTGTAATATATTTATAATTTTTCATTAGATGTAGCATTTATTTTATATTACATTTTTTTTAAATTTTATTTGCATACTTGTTTTATTTTATTTGCACCAAGCCTTATTCGCATCTTTTCGTTTATACAATTGCCTACATTTGCCAAAGGTTATCTGTTAGAGATTGCTTGAAGCAATAAGACCTCCTTTGCATACTTACTATATTTATTATCTTTTTATCATGCTATATGCAGATAAAGAGTGAAGCTAAAAAAAAATCAAATAAATAGACATCATATAAAATGATTCAGATTTTCATTTTATACTGTATCTATATGTTGTTGTATTGAGGCACATAAGGAAGAAACGTTGCGTAGTTCAACCCATTGAGATAGAAAAGTTTAACGACAAATAAGTATTAACAATTTAATTTAAAATGAATATTAGTGACTAAACAACCGATCAATGGCGATTAAATCATTCGAAGAAGGCAGAAGAAAATGACAAGACACAAGACAGGCAGCAGCGTCTTGTGATGAGCTTTCCGTCACTGCGATAAACCTCTTATTGCATGACTGCAGACAAAGACCCGCCCCTAGTCCCCGGCGGCCCCGCTATTCCTGGCTATGGTAGCGTTCATGGTAACGGAGCAAGGGGCGCTAAGAAACGCCGGCAGAGACCAGGCTACCACAGCCGACTCAGACGATATGGTGGAGGCTATGTATGAAGATATATCTCGGGCTATACACAGCTCCCAGACATACTACACCATTGCGATGGGGGACTTTAACGCGAAACTGATGAGGGGCCAACTGCTGGGGCTAACTGTTTTCATGAAGAGGGAGAGTCCACATGATGGACTCCCTTTTTTAGGAAATGGAATCAACGTAAGTGGACCTGGCTGTCCCGATAGTGTGACCAAAAATGACATCGACTTTTCTATGATGTATCTGTGATCAATGCGGTGAAATCCGGGAACGATCACCGAATGGTATGTGAATGAGATGTTGACGATGACATAACAACAGGCTCATGGAAACTGTCCAGATGTCTGATAACGACAAGAACTAAAAAGATCTCGGATCCCACCCTACAACTCATGGAAAAAAGACGCAAGATGGTCCTAGAGACTTCTGGTGACGTGACAGTTTTCCGGCGGCTCGATTGACCGATCTCAAAGTCCCTGAAACGCGAGATACGCCAATTCAACACCAAAAGTGTCGAGGACGCTATCAAGCGAAACAGGGGCTAAGGTATTTTCCAGAGATCAGTACATTAGGCAAAGCGGGTTGACCAAACTGAAGACCGAGGGTGGCTAGATCATATCTTAATATATACACACTGTATATATATACTACATATCATTAATAGCAATCTTTATTTTAATCTTGATTTGACTTAAAAATTATTGAGTCCTATACCAATTAAATATTCACATAAGAAATTAAGTCTTCATTAATACATATAATTATCAAACTGAAATCACTACTTACCCTCTTTTTGTACGTTATCTTTCAGTTTAGCTTCTAATTTGGAAAACAATATGTCAGCTGTAATATTTGGAGGTGGCTTATTGAATTTCAGTGTTATTAATATATCCTTTAAATCTTTTGCAGTTGGAGTTTCTTGCTAGAAAAAAAATAACAATAAATAATAGCATTAATTTGTATCTTTTTTTTTGAAAGCTTATCATTTAAATTGTTATTAGGGAAAATCATTTTTTTTTCTGACCTTACAACTTAAATTGTTTTGATGGATCGTGTTTAAAATTAGTAATGAATACAAACTGAATAATTAAACAATTTAGGAAAAAAACTTTGGAACAGAACTAATATAACAAATTATCATACATTATTTGATAATTATCAATATTCCAATAGCATATGTTAAAAATTTATAGAATTATAATACACACCATGACTATCTCCATGCCAGCTTTCTTTTCATTAGGACAATGCACAGTGACCATTCGGGCAGCCATTAATTCCGATACTAAATAGTCTAATAACAGTATTCTATCTTCCTTACTTTGGAGGCGGGATGACATGTGACCTGACAGAAAATATTTGTTATAAATTATGAACAAATTTAGAATTATGTGATTTTTGCACTAAATTAATAGTTATAATTTAGCACAACTGTTTTATATTGCTTTTACTACTATTTCATTCATTAGCTTAAATTTAGAAGAAAAGGATAAAGACTATTAAAATAATTAAAATTACCAGTAATTAAATTCTTATAGGGGCATCCAAGTTCTCTTAAAAAAGAACTCAATTCTAATAAGAAAGAGCTTGATTCTTCTGGATTATTCATCATATTGACCGTTTCTTCCATGTTACATAATTGTTTAATTTCTTCGGCTAATATATGAACTAGCTTTGTATATTCTAGAGATTTTAGGCCTCCATCAAGGGCTTTGGCGAAGGCAACATCATCTGATAGTGTTCCTTCATATCTGAAAATAGAGGATTGTTATTTTAATAATAATTTGATATATAATATTATACATCTATATGCTTAGAAACAATTAATTATATTAAGTAATATAAAAGTTTTATTACGCAAAATGTACCGACAGTAGTGTTTGTTATATATTCCGTCGTTAAATTGAACACAACCTGTAATTGAACTGGATATTATAAAAACTATGGAAGAACAAATGAATTTGCTGTGGTCAAAAATAAAACTAGAACTACAATCGCAAGCTAAAGCCATAACGCAAAGCGTCACACAGAGCGCTACGATCTCGGTGTCGGAAGCTTTGGAGGAGAAAATGAGATCATTAGTCAAAAAATTCATGAAATTATCATGAGCAATATACCTCTTATAGTCAAGTACAATAAAATTGAATCTGTCCTAAGCAATTTAATTAGTAAACTGGCTTTAAAGACTGTGGAAACACAAAAAGACAAAACTGGGCCAGAAGCTAGATCCCTTTTGAGAAAAAGGAAAGAAATGCTGGAGGACATAAAACAAAACCAAAGGGGGATCGAAAATATTAGCAAAAATATATTTTAAGCACAGAGAATAATTAAAAGCACAGAAGAGAAACAAAATTAAAATTGATTACAACAGAAATACAGAAAACCGGAGGAACGAAAGAAGTTTTCAAGAAACTAAAAGAACACTCAACTTGGATCTCCAAAATGTTAGAAAATCCCAAAAAAAGGCCACAACAAAAACCTGTAATAGAAAAGACTACTACACGCAGACAGAATACTATAAACAACTCTACCAGTCAGACAAGGTATCTCAAATTCGACAATGAAGAAACCTCCTATATTAGAAAGTGAAACACAGAAAGCTATAATGTCACAAAAGAAAAACAAAGCACCAGGTACAGACAGAATAACAAATGAGCTGCTGGGCTGCTGCTAAAGGGACTTACTAATACTTTAGTAAATCAGTTAACTATGCTGTTTAATGAGATGTTTACTAGCGAAGAAATACCTAAACAATGGACAAACTCATTCATAATATTACTTCACAAAAAAGGGGATAAAGATAACATTGAAAATTATAAGCCTATAAGTTTGATGAGCAATTTATATAAGGTATTCACAAAAATTATATTAAACAGGCTTGCTAAGCAACTAGACGAGAAACAGCCAAAAGAAGAGCCGGCTTCAGATCAGATATCTCAACTGTTGATCATATGCATGTTATAAAGCAAGTAATGGAAAAATACAACGAATATAGAAAAAAATACCATATAGCTTTTGTAGACTATAACAAGGCATTTGACTCACTATTTTACACATTACTATATTTACAAAAGACTAACTAAACATGGCATAAATAATAAATACATAAGAATAATAAAAAATATTTACAGTAATTGTACTGCAAGAAGCAATTGGTGAAGAATTTAAAATCGGAAAAGGGGTGAGACAAATATTGAATGGAATGACAGGGGAATCAATATAAATGGTAGCAAACTATCACATCTTAGATTTGCAGATGGCATGGCAAGATGCACAAATCCTTCAAGAAATGCTTAAACAGCTTACATCATATAGTGCGGAGGACCGACTCACTATGAACATACAAAAAACAAATGGACAAAAACAAGACTTAGTGGTGAACAGCTTTAAAATTGAATATGTCGAGGACTGATCTACCTAGGCCAAACAATTTCCCCAAGCTCTCAGATAGAAAAAGAAGTACAAAGATGAATTACGAATTCATGGGCACGCTAATGGTCACTAAAAACTATAACGAAACACATTAATTTGCATGGCATATAAGCGCAAATTTAATACTTGACAGACAAGGCTGTCCAGAATTAGTGATACCACTAAAGTGGAAGATGTCACCAAAAAAATAAGAAAACTAAAGTGGCGCTGGACCGGTCATATAACAAGAGCTAAAACAGAAAAGTGGATCAGGAAGGTGACATGTTGGTATCCAAGGACCACAATGAGGGCAAGAGGACCACCAGCGAGAAGATGGCAAGACGACTTGCCAAAAGGCACAGGATCGGAAAAAGAGTGTTATTGAGGAGGCCTATGTCAGAGGACAGCCTAGTCTATAACAATATATCAATAAAAAAAATCTTAATTTAATTAGTTCTTGTAGAGAAATACAAGCTATTTTTATTTTATATTTATTAATATAAAACTTTTAAATTTTAATAAAATTAAATACCTAATTAGTGCTGAAATTTTAATGGAAATAATCTCATTCTATAAATTGAATAATGTATATTAAGAAATAGTTATAAATTTCAATATATTGTAAGAATTATTTTACTATTGAACATTACAACATGTCAACATATGTTGAAAAATTTACCACTTCTGCCATGTCACACGTTTATATACTATGGCTATCATATTGGTTATTTTGCTATGATCATTAAAAACGAAACACTAATAGTTTACAGCATATAAACAGAAAAATTATAAAATCTTAAATATGTAGTACATATACATGTATATTTAATTAATATAGTATATGTAAATCAAGACAGATTGCGATCGAAGACGTCTGTGGACGCCCTCCGCCCCATCTAAGAGAGAGACTATATGTAAAACGTAACAAAATAAGTCATAAGAATTTAAAAAAAAATAATTCAATAAAAGCAGTAATCATCTAAGGAAAGAATTATAGTGTAATGAACATATTTTCGTTGACAATAACATAGTAAACAGCCGGTATATACTGATTTTTCGGTAGCAGATAAAAATATTAAGGTTTAAAAGATCGCAAAAATGAATAATAAATAAAGCTGTATATTTAAATGTTACTTCTTACACATCTCCTCCTCAGAACACTCCTTCCACAGAAATTTCGCTTTTAGTTTTACAAAGTACAATAACCTAAAAAAAGTACTTACCCCAAATCATTTAGTGAATCCAAAATATCGTTCTCCATATTGTATTATTTAAGTCCTGCCTAACAATAATCTATGATATTAGACACGAAATTGGCTAGATTTTGTCTACTTCTGTATCTACTATCTAGAATGCTCTGCTCAGGAAGAAAAACTCCAACGAACTAATGTTACCAGATAGTGAAAATAATCTGTATAGAAGACAATTATAAAAAATGAGTATTATATTTTATTAAAATATATTTAACGTAAAAAAAAACTGTGTATATCTGTTGTATAAATATAAATGTATAACTCTTCTGGGTCCTCATTTATATAGTATATAAATAACAATGATGTTCCAAGTGTTATAATTACAATGTAATTAACAAGTTAAACTAGCTTACAAAAGTGGAAGAAATAAAAACCTGGCAATGATGAAAATGGGTAATACCAAAGCTCTTACTTTCTTGTAAGAAATTATTGACATGTTCGTAGCGTTTAGAAATTTATCTCATTACTTTAAAAATCAGAACATCATGACATTGTTCGATTGTTTTTTAATATTCCTTTGCAATTTACAAACCTTACCTAACTTAAATATATTTTTAGTTAAACATTCTTAAATTATAAACAATTAAAATCTAAATACTTCAAGCTACTATATAAAATTGTATAAGTATGATTAGAAATTAAATTATAATAAGCGATGTAATTTAAACACATTTACATAACTTTAAAGTATAAAATTGATAAAAAAACAAAAAAATTACAGTACGAACCAGTTTAATATATAATTTTTTTCGTACGTATCAATTTTTTTACGTGTATGATCTTACAAGGCATTTTAAATTTTCAAAAAACTTTATCAAAACAATAAAATAAATTATTATCGTAATTAATCTATTTAAAAAAAAATCATCATTACATTCTTTTATATTTTAAAATTGTTTATATTATTATTACTCACGTTATATTACGTACTTAACATTTATCTAAAAAAAGACGTTAGAAGAATACGTTATTTATGTTTATATTTATTTCACAATTGTATATAATAAGCAGTTTTTAAGCTGTTTATGAGATATGAGTGAAGAGCGTCCAGTGTCCTTGAGAAGAGCAAGCACTATGTGAGGGGTCGCCGGCGACTTACCTTATTCTATACTAAGACTAATATAAAAGAGGCTAGCAGTCCCAAACCGCTGAAATTGTAAGGTGTTAAAATACTACATACTAGTAAAGTAAAAAATAAAACATCTACCTCATTTGTCTAATTTTTATAGTTTACAGAGGCATGCGTAGTCTAATAGGCTTTTGTGAGCTATAAAGATCTTCATTTGTATGGATACAACAATGCTTGCTATTTCCATACGTTATAAATTCAAACATGAACAGTCAAGAGAAGAAACGATGACAGTGGGCGGGACACATCTAGCTATTAGCTAGAATAATCGTTGGTTGTTGGGGAGGTAACACGACCTTGCTCAGTGGGCAGGCCCCCTAAGTGGTAGATTGGCGATCTGGTCATGAGGGACCTTTAGAAGAGACCTATGTCCAGTAGTGAGTATCATAAGTCTGACAATTATGATGTCATATGAAAGATGATGAGTTATACAAGTTATATATTTTTTGTTATTGTTTTAAATTTAAATCATTTATTTTGTTACGTTTCTATTTATCCTTGTACTTAACTTTACTCTGTGAAACAAAGTCATATACATTTTACACATTATTTTACATTTTACATGTTTTTGTCGTGGATTTTGATTTAAATGAGATTTTTTATTCACTTTCCAAGTATATACACACATAAAAATGTTGTTAATCTTATACTTACTTATTATAATTTTACTTTAGTTTTGAATAACAAATTATATTTTAAGTAATTTACAAGTTAGTATATAAATAAACTAAATAAGCCATGTTACGTAATGTAGATGATATCAACAAACATGCTACATATACTTATATGTAGAATGTAGATACATAGTATAAGTTGTGTCGTCTCTGTGTGTGTTGAGATACCTGCGCTCGCGCATTACAGCCACAGGTGATCATGTGCGTTTTGTAGGTGAGGCTATGAGAATATTATGTTTCTAAAATATTTTATTTCTTTTAGATATTAAAAAAATGCATGAGTATAATGTGCAGATAAACAAAGAAATGTATTATGTACAATAATAGTATTCTTAAAAATGTATATTTTATATAATTTAAATTGTCATTATAGTTTTTATATTAATATCAAAATAATAAGAAACAAACATTGGATAAGACATGTGATGGCAACATTGTTATCCTTTATACTTTTAAGTTTTATTTTATTTAACTGTATAATAGTAAACAACATAAATATGTTTGATCACAAGAAATATCTTATCTCAACTCCATAAAGAGATCAATTCGATAGCGTTACAATCAACAGATCACGAAGTTAGGCTTGTAGTTATTGAGACGATATACGGCCAGGGTCGTTACGGCAAGGCGGAGCCGTCAACAAAACGTGGCCCCGCGAAAGACAAAGAGTGCGGAAATAAAAAAAAAGAAGTTTATTTTAACTGCTGTGGTGAGTTTTTGTTCTTCCATTTCCTACTATTGTTTTTTAATTTATGCTTATAATAAATGTATAAAAGTTACTTTTTTTTAACTTTACGCTGCATCCCGCACATAGCAGGGCAGGCAGATGGAACCGTCGAAAGTACCTAGTGTTGTGACACTTCGGAATAAGACAGACAGTGGGGAAGTTACTTTTTATGGACAAATATAACGTATAAAAATGTGTAACGAGGAATTTATATATTTGAGAAGGATATCTGATGCAGACACTAAGTTAACTATTATATATATCTATATATATATATATATATATATATATATATATATATATATATATATTTATATATATATATATATATATATATATATATATATATATATATATATATATATATATATATATATATATATATATTTATATATATATATATATATATATATATATATATATATATATATATATATATATATATATATATTTATATATATATATATATATATATATATATATATATATATATATATATATATATATATATATATATATATATATATATATATATATATATATATATATATATATATGTAATTCAAATTTTAGGTATGAAGTTTAAGTCATCATTTTAGGCGGAGGCAAAAATTTCATGGGACATGTCTAGTGAATTGTTATTTATATAAATGTACATTTTATCATATATCCATCAAGTTTCTATACATAGTACATTAGGCCAGGTCTCAATATTCATTATAAATAAATAAAAACTGGCACGTTTCGTAAGTCGTTTTAGAAATATAATAGTTTTCCTTTTTTACCATACCATGTAATGTGACGTGGAGATTAATTATAAATAAATAAATAAAAATATAATTTATTTATTCATAAATATAGTAGTATATCCATTGTAACGTCCACCAGTGTATCCCAAACACGTTTTCCACACACGTCCCACAATCACAGTCTATTCAAAAGTAAACTACGTAACGCCACAGTCGACCGCGCTGGCTGACGCGGTGCACGTCTTTGCCTTCGGTCCATTTAAAAAATAAGAGGAAAAGTTAACGCGCAAAACTTGCTTCAACGAAAGTAATGTGAATAATTTATAATAAAACTAACATTTGTGCCATAATAGTGATGTTATACTGTGTTATTTAAAAATGGGTGTAATTTTGAAGTTGATCTTAGTGACGGTTGTCCTACCTTGTGTTTTGGGACAAGCACAAGAAGAATGTTTTGGCGCGGGAAGCGTAGCAGGCGCAGCGATCGGTGCCTTCATTGCGGCATTTATTTTAATCGCCGCAGCTTATTATTTCAGAAAATGGTACTGGAGATCCCGTAAAGGTAGGTTGTTATGTTATTATTTTTGTCCGAAATGTCCGCAGGTCAATTGAAGTACCCACGTTTCTTATACTTAAGTTGTACATATCAATTTTTAAAATACTTCTGTAATATTTATGAATGTTCTGTTAAACTTAGTTTTTTTTTCAATTCTGTTTCATATTGAATTTTATTTATGATCGGGACTTGTGTAGGTATGTCTGTGACGTGAGTAGCATGTAGAGGACCTTTATAATTTAAGCTTCACTGTATTTTTACCCATATGCGTATTTAAACCAGAAACTCTTACCTCTATATTGAAATTAACAATTATTATTTTAGTTAACGAATAATAACAATATTTGCTATTTTATTTAAATGCAAAAATACGTAAGGTAATTTTTCTATAAACGAATATAAAAGCAAAAAACTAATTCTTATACCTATCAAGATTAACCTTTATGAATTTATATAAATTAAAACTACGAAAATAAAGAATTAATAAATGTAATGGATCAGTCAAGCAAAAGATTTTTTTTAATTTTCGTAATCATTTGCTTAAGATTTTGTACTTTAGTACTTCTGAAGGATACAAGAATCTATAAAAACCAGCTTCACGATTTTCCTGCTCACTAACTCGATCTTAAATCTTATAAAACTGAGTAATTTTCGCTCTATTTTCGAAATATCGTCTCTCTCTACGTCGCGCTTCGTCTACACGCGCGCGACCCTCAAGTAGGGATCGAACCCACGACTAAAAGAACAATTAATCAATTTAACTTCGCTTTAGTGATATAATTATTAATTATCGACTTTAAAAAATTTCAGACTTGTTTGCTATTATAAATTTTTCGTGATTTCTCTCAGAGTAATAACTTAGGGATATTTATTATATATATTATTATAGATATTAGATATTACGTGGTGCGGCGGCGAGATGCCTTCGCGTAGTTGGAACGTGTCCAATTGCCCAACCAATATTGTAGCTTCTAGCAATCATTTATTGCGGATTCAAATTCTTGTATATATTACTCAAAATGACATCTGCCTGATACTTGACAGTACGTTGATTTTAGTATACTATACTAGCTCATCTTGCGGTTTCGCCTGCTATGTTACATGGAAGTGACACATAACATATTATTCTAAGTACCCGAGACAACTTTGGCCGAAACATCGAAGTGATTAACGTAATTTAACCTTTCTAGATACCTTCAGCTCTTACACATAATCAATGGCCTGCGGTGGCAAATTCATTAATAATATTTCAATTTTTTATACGAGGTAACTACCTTGTCACAGAAAAGGTATAATGCATATAGCAAAGCTTAACCAATTTTGTTACCCAATACGTTTGTACTATATTTAGCAGTAAAAACTAAACTTATTATGTATTTTGTTCGAATATAAAACTGTTAATAGATACAAAAACCCTTATAAATAAATACCCTACCCTCTTTATATGGGAAGTTGATGATAATGTAATAAATTACAGTCCCAGAGTCCAGATAATAATAATAATTGGTTAGACATTGCTAATTGATAAATAATTTCTTGCATTTTCAAATGACTACCGCCTAACTTTACAATTACTTACAAGTTACAATATAACCTCTGTAGCCCGCCAAGGGCGGAACTCGTTATACTGCTTGCGTTACTCACGAGAGATTGCACTGCTCGAGATATAAAATTTTATCATTATAATTTTACATATTGAAATTGCTTTGGCAACGTGTGATGTTAACTTTTGTTGTTAATCTTCCCGCTGTATTCCGTATATATTAGGATAAGCACAGATAACCTGTCAGGACGTTCATTGCGATGACATTGCGTGTTGTTTGACGGAACAACACCGAGTTGTTCTTACTGGAGCGAAGAAAGAATTCATACTACCGTTTACAGTTAGATTCTGTGCCACTGCGCCATGACGATATATTAATTAAATAAAACTTTATATATAAAAAATAATATTGCCAATGATATACTAAGTAGTAGGCTATATTAGCCTACTTCGCTAATGCCTCACACGCTCGTAGCATGCTCTATATTGCTGAAGATATTTAGATAGCTGATAAGATAACGGTTTGCCGCATCGTTTGAAAGAGGGTTGTTCGTAGTCACACATATGTGTGTTAGTGTGTACTTTATAGTAAGCGTCTTACTAGTGTTAAATACGATGTTGCTAAAAAGAGGAGAGGTCAAATGATTTTCTAGATTTTAATGAATTCTATGTAAATTGTAATTTGTTACGAAGACTTCGCTAATCCAAGTAAATTTTATGTCTTGTCCGCATAATATAATTAAGATATATATCAGTATATAAAAATAATAATAAATCTTAAATTTATTAACTTCGCCTATCTCACAAATATAATCATAAAAAAAATAAAAGCTACTCAACACACTGTTTCCCAATTCCCACAATTACATCTTTTCCATGTGGGATTAAAGCCATACAGCAATTAGAAAGTATAGAAAATACATAGATGTAATATAACCTCGAATACCCAAGTGAGCTTTCTATGGAAACTTTTTATAATTTATTTGTCTAAAAAAAGTGATGAAAGCTACCATATAAATTTACGAGTATATACGTATATACTTCCTTTTAAGATCTCTAAGAGAATACACATATTACGCAAACAAAACATGCGATCATACGTGACTAGGAAACAAGACGTCTATCATGAGAGGCGTTATTTAAAATAATTTGACTTGGAAATTGTGTAAATTGGTACGAAATATGGTGCGTTAAAAAAAATTATACTGTCACGATGCAGTGCCGGCTACACACTCTTACAAAGTAAGTTTTTTTAGTTAAGTGCTTAAGAAAATTAGTGTGGGTTAACATTTATAAATATTTAAAATATCTTTTTAGTATGTTTTGAAGCTTAATGCCTTATCCATTATATAGGGACGTTGGCACAGATAACCTTTAGACAGTGTAGTATAGACACTTCCGTTCGCTTTAACACTTATCTCGGTCTCGGTTTTAGCAGACCGGAGATATGAAATCAAGTCATTCTCCCGAGTGAAGATCGAACCCACTACTTTCACGCTAGTTTCAGACACTTACACAAAACGCAATGGTCGCCTTTATTTAATTAATATTAAAAAAACATAAAATTCATTATAGTTAAAAACTTGAAGTAATATGAATATTCCAAGCACAAAAATCTATTTAAAGCCTATTTTTTTTAAATCTTTTTTTTTATTTACACCATTATATCTTAACTTAATAATGGTCTAAAAAACTGTAACTGTAACAGCGTTTGACATAAACTAGGCCAAATATACATTGAGTTAAAAATACAACACTAGAAAAGTTAGACTATAACTCTGCCACCAAATTAAGAGGCTAGCGAAAGTGCGTTTTTGTTGGCGACGGTCACGCTGGAAGCCGTTACGGTGTAATTGACACATGCACTTAGGTTATGAATTCAAATTCCGCTCGAAGCAAAATTACGTTTCGTCTATCATGTAAATAAAATTAAATTAGCTTCACTCTGTATCCCGCACATAGCAGGGTAGGCAGAGGGAACCGTCCGAACCTAGTGTTAAGACACTCCGTTCTCCGCTTTCTTCTATCATATGTATCATTTAAAATATAATATATATGTGAAGGGCGCGAATAATATTTACAATATATATATACAATTTAACTTATATATAATAATAGGTATATTTTTTGAACGGTCACGTGAATTCGTTCAACCATTTGACATTCCACTTACTAAATGCAAGTCAAGTTTTTTAATTTAAATGACCACTTTTATGCGAACATCAGTAGGTGAGTATTTTTTTGCTATTGGAATGTTAAACATTCCCGAAGCCGAGCTAGAGATTCCAACGGGAGAGGACGAAACGGGATATTATAAATGATTTTTAAGGTGTTAATCCACACTAAGGATAGAAAAAATACTTAAAGAAAACATATAAAAATTGACGCAGCGGGATTTGAACCCGCGTTTAGTGGAAACCTTCCAAGCGCTGACCACTAAGGCATGCGTTCTTCCTCACGTTGTGTCGAAATTATAATATGCTTTATACAACTTATTACGTTGTTAACAGCTCGCACTAGAGCTACAATAAAAAAGTGTGTCTGGACATCAAATATTTTTACAAAAAATCATTTTAAGTAATGAGAGAGTGGTTCATCTCTCATTCAAATCTCGGTTGGCTAACATGTTTTAGAATAAAAAAAATAATATTTAAAATCTCTTAAGGTTTTCATAATTATAAGAAATAAATAAAACAATTTCAAATAAATTCGTTAAAGAAATAAAAATAATCGTATTTTCAATATTACTGTACTGAACTCACTTGCTCACTTGTAAGCTGCTCAACACCTTTCACTATCTGATTTTATGAGTGAAAAAGTTTTACAATTTCAACATACAATTTTAATTTTACAACTTCTGGCCAAGTGTGTAATAATTCTAAACGGACCCAAAAGACAGTTTAACTCGTTTATGGTCAACACTTTCAGAGAAGAAACGTAATAAAAACCGTTTGCCATTGGAATAAAGTTCAAAATGGCATCACAAACAATGTTGCGTGTGCCACAAATTTAAATATAAGATGAGTCTAATGAATAATTTAACAGCAAATCAAAACGTATTATAATTTGTAAAGTAAATGTATTTGATTTTTTTTTTACTTAACTAATGAGTAACCTGCTTGACGATACTTTTTTATTAAGGCCATTACTAATTTCTTCATAAACATGATCCCTTAAAACTTGTTTTTTTTTTAATCTTCAAATTTAAGTATCTTTTAAAAATCTTGCCTCCTTTTAATTTAAGTCAATCGCAATGCTATTTGTCAAAAATGATTACTTACGCCACACAATAGATAAATATTAGCGTTATCGGTCAACTGAAGTGAACAATCTGTCATCTTTCTTAGTTTTTATCATACATTATAGAGATTGTATGCTAAATTCTGATCATTTAACACAAACAAACACCATGTTTTGTCCCATGTTTTGTCTTGCCAGACCAGGCAACGCTTTTATAATAAACTATTGTTCTGTTCGCGGTTTTACTTGCGCGATAATGCATTACAATTACCCCAAATCTCTGATATTATCGGCTTTTCTCTATATTAATATCTCATGTTTCATATATACAACCGCTTTACTGATATGCTGATGACGTACTTTAAAAGATTTAAGTGTCCATCGGTGGAACGTGATTTTTTTTCTTCTATGTAATATGGATAGATATGTATAATATTCGCGTAATAAGTTGTAAAAAGCATATAAGAGTTTCGACGCAGCTTAATGAAGAACGCAGGCTTGAGGCATGAGGCGCAGGTTCCAATTCCGCTACGTTCAAATTTTTATATGTTTTCTTTAAATACTTTTCTATCCTTAGTGTGGATTATCACTTCCATAATACCTTTATAACAAAAATAAAATTCTCATTAAAATTAATACATATAATGTTTAAACAGCATCTCGATTTTTCTCGATTTCGATCATATTTTTTATATAAATAACATTCTATATAATATACAAAATTTATAACAAAGTTGAGACTTGTTCAAACGTACGCTTTTTACACAACGCTTGTGGATTCAAATGTCACAACTCACAATAAGTAATGTGAATGAAATATTTTCAATACAAACAATCCAAACGTTTTCTATAGGTTAAAATAAGGACAAGAGTAGCACTACATTCTGCCTTTTAATTAAATATATAATTCATTCATTCATTCCATTTATTAAAATTATAATATTATTATTTTGGTTATTTTATTTTCCATAATCAACATGTATGTAACAAAATTACATAAAATCTCGTTCATTTTAATAGCTAGTAGTTAGTATATACGTGTTTCTTGTATTTTTAAAAACCACTTTCACGGCAAGCATAACGTGATCAATAACTTCTAATGCATTCCAATCGATCAATGACAGGAAGCTCTTATCCGTTGCATATAGTCGACAGTATGTTTTCACTTTCCAATATCTTCTTTTGTTATGTAAACTCATTGCATTGAATGTGTTGGCAGTATAGTGTACAACGTTGCGCTTTTATAATCTGTAGTGGGATTGACAACAAAGAGCGCGGGATAAATTGTTCTTATGCTGTGATTCATGATTTGTTTTAGAAATATTATATATTCAAGAAATGTTAACACCACCGATTTCTGCGTTAGATTTAGTTAAAATTCACGCATTTAATTATACATAATTATTTTTTATGCTATTTAGAACAAAAATCTTGATTACTATCTAGAAACTTTACCATCAAGATAAAACATATATCTATGTTTATTTTCTATATAAAATCAAACATATACCTATGTATGACTAAATAGTCAACAATTTTATTCTATTTCTCATTTTTTATTTAATACTTCTCTTTTATTCAAAGTGTTGAAATAGGTTATAATATTTTAACTATTAATATATATTCTAAGTTTCACCAGCAATTAAATATTTCTATATAATGTAACATAATGGAATCTCGACAAATCGCTTAACCGGTTTAAATGGCGGCCTTGAGGTTAAAAGATCACAAATAATCACTTTGACGAAGATTCATTTTAATTTCAAATGATATTTTGGAATTATTATTTTTATAAAATTCAAATTATTAAAGATGTATTCGAAATCTATATAATTTTAAATCATTAATAAAACAATAAAAATTAATTGACTGCCCATTATGTAAATAAATATACATATTTGGTAGCTGTTTATTTAAATATATATATATATATATATATATATATATATATATATATATATATATATATATATATATATATATATATATATATATATTTATATATATATATATATATATATATATATATATATATATATATATATATATATATATATATATATATATATATATATATATATATATATATATATATATATATATATATATATATATATATATATATATATATATATATATATATATATATATATATATATATATATATATATATATATATATATATATATATATATATATATATATATATATATATATATATATATATATATATATATATATTATAGTTATTATCTATTAAACTATATATTATAAAATTATTAAGTAAGCTTACTAGTGACATATAAGAAAAATGCCGAAGTGCCTTTTAGAGTAATTCTTTGTTAAGTAAATGATGAATACTTTATATATTGAAATGAAAAGTGCTTAAAGCAACATATATTCATTCTTGTTTTAGTTGTAACATATGTAGATTTCATTTGGCTAATATACATATGAAAGACAGACGACCTCTGCGACTTTAAGATACAAATGAATTGTTTATTGCTTTAGATGAAAAAAGAACATAAGTGATGGACTTGATGCGATACATCTAGATTTTCCGATAAAAAATGGAGGTAAATTTCAATGAATAGTAAGTTTTAATGTCATATGTTTATATTATAAAAACGTATACTAAATAAATTAATTTGTGTTTACTAGAAAACTCTTATATATATATATATATATATATATAGATATATATATATATATATATATATATATATATATATATTTCTTTATCTTAACGTAACTAATATATCTGATGGCGTAGCCATGAATTGTTAAACTTTACATTACGTTGCACTTAAACATTTTCCCCGCCAGATAAAGTCAAAATCAAAATATTCTTCAACTTAATTAGGCCAATGCAAGCATTTAGAGTTATATAAAAGTGTCAGTAATGTCAGTTTTACTTAAAAAACTATATGCGTAAAACTTTTTTATATGAATAAATACGCTATTATTCGTTCTTGGAAACCAATTGTAAGTTATTTCTGATATAATTTTTTTTTATGTGACCATGTGAATCACTTACCATGATTTTACCATAACTTGGTATCTTAGAACTGATCTGATGATAAAGCCAAGAATTTATCTAGTTTTGAATAGTCCTGTTATTTTGTTACTAACATTCATAGACTTATAAAGTCTATGAATGTTAGCTAATTATGCTACTTTTAGTGAATAAAAATGACACTAAGTCGTGCCTGATTGCGCAGATTGGCTGTAGGGTTGGATGCTACTCGTGGGCATATTTTTTTTAAACATACTAGTTAAGTATTTATACAAATAAAATTTTACTGTCAAAGCGAAACGTTAGACATAGTGATCATTTATTCTTTGCCTACACCGCAATGTATTGGCGTATCTTTTATATATTTTTTCGTTTAATTAATGTAATTTATATTCATCTATTTTAATTAGAGCGTACATCTGTCGAATTTTTTGCTCAGCTTATATTGTTATAAACAGTACATTAAAAGTTACTAGCTTATACACCTTGATAGTATAAACTATAAAAAACAAAATAATTACTTCCATATACGGACAGACTTCGGGTTTCTTTGAACGTGAATAATTGTATGTTTAAATTGTGTTTTTATTTATAGATTTTTAATTCTTAAGCTATATTAAAGATAAACATATATTTTTTTCTTTAATTATGCTTATATTTTACTTTTCTCGTAAGTAAATATACATTTTTGTCCAAAAAAAGGAACTAAATATGAAACGCAATTTAAGCCCATTTCTTACAGATCGAAATGCTTGAAAATTTGTACATTTGTTCAGATCATTTAATATGTTCAAGGTGTAGGTACACCTAATATTTTTAACTGAAAGTTCAGAATAATATAGCGTGCGTAACAAAGTACATTGGTAGGCCTATGTACTTTTTCATTTATTTACACTTATTTCTTTTAGTTATTTTTTTAATTTTTAACGTCACCTATGACACCTATGAGTTATGGCGGGCTAGAGAACTACATATCCTGTACTCGGCTTCTCAATTAATTTTTATATTCAATTGCCGCGGTAGTGCAGTAGACTAGAGACAGCGTTTGATTGCAACCGCTATGATTGTGGTTTCAATGTCTCGAAAGTGAAGCACGTACTATCTTACCACTAAGTGTCTTAGACCTACCTCGCTATGCGGGAAATACCGTGAAGCTACTAAATTGTTACGATTCCCCTCTCTAACTCACGCCTACTCCACACCAAGACAAGCTGGTCTAGTCTTTTAGTAACATCATCGGTTCGTGTGTAACAGTGTTATACAATTCAATTAGAATTCGTATTCGTAGAAATGTTATCATAAAGTAAGTGATATTTTAACTAAGACGGACGTTTTTGAACTAATCATATATAAAAATATACAATAAATTGTTTACTAACAAGTATAATCGAGTTTTGATATCGATAAGTATGACGTTTACGATAGCAGTATTAAATCTGAATTCGATAACGTATCGCTTATAAATCCGATAGAAATGTCTATGCAAATTTTATCAGTCAGTTGTAATGCGAGTGGTTGATTGGGTTAGTTAATATTTAATAGTGTTGTGGCAATAATGGATCGAAGTGTACCAGTACCACCTCCCAGAAACTTAAAGAATAGACGGAGTAAGTATTAATTATATACATGATATATATATAGAAACTAGAATGTTCTATGAATTATATGTTTTGTAAATGTTCCACTATATATTATAATCTAAAAGGCATTTTGTTTGCATCTCTACATTATTATGAGCGCTTTTAGGTTTATTTTTCTATTTCGTTTATAATATGTATATTAAATTGGACTATTATAGATTAAATAATACCAATAAATTTTATAAAATGAACATAGTTTTAGCAATTTATGAAGTATTTAATTTTGTGAGACACGGAGAAAATATTCTCTTCAGTTATACTTATAATAAATTACTATATTTTTATTATAAATTATATAATATTTGCTAGTAGCGTGTCAAGGTCGTCGTGGCACAGTGGGACATTGTGACTTTGAATGATGGATGTGGGTTCGATTTCAAATTAGGAGAATGGCCTATTTACATTTTCTCAACATGCAATATTTCGAAAATTAGGACACTTCGTTCCTTTTTATATATATATATATATATATATATATATATATATATATATATATATATATATATATATATATATATATATATATATATATATATATATATATATATATATATATATCTGAACTCTGCTCTCTACTTATCCCACTATGTGTTCCCACACATAACCGGACAAGATGAAAAAAAAATTTTACAAATATTTTTTTTATTCCCGCTATAAACTACAAAGTGTACTTAAAATAAAATATAAATGGTAATATTATTTAATAAAAAGTAATGTAAATTAAATGCGGAAGATAATTTGGCACTTGTGTCATGTCAGTGCTCAATTTTTATTAACAATTGTGTAATATGCTTTCACTGCTGTCAGATTTTTATTGTTTGTGTTTATTACTTGGTCACGTTATTTTATTATCATTAAATACATTACCGGTGTAATTGAAATTTGGCTATTACTTTGCAATCACTGTACAGCGTTCAGTATTTCTGATTAATGAAATGCAAATATGGGACACGGAAATAAATTATATATTTATTATTCCAAATTATATATTCCAAATTATCTTCTTATATATATATATATATATATATATATATATATATATATATATATATATATATATATATATATATATATATATAAGCTGACATTTATGACAGAATACAAATACAAGTATTAGGAGTAACTCACACCACAGCTAAGATGGGTTACAATGAAACTATTAAAGTGGTGATATAGCCTATAGATTTCCACGATAAATGAACTATCAAAAAAGTATTTTTTAGATTCGAACCAATGGTTTCTGAGAACGAAGAAAGTAGTTACGAAGTTCGTAATCGGACGCCACTTTACAATAGGCCAAGATCTGACATGTATAATACAATTCTGGGTTCAAATACGGAATACTTAACCATATTTAAAAATAAATATACCTATTATCTAGCTTCAGGCTGTTAATATGAAGTCCGGCGTTAAGTTTCGCCACGCAACGGAATGGCCTTACTCGTTTATGTCTACTTTTTTATATATGGGAGATACAAGAAGCTATAAAAGAATATTGAAACAAAACATATCATTATTTCATCGCAGCCATCCCACACATTCCCAACATTATCTTAATGACTGCAAAAAGCGAAAAGAAAAAAATACAACGCAAGGAATGCAACAACAATGTTGCCCGAACAAAAAACTGAGGGCACAATTATTTAGTATACCTTGGGAATTTTGAAGGTCAATGACGTCATACAAGGTGCGAGCTTTAAACGTCAAGCTTTAGCATTACGACTTATTGATTAGTTTTTATTATTGTTTTTAAAATATTGGAATTTTGAAGGTAAAAATGTATTTATTATAATATGTATTTACTATAATACTATATAATATTAATTATCAAATATCACATTGAAATTCTTTAGTACAGTTAGATAATCAGTTGTTAAATGTATTGCCGTTTGCTTTGCTTTGGCTGCTTTCGATTTTCCCATGAGATATTTTTACAATGTATAAAAATTAATTAGGGGTGGATTTTCGAATATTTTTTCAAAATATATATCTGCAATATTTCAAAATTCAATGGTTTGAACTGTACATTGATCTCTGGATATGTCACCTTACAATTTTATATAATGTACTTATGTACGCTATATAGTAGATGATTCTACTTAGTAACTTCACTGTATTACTTGATTACTCATGAGTTAGTTTAAATATACATTGTTTTTTCTGTTAAAAGCCTAATAAACACTTGTTTGTGATGAACGTATAAGTAACATAAGTTAAGAGCTTGGTAAGAATCAAGATTATTTCAAGAGCTTTTAAAACACTTAAACTTTGACAAGCTTAAAAGTTTTACCATATTTTTAGGCAGGTAGTAGAGACAACACAAAAGTATTAACACATTTTTAGCGATCATTTTTCTGTGCCCACATGACACTAATCCATGTACTATCCATATACTATATATTTATAAAGGTGATCATAAAATTTAGATTTTTCATTATACTATATATTGTGACTGCACCGTTACGAATTTATAATTTTGCTAAAATATATAAAACTTCTTGCGCTTTATACCCAACAGGTTAATTCAGTCCAAACTTTTACCTCAAAAGATGCTTTCGAAGAGAACAGGTTGTTGAATAAATTAATATCAGTCTTTAACCGTGTCAAAGGTCACAGAGTGCATATTGTGCATTTGTTTACTGGAGATTCTTAATATTTAAACGGTATAATCTTATCAAGACTATTTATGTATAGATTTTCTGACTATTTATATTATTTTATATTTATATTTAGATTATTCCTTCTTCGTCTTCTTTTTCTACGTGTTAACATTTACTAGAGCCCCCCCCCCCCAAAGGGGATCGAACTCACAACCATAGCGTATATGGTTTATTGATATACATCACTTTATATCAAGTCTATATAAATAGATACATATTGAGTCCTGAGTCCTGATATAAGACTGATGACGCATTTAAACAGTCAGGGCCAATCATCATTTGGCGAAAAGACAACTTGAAAAGTAACTAATCCTTAAAAAAAGTTATCAACAACTTGTAATATCTCTTAATACACTTATTTTGTATTTAAAGAATACCAAACAGCAGTGACGAAAGTGTGTAATTTATATGAAGGTAAGCTGGAGTCGAAAAACTTATAAAAAAAAAACAAACGGAATAATACAAAAATTGAGCCTAGCTGACAAGGTTAATTTACTTATTATTTCATGTTTTTTTGCATGAAATAAATTTTACTTATAATGTCAACTTTGTTACTTAATTATTAATTGTTATTTAATATTAATTTAACTTTCTTATTAAGATTTATCAAAGGTAACCCGATGGGAATCGTGTTATATGCACACCTCGCCACAGACATAAATTCTCACCCTCTGAGCTTAGCCAAAGCCTTTCAGCCTACTACAGTTTCAGCATACTATAAATTATTATAGAGCTTGTCTTATTTCTTATATCTACTTATCAAAACTTATTTCAATACTTAAGTACTTTCATCTTAAATAACAAAAGTATCTCATTAAACATAAACAGAACTGCACATACATTTGAAGCTTACCAAAGTCGTATTTGTTTACATAAATTTATATAAAAAAAAGCTACCATAAAGGGTTATAGCTATGTGGGTCAAGAGAGGAATGCCGTTCCACCGGCTAAGCCCCACCTGCGTTTATATTACGTGGATACGACTCTTAGCTTTTTTATTTTGCACGCGAGTGGCAAGCCCCGTTTACATTTCGACGTAACGACTGCGCTTGCGGGTTTTTATTTTGTGTTGGTGAAACAGGTAGATTTTGGTAATGTTTTGATAATTTTTATTGCAATTTTATTTATATTATGAAATTATTCTAGTGTTTATTTTTAGTTTGACTTTAATTATTTTTATCGGACTTCTATAAAATGTCATATAAAAAGCTAAATAAATATAAAGCTAAATAAAAATAAATATAAAGACTAAAGCATTGCTATAGTGTCTATTGATTTTAAAAGCTTTTCTATAATTTTTATTTGTTTATATATATTTAAGAAAGTTAATAATAGTTCAAATAGTTCTATAATTTCATGGAAATTAAACGACTGTTTCAGAAATTATAAATAGGAAACGTTTCATACCCGTTTAAATGCACCCACCAGACATGTTTATCTTTATTCCCTTATAGAAATAAAAGAACGCGCATTTGTATTTCCCGTCGGAGAAATTCCTCGCAAGTACCGAATACCTGTAACCAAGTATCTTGCTAAATTAAATGTCATAATATCTTACCTTTTTTTAAATGTTATTAATATACATATGACGGCATCGTGAAGAAATGCACGACGGTATAAAGTCTAATCAAGACAATTAATTAATATACCTAAGCTTAAAATACAGATACTTCTTCTACATTTGTACATGAAGTACTTGGCTGGGTAGTCAACCAGCTAGCATACAAATTTTCTTCATCATCATCACAGCCGTTGTTCCGCCCTCTGCTGGATATAGGGCTCCCCCAAGGATCTCAATGACGATCGGTTTCCTGCATCGGGTGGCTTTCGGCGACCTTGACTAAATTTTCTTAATAGGCGTAAATTTCTGAACGGTATTCATTTTCACAAAATAAACAAGATTTGTATGACATATGACACATTCCAAGTGCCTGCCTACCGACCTGCTATTTTCAGGGAGTTACATCGAAATGATTAAAGTGATGTAAAATATTCTATAGCCTTAATCGATATCGATAAATGGACTATCCCATACAAAACTCAATTGTTCACTTAATTTTTCAATTCAATGAAATAATGTATTCACTTTTATAATACATGTTAGTATACATATGATTAAATATGAAAACTTAGAAATATAACTTTAATTATATGTTTTTCTTAAGACGTTAGTTAGTTAGTCATTACAAACACATTTGTAAATATTGTGTTTTGTCTTCAATTTAATAAAATATACCACAATATAATTATTATATATTTATATTAACTTAATTTTATACAGTATGCTTATAAATTAGTGTACGTATATAATTATATGGATTTAAAGCCCAGCCCTCACTTTCTAACCGTAAGATAAAATACTAGAGTATTATCATTACACTAGTATACCTACTATATAAGGTATAGATTTATAATAAACTTTCATTGAGAATTTCATTTGTCTAGACTCTGGTATTATTGGAAAGCGTCGTCTATCTGAATCAATTTTTATTTTTTTTTCTAAGCTGTAAACAATCGTTTTTATGAATACTGAATACATACAATCTCTTTGGACAGTACCTAAATGAATGTATGAAGACAGTGTTTTTGCTAACGGAGTAGATACAATCTGTTAAACTTGAACCTTTTTTTTAATTAAACTAATTAGAAGTCATCGTGGCGCAATGCGACAGCGTCTGACTGTAAACACGTTGGTAATGGGTTCGATCCACAGTCCACAGTCGAGGGAATTTATTAATTTCATTTACTGACTTTGGCAAGACACTACGCTACACCTTCAGTTCTGTCAACACACAAGGCGGATAGCCGAAAAAATGTGTTTTGATATTATGCTTTGTCGGCTTGCCTTACAGCGTGTAGAAGAGAGAGAGGGAGAGAGAGAAGAGAAGAGCGTCTAACAAAAGTCATAGACAAAAATTCTAACATAACAAACCTATATCTACATTACGTTGTACTGGTAGTCTTTCTTCCATCGATCGACCCAGATCTAGATTGATTGGAAAGCACGACACTTCCGTATTGTATCAATTGATACACGCGAATGATTTGTAAGGCTGTAAAAAGCACGTTTAGTTTTATATTAAATAAAAAAAATGCATGGCCTTTGAATGGCAGCATGTAACTGTATTTCGGTAATAATATTTTAAAATTGAATTTATTCATGAATTTATTCTATATCGACTAGTGTAACCACATTCCGAATAATCGATTTTTTTTTGAATTAGTAATATGACACTCTGTTATTTAACATTGAGTGGCATTTTGTAACATTTAGTGTCTTTATAGAACCAAATTAAGCACTTTTCTTCTAGTGAAGAAATCCTTTCATGGGTACACGACGAGTGGGGACTCGAACGGGTTATGTGAGTTTTATGGACCGTCCACCAAGATCTATTAAAACCTCACGGTGCTCCTTCTCGACCGCCACTGGACAGGGCCACTAGTACTAAAGGATTCTTCCATGAGCCCCATGAGTTTTGCAAAGCTTCGTTAATACTGCTAAAAGCGAACTTTTTATAGGAAACCTTTTACATAGTTATTTGATATGCACTAAAGAATTTATTTTATATATAAAAATTCAATTAACCTAATAAACTCCCTTATAAGATATTTTTATAACTATTTACAGATTTATTCATATAGTAATTTATTTTATTTATACTAAATAATAAATACTTTGAACTTGATGACAAGTTCAAACTGACTACACCTGCATCAGAGTCGATGACCTCATAAAGTTTAAAAAACTAGCTCCCAATATATTTATACTAATGTCTGGCCTCGACTACATCTTTGCATTTAAATTAATAATAATAAGTTACTTTATTAGCTTACAATGTATATTGCTAAAAGTAGTTAAAAACTTTTAAACACATTACTTTAAGTAGTTGAGCTTTATTTTCCTTAGTGTTCAAGCTTTTTTAATATAAAATTTTATGCTAGATAGTATACAGAAAAAGTTTTATTTCAGTCTTATAGTATTAAATAGGTAATTATTATACGAACTACACTTTTAGTATATAGAGAATCGAACTCGTTACCTCTTAAATTAACAACCAAATTCATTAACAACTAAACCAACCGGCCAGTAATATCCGTATAAATAAAATATTATCATAGACATATATTTCCAAAGACACAAATATAATTTACAGGTGCTATTGACTCTAACACTTAGCCATGACAAGTGTTAACATATTATGAAGGATGTATTTCGTAAACCTGTCCTTACTGTTATGATGTTATCTTCTAATGTTGAATGCTTCATTTAGCGGTGGCCTACATAGTGAATTAGAAATGGCGGTGGCGAATTTTGTGATTAATTTAAATCACATTTGAAGCAATCTTCGTAGCGTTTGATTGTAAATTTGACAGTTATGGGTTCGATGTCCACTGGAGGTAATGGTATATTTTAATTTTCTCGTCGTGGCAAGGAAGCAAAGCGCGGTAGTTTCAATCGGAAACGGAAATATAGTGGGTATGTCTTAACACTGGCTACCCTATGTAGCTTCCCGCAATATATAGCGTGAAGCTTAAAGAAATATATTTTATAACTATCATACTTAGTTATTTTTGCATATTTTAACATCGTGATATATACATTACATATATTTATATATATATATATATATATATATATATATATATATATATATATATATATATATATATATATATATATATATATATATATATATATATATATATATATATATGTATATGCAACTTAATATTTACTATATGAGTGTATGTATAATAGAATAGTGATCATCTATTACGTCGATATTTTGTCTTACATGGCCAATTGATCCATAGACTACTCTATAATTTTAAAGCGAAATTAAGAAATATTTTTTTAAATTTAACCGTTCAATGGAAGGCAAATCCTATGCATTAATTACACCAATATAAGTAATCGTACCGATTTAATGTCAGTTTTTCGCTAATCAACATCTCTAAGTACGTAATTTTGTTACGAAGGATTATTGGCAACAAATTTGCTTGTTCTTTATTCAATAATAGCTATTGCTTAATATTAATTTAAATGCAATGAAAATAGTTAATTTAAAAGTGATAACGTACAAGGTTTCACTAAATAAACTATACATACCTTTTCTGTGTAACACTTGCTCTGATAACAGTATAGTTATGAAATTGTAGAAAAAAATAAACGAAAACACGGAGAAAATATGTTTTATAGGACAAATAAATGGCTATTATTGCTTATTTTGATGCTTTCTCTTTTGCCATTTCACTAAAGTTTCATATCATGCATTATACTTAGAAATTAGAATATAACATAGAGGTATGTACGTGTAAATTTTCATTGATAAATGTACCTAGACAAATTTAAAAAAAACATTTTTACTTCAAAAACATAAATTTAGGAGAATTCTTTTTTTTAATTGACCCCGCCCTGGCAAGACACAGTACATCATAGAGTTCTGTTACTTAACACGCAAATAAGTGTTTGAACACTATGTTCTTTCTGCTTATCCCTGCTATATGCGGGATAAAGCATGATACAGAAAAATTAATTATTTTTAAACGTCTCCTTCTTAAAGTTTTTATATCTACATGTTTTCTATAATGAAATGCAAAATAAGACACTGTTAAGAAACCAACGTACATTTGTTTGCCAGGGATGACGCCATGTTTACTATCCATATCTTTTAGATAACAATGTGTTCGCTAACTTTCAACATAAGTACTATTATCAAATCGACATTTTTGACTTAATTGTAGTATTAACATGATAAAAATTATTTTGAAACACAATTATTGAAAGTAAGATCTTTTGTCTTGAATGTCAAATTCTACAATAGACGGGAGATGTAATATTGCAATGAAAAATAACAGCACATCTTGTTTCTCTGCGTGCATTTTATATCTGTAACTAAGAACACAGATTCACAATATCCAGAGCGTAAACAATATCTCTTGTTACTAGAATAGGTGTAATTTTATTATCTGTATTTTGTACGTAGTTGTTCTAATAATACACTTATACGTACAAATGTACGTGACAAACAAATTATTGCCACACAACTCAGTTTCATTTGAAATAGGAATGTGTATTTAGATTGTGTTATCGCTTGGTATGCTAAATATTTTTAATTTTCCTTAAGATATTTTTCTCATTTTAGTTAAACATAGGATATTCGCTTTATCTTATATCTACTATGTTATACTTAGCTAAGCAGTTAATATATAGGAATCTTTTTTCCTTCTATTGAATAGTACAAAAGCAAAGGCGCTTCAGTCACAAGATATCTAGAAACAGTAAACTGCAAACTTCTATATCGTAATAAACTGTTATTTCTAACAGAATCAAATGGCCTTGTCATTCTAAATCGGTTTTTAAATGGCATAAATCAAAATTAATACCATTGACATCAATTATATATAATTTGGTATGTTTAGTTTTAAAATGATATTTTTGGACAGAAGCGCCTTTTCTTTTATACCCCTCAATTGTCACATGCAAGAGTATGATGTGACCTTAGCGTGCATGTCACATACTAAGGCCACTCGTACCAAACATATTAAATCGTAGATTCGTGTCAAACTTAGCTAAAAACGATTTGTAAATCTGTTATATAATTAATTTATCTCGTGAAGTATACTTAGATAATTTTATGAATGTATTTTAATTGTGGCGAGTAATGATGACAAGGTCTCCTTTCAGATGCTTTTAAGTAACAAGTACACATGTTCCATATTTTACAGGATTCAAATCTAAGTTAAAATTCCGAATATCATTTAAATATTCTAATAGACTTTTAGGAGAAGGTACTTTGCCTGCTGTACACTGTGTTTGTACTGCCCTCTAGGCTTAGTGGCTGTGTAAAGTCTTAACACAAAAGTCAAAGTAAAGTTAATATTTTAACTATATATATATATATATATATATATATATATATATATATATATATATATATATATATATATATATATATATATATATATATATATATATATATATATTAATGTAGGTTTATTGAGCAATCACTGCATTTCGATTGCGCTACGTGACTTGTGATGTGACTTAATATGTTCTTTAAATAAGATTGAGTAAATACTCCTTAGGAATACGTGCCTAATGATTTTCTTTATTATTTTAAATATTGCTTGTGGATTGAGTTTTGTGGATAGATCAAAGGAATTTAAATATTAATAGGTGAAGCAATAACTTTGGACTCCTTTTTACGAACTTTGGCACACTTATATTTTACGTGTAGGAGAAGTGAACGCTAATATTTTTAATAATAATGCTTATAAAGTAAATAAGATAAATAAATAAAATATTATTCACACTACCGTATGTTTAATAATATAAATTGTGTATAAAGTGACGTACACGTTGCTATGGCAACGCCTATGTCACGCGTTATCTTAAAAAAAATTAAGTCGTTATTATTATATACACCCTTTAAGTAGCAATTAAATCTACGAATAATGATTAGGTAACTAATGTCTCTACCATAAATATAATATACACCTTACTGTAATTTATATACACAGTGTGAGTGTTTTCGTTTGAAGTTAAGACAGTAAAGACGTATTCAAATACAGAAATAGCATAATTGTACTATTAAATTAATATTGTAATATGATTTTTAGACAAAAATAATCTGTTTTATACCTAATAAGGTTCGACCTCATTCACAAAAGCCGCGTAGAGCCAAGGTTTCTACATGATCGGACTGACAAATATCGTGTGTAACTCAGTCTGTTTTAACTAAACACGAATTTATTCAAGTCACATTGCAATAGTAGGTATTTTGTACTTATATAGTATGTGTAGAAAATATTCATCATTTATATATGTAATAACTATATGGAAATATTATTATTATTGTTTTAAGCATAAGATCATATGTTTTTATATCATATTCTTTCAAGACATTAAGTGTTTAGTGACGGAAATCAACTCCGCGCTTTCACTTGTTCATTTATTCTCCCAGAATGGGAATCGAATCTTCAACCGTCCTGTTTAAAGACGCTGTGCCACTGCGCCACTACGGCCGTTTTTTGTTTAATTCTTCAAATTAGTTGTACAATAGAAAAATAAAAGGCAATCATATGTTTTATGTACTGCGATTTAGAGTCCTGGTTGACCAACGTTGCACATTACAAAGTCCAATAAAAATATATACATTCAAATATGTATATGACAATTGAGTAGGTATATATATACCTAGTACATATGCCTAGCGCTACAACTAGTAGCCAACATCCGTAGTCCATTGTTCTTTAATTTTTCAGATAATTTCAAATACGAAACAAATTTCGATGCGAAAGCGAAAATATTAACATGACCTTTTAAGCGGTAATTTGTGCCCGTATTTCTTCTTGATTGAGTTTTATCTCTTCTGTCAAGACCAACACCATTGTTTGTTTATTCTAATAAAAAATCAATCCTATCTGTTCATTCAAATACTTTCAAAAATAGGAGCTGTCCCAAAATAGGGTGGAAAGTGAGGAACGGAGTGTCTTAACACCAGATTCTCTTTTTTTTCCGGTTGTAACTCTGTTAGTTATAGTGGTCTTGACAGCAAGAACGGGTGGAGAGGGAAGAATGTCGTCAGCGGCTAAGGAGTCCCCTGCAGGACTCTAACCTGGGCTTGCGAGCGGTCTAGGAAGTAGATTCCTTTTGTGTGAAGCAATTTTTTTAAAATAATTTACGTTTAGGTAACAAAATGAAAAAAAATAATAACCAAAGGAAATTGAAGAAAGCTCATATATGTATATATTACGTGATATATACGTTAAGTTTAATTAGTATTATACATTATAATGATTTAAAGTCATATAACCAATAAACATTAATTGTATTACGAAACAGTCTGGTAACTGTTATTAAGCTGGCCATTATGTTCTTGTCTTACATAACACAGTTATTGACAGTAATAGCATGACGGTTATGATTTTTACGTCAATGAAAGTATATACATACAAAAATGTATAAATAAATGTATAAATAAATGTATGTATGTATATACTTAAATATACCAAATGGTAAAATATAAAAGTAAAAGTTTGAAGTAATATCTATGTATGTATTTTGTAGAAGTGATCTAAACCTTTAATAAAATAACATAAAAGAATTATTCCGTTCAAACTATCAAGGATGTTATTACATTATTATTTATGATATAATATATTACTAAAATATATAGGCAAATATACGTAACATATAACATATAACTGAATTCGAGAGGAAGGGTGAAGGTCCTTAACGCAGCGCTTTGTATTCCACATAGAACGGAGTATCTTAATATTACGGCACTGTCTACCCTGCTTTGTGAGATAAAACGTAAGAATAGAGAAAAAATTATACTTTACAGTATATACTTAGATTTTTAAAGCACGTAATTTATAAAATATATAAACTTCACAGTGGCCATATTTACGATATGATATACACAATGACAAAGGTGACCTGTGTATGTAATAAGTGGGCGTACAATCCAAACCGCAAGACGAATCGGGGTGGAATTTGGCATCCAAATATTTATTGTCGCAAAGATCCGCCAATACATCAATAAATATTTGCTATATTTTTAAACATTAGATATTTTATGGTTGGGTTAAATTTTGTATAGACTCGTATCAATATTAGTCATTCTTTCTGAATGAGATGGTTATAGGCTAGAGACATTTTCTAAGGGCCCTGGGGACGCGGGGTACACGGTCGCCAGTGAGTCTCGCATTTTAAATATACATATATATATATATATATATATATATATATATATATATATATATATATATATATATAAATATATATATATATATATATATATATATATATATATATATATATATATATATATATATATATATATATATATATATATATATATATATATAAATAAATATATATATATATATATATATATATATATATATATATATATATATATATATATATATATATATATATATATATATATATATATATATATATATATATATATATATATATATATATATATATATATATATATATATATATATATATATATATATTAAATACGATGATTTCTTGTCATACATTTGTAAATATATAGCACAGTCTTAAACTTACTAATTTTGACTTGTATAAAAAAAGAGGAAATCTTGCCACATATTATTATTTATTTATTGACTTAATATTTATGTTCTTAATATTTATTGACTTCCTAAAAAAAAGGAAACTCTTAGTCTAGCTTTTAGCTTTTTAAATAAATTTCGTCGTCTCCATTTTGTTTTTGGTAGAGACCATTCTGGGGTGGGCACGATAGCTATAAAACCAACCATCAATAACAAGTAGTTTTAACAAGTATTCCAAAAGTTCTTTTCAATTAAATTATTCTTTATAATTATAATATAGAAATATAACTATGTAATGTATAAACAAAAGTCGACTCCATTGAATCTTACAAGTTACAACTGAACTAGAATGTGATCAGTCCTAAGATAACGGTGTTTACAAAACTGTCAATCACCGCTTACAATGGAACAATAACTTTGTTGTAACACGTGTATCTGACAACTTTTATAATGTATATACTTTCACGTCTTCTTGAATTTATTTGGAATTTAATAATATATCCATATATTGTATATAGAGAATAGAAGTTAAAATAAAGATTTTTACAGAATATATTAAGATCCAAAGTATGACTCCTGAGAATGGAAGAAGACAAAAGTCCCCTTAGTTTCTACTTATATCAATGATATATAGTGAAGTGGAATTAGTTCCATTTTGATTAAACAATAGACCAAAAAGCAATTAAGAACAATTTTGATCACTGTTATGAGGTAGTAATAGAGTTTAAAATTGGGTAGTCGGGACCAGCGGCACAGTTTCTGAATTTAAAAAAGACGGGTGCTGGTTCTCTGATTACAAGCTCTGCGCATGCGCAACTTCTCAATTTTGATAATTGAACGAAATGTGGGGAACGAAGAACCCTCATTTTACTTTGCTATATGAGAGATAGAGAGTAAAACGTTACTGATAATAATAATATATCAAAGCCTAATTTATTCATTCACTAGAAACATACATTTGCACTAAATCAAATTATTATAATCGAGAATTAAATCTATCTATACTTGGATATATTCCAAATCTAGCTAACGCAACTATAACGGTTAACGAATAGTAAACTTGATCTATTTCTAAGCGAATCTTACACCTGATTAGCAGTTACAATATTGTTTGGCTACAACATTTTTACTACGCGATGCGCATAGCCAATTGGTCACGGAGCCACAAGGTCGTACAATACTTTACAGGTTTACTTTAATGCTCACATTTAATGTAGGTAAGTACCTACTTGTTAGTCGATTATTGTACGAGTACATTGAATTGAAATTGAAGGCTGTGGTATTTAAATTGTGACTTTGAGTTTATATTTCTTGTCTATTTGTGATATTAATCTGAGTACTTTTGGAAATGACTCAAATAATAATCTAGCAGAATATTAAGATCTTTTTTTTATTCTTTACGTTTTACCCCATATAGAACTGTAAGTAGAGAAAGCCGCATCTTAACGCCGCGTTAATACTACATTTCATTCCACATTTGATTTGGATATTATGGATTTTGTATTTCTAAGTTTAAATAGAATAATCTTCTATTTTATTGTACCAATTAAATCTTAAATATGGTATCTTGTTGCATAAATTGACTTAAAACTAACCATCTCATCTATATATTTTTTTTATCTTATATACATGTTAGGTTAGCCTTAATACGTAAGTTAAATAGTTTGTATAATTTTTCTTTTTTTCAACTGTCACTCCAAAGAATGATGAATTGTTATTGTGTTTTTTTTATATGCATGTTAAATTAGCCTTTAAGTGTGGTATACAATTTAGGCAAGATTATTGTTCAATATTTATTACCATAAGAATTATTTTTGAATACAACGTTGGCTTCCTATTAAATAAATAAAGTAAGAGTCAACAACTAAGTAACTTTAATTTAAGTGCTAAAATCCAAAAAGAGTGGCATTTATATTTTCTATCTAAATCCATGAAAATTAAATGAAATAAGAAGATGTGTTACACACGTGCAAAAGCGAGGCCTAAACGACTTTTATAAAATAACTGGTTTTGAAACAAGTTTACCAATGTGACTAAATTTAAAATTCTATTAAGTCACGTACGTATGTATTTATAATTCGAAGATAAAGATATATAATTATACAAATGCCTATTAGAATTATAATGGCTGTATAAATTATTATAGCTTTAACCTAATTTTATTGTGTTAAACTTGATTCTTTTTTAGCTTCGCGCTGTACTTCGTCTTATTACCCAGAAGAATAGAATTAATTTCCCCATAAAGTGCACGTAGTGTGCAAAAGCACATAGTGTCTTGACACTACACCTGTAGCAGCGATATAACGTGACGCTGATGTTTTTTTTAATCTTGTCGTAATTTTAGATTTTAAACTGCTGAGAATTTTTAGTGTAATACCATAGATTTCATTTGCTTTAAATCCCGATATACCTACTTATAACTACAATAGCTTTCGTAAATCGTGGAAACTAATGTATTTACTACGCTTATGAACAATTCTTATAAATTACATAACTTTTGATGGAACTTTAAAGTTACTTATGTGTATAGAAAGAATTTTAAATCGCAATATTTAATTATATTTTTTTTGTTTTTATTCTCTCTACTTATTACATTATATAATACTACTACTACTACTACTCTTAGTACTACTACTAGTACTACCCCTAATACTACTACTAGTACTACTACTAGTACTACTCCTAGTACTACTACTAGTACTACTCCTAGTACTACTACTAGTACTACTACTAGTACTTCTCCTAGTACTACTACTAGTACTACTCCTTGTACTACTACTAGTACTACTACTAGTACTACTCCTAGTACTACTACTAGTACTACTACTAGTACTACTACTAGTACTATTATTAGTAGATTTTGTGAAGCATACAAAATGTGACGACTAATCTGCGATTCTCGTGATTAGTCACGAATAGTCGAGATTATCTTATGAATATCGTAAAAGTGAAAGCTTATATGTTTGTGTATAAGTTACGCAAGACAAACTTATATGACCTATGATGGTATATAATATTATATTCTTTTTAAACGTATGTATCCCTTTCTTTAAATAAATCCAAAATATCCACAGTATTTATTTAATATTGACTAGAGAAAAAATTGTACAATATAGTAAATTATTGTGAATAGATCCATTAGGTGTTATAATACTCTGTAGCTTTATAAAATTGTATATGAAATTCAACTTTGTTTGTCAAATCCCGTCAATTTTTTTTCTCGTTCCCGCAATAACATCGGGAGATCCTTTTTTAGTGCAACCTAAAGAACCCACATACCAATCTTAATCAAAATACCAACTTTCCTAACTTACCTAAGTAGGTAGTTTAAAAATTAAAAGGTCAATACTATAAAAATCTAGTAATATGTACTTTATACAACTAATGGTATGCTATAGAATATCATTCGATTATTGTTTAGTTATTCGTTCCATTATAACATTCCATAAGAGGGACCTATAATTACGTGGCCATTTCTTCAATATTAGCATATTAATATTTTGATGCGTCATATCTCATAATACAACATTGGAGCGTACACCATAAGAATTGTATGACATGACATCATCGCCATGACAGGGGATTTCAAAGTTCAAACTGCATTTTATATGTTTATTTAATGCCCGTTTCTTTTATATTGTGGAAATGATAAAGAAAACGTAGTGATAATTTTCTCTTTTCTCCATTTACTATTTACTTTCAGATGTGGTAGTACTTATGTAACTATGGCAGTGTGAAGGTATAATTGAAATTGGTTTTCAAATTGTCTTAAGTATATTTAAGATGTAGCACATATTGGAATTGGACAGGTTTTTCACGTTTACTTCATACTCATCTTAGCTGCATCCCTTTTATATGTACAGATATATACTTCACTTTAATGACTTTACATATATACTTTACTTGCTAAGTTACAATTTTTCTAAATGAATGTATAGTAACATTTGTTTTTCCATAGCTATCTGTTAACATGCTTTTTGGTATACAGCTTTAGGTGTTATGTTTTGAAATGTCAAAGCTATATATTTCATAAAAAATGGCCAATAAAAATGTCAACAACGAAATAATGGGCCTTAGTTTCCTATATATTACTGTATTGTTATAATGTCGTAGCTAAACTCTGGAGGTACCTAAGTGAGGACTGAGGACTTGTTTCGTAATTAATGAGTCTATAAATAACCTTTCGATTACTGATAAATATTAATCTACTTATATTTTGCCTTTGCACTTAATATAGTAGTTTAACCTAAGATTTTGGAAGTATGCATTAGATCATAGAATGACGATGAAGAAGGATATATATATATATATATATATATATATTATTAGAGTAGAAATATTCTCAGTAAATAAGATTATTTTATGTCTCGACCAGACATTGGACGCCTCTAACGGCTATGTGGGCATTGTTTGAGGATGTGAGGAACGTGACCACACGGTGAATGGCGGCTCGTACGTTGTTTAATTAAATCTTGACATATTTTATTTACATCAGAATGAGATGCTGAGCTGAAGCCAGGCACAGTTCATTGAAGTTATAATTTTACAATGTATCTATGTGTAGAAGACACGAATGAAATAAAATATGACAATATTTGAAATGTTAGCGGCTCATTATTAAACGGCGTGGCTAAGAAATTTTTTATCACGTTCTGAATAATGCAAAACGTTTAGATTTCCAAAAAAATGTACAGCTCCAAAATATACACTATTAATCCACAGTTAAAAGACTTACTTAAGAATAGTACCCGCTATAAGCGCAAACAAACATAATTCACCTTTAAAGAAGCTTTATAATAGTAGTTTGCGTAATATTAGTGTGCTATTATCATATTGCATTTATCAAAGAATTATAATACTTACTGTAATCACAGAAAATATTTGAAATATTTATAGAATGTTAGCCGATAATAGTATTTATCTTACTGTGCTTAGAACTAAAGCGTGTTGTGTAATCGACCTACACCTGGTCAAACAGGTGACGGATTGGAAGAAATATGCGTCTGCGCAACTAATTATATATATATATATATATATATATAGTGATACTTGCTTTATAAATAAAAAAATGGTAAAATTTTAATACAGAGTAGACAGAAAAGACCAAGCAATCAGACTTTCCGCCTGATATAGAGGCATTGCATAATAGTGGTAGAATTCAACGTGACTTCTTTTCACCTCGGGCAAACAAAAACAGTCCGTTCCCCCGAGTGAGACTCGAACCCACACTCCGACGCTGTCACACTGCGCCAAGGTGGCCTTTAAAAGAATTACGCTACCATACATACGATGTAATCATTTTTTAGTTTTTACTACAGAATCTTACAAGAAAAATGTGTTATTGCTACTTAGCAATTTCTTCCAAACTGCCTTAGGTTTAGATACATACTGAGACAAGACATGTGTTATTATAAAACCATAGTGACGGAGTCAAAATTGACTTGTAGATTCAATTTAATCCTTAAGATTTTTTTTATATATGAAATATATATAGATTGAGATAAAAAGATGTATTTAAGCTAGAAAGGTAGTTCTTTGATTAGAGAAAACGCGACAGTGAGTTCCATCACTCCGTCTCTAAATCGGGCGGAAAGCGGAGACTGTGTATTATTGGTGGAAAATTAACATAATAGGTACTTTGGAGTATTATTCTCATTCTAAAGTCGTTTTTTGCTAGACACCTTCGCTATTTACTTATGAATTGAATTATTTATGTTCTTGACGGTCTAACAAACTCGTGACTGTCGTAATGTTGGATTAACGGGAGCATAGCTTAACGTGTTGTCCATAGCGCGTAAATCATTTGCACACCCATCAACTTTTGACTGTTGTTAACTGTGCTTAATCAAAAGAGTCAATCAAATGTTGGTAATATTGAACCTTAACCTTATATACGCCACTTTCCTTTTGTGATAATGTTTTAGAGATTCCCTTGTAAAATTTAGTTACTAATTTTTTCTTTTGTACATTTTTTTTAAAGTGATTTAATTGGATGAAGGATAGGATGAAGTTATTTTATATTATATATTTATACAAAATATATATATATATATATTTATAAATATAAATATTTATATTGTAAATATATATATTTATACAAAATAAGTTCACCCTACCAAAATTACGGTATTAGGTATTTGGGATAACTTAGATATCATTGGCAGGATAGTTAGATATAATTATTATATTCACTGACAGACGAATGTCATTTCAGTCTATCTATATAATGTCATTTCAGTCTATCTATATATATATATATATATATATATATATATATATATATATATATATATATACATATATCTATATATATTTAATATATTAATATATATTTATTAATTTACTTTTATCAAAATATAATATCAGATAGTTTCTTAAAAAATATACAATATAAATGAATGAGTTTTATAAGTACAAAAGAATGTATACCGCTAATAGCATCAAGAACAAATCAATTTACTAACGCTGCCCACGATTTGTCAATGTCTGACTGTAATTAAACAATCATAGGAGTAGCTTCGTAACAATTGTTGATTGGATTTTTATAAAAAAATAATATACTATATATTTTATAATAATAAAATTATCTAATTATTAATATTTGATCATTAATATGTAATTTTCTAAATAAATTCTTTTTTAATAGTACTTATATAGATTCTTAAGCCCGCCATTTGCTTTTCGTACGAATTTAATACACTGTGAGTGAAATGGCGGAAATCAACTACGCCTTATGTCATCTGTCTTAATCGCTGCTGCGTTTGAGATTTAACTCACTATCGCCTTGTAGCCACTGATGCCGCCCCACCTCGACGGCCTTGGTCATTTTTATTACTTTCTTCATTTCCCCTCTTACAATTAATAGATAGGCATATAAAAACTTTATAAGCATTTAATAGATATAAAATTAAAAGTATAAACAATAGCAAGCCACTGAAGTGTGTAAAATGGCACTATTTAATGAAAACTAATGAAAATTCATATACATGGCGTGCTTGCAATAATTAAAACAATAATCGTGTATACTTTTCATTGACACTGTTCGCAGAATATTTAATGTGTTTTTTTTACATTACTTATCTAGTCTTTTTTTACTTTTATCGAGATAATGTCTATGGCATTATGCATTTAGGAGCTTAGTTTGAAATAAGTGCAACAATACGCAATATTTCAAATACAAAGCGGAAAGCGTAGAGCCTATAGATATTTTGAGATAATTAAATTTCAGATTAATTGAGATTTTTTTGTATTTAGTTTTCAGACTAAATATAAAAGACCCACTATATAAAAAAATATAGAAAATAATATCTTAGTAAAAAAAATATATAGAAAATAAATTCTCTATAACATTTTATATTTTTTATCTGAGCAGTAATTTTGTATTTAAGTCTTCCATTCGTTACAATGGCAGATATGAGATAGTGTTACAAAATTTTTTTATTCATATATACGAGTATATATATAAATGAACAAAAAGTCTTTTAAAAATTCTCATAAGCAAAAATGTCCAAAAAAAAATTGCTCCAAGAATTTTAAAACAATGGCATAGATTATCTGTGCATATATTAGATTCACTTAGTCTACTTTTTACGATACACTGGTATGATATAAATACAAGATTTTTACTGAATAATAATTATGTTGAATTATTGTTATAAAAGATAAGAACAGATTGTTTTAAATTGCGTAAGTGTGTGTGTGTGTAATTTTTCTTTTGTTTTATAAAAATTATACATATATAAATAAATTTTTTATACTTGAAAAATATTTCTTTGAAAGCGTTACTAAATAAAATAAATGACAAGTTTCGCATTTAACTAATACTAATAACTTAAAATGTGTACAATGTGTGTGTGTAAAATGTGTATGTGTGTGTGTTTAACTAAATTCTAAACCGTGGCGCAGAGGCACAGCAATTGTCAAAGCGACGATAGTGAGTTCAATTTTCACTCAGAGAACATGAATTATTGTTTATTTCAATTTTCTTCGCTCTGGTTATAAGACAAATCGCGTCGTTGAGTTTCGCCACTCACACTTCACACGCAAACTCTCGACTAAAAGCTGGAAGTGGATAACGGAGTGTCATAGCACTAGCTTCCTCTGCATACCGTGCTAAACGCGGGATACAGCGTGAAGCGAAAAAGCTTGTAAACAACAAACATATAATTAAATTTATATTTAGAGTCCATATAAAAGTTTGATACAAAAATTCAACATATCCAACTAATCGACCATAACTAATCAACAGAACAGCTAAACTCATGTTAGATAAAACATCAATTAGCTTACAATGTTCTCGAGTTGGCATCAAGATAATGTCTACCGTTTTTAATTAAAGGCCAAACATGTTACAAAATCACATAACTGCATAATATTATATAGGTGTTAATCAATAACTTTTTTTCCTCACCATAGACCTTTGTTTAGATTTCCAGTTTTCACTTATTAATTCATATTATGTATTGGGCATTAAAACTCAAAAAAATAATGTCTGTGACTTGACCGGGGAATCCCCTATAGTTGAACATAACTTAGCTAAATTTGAAACCCATAGTGTCCGGTTTTTTTAATTATTTAAATGAATATTTGTTCATACAAATCAAGATTGCTCAGATTATAAGAAAAATGACTAGATATCACAAATTAACTCAATAAATACCACTTAAATATCAATTTTTGTGTAAATTACACCTCGCGTTTAGAATTTCAAACGATAAAAAACGTTTTTCTGTACATAATCTATGTAATTAAAAGCCGATTGTTAGATCCGAGGATAGTGTCAAGGTTGTCGACCACTGCGAATTGTTACAGCTAGTTGGACTTCGTGAGCGTAATAGATGTCTTATATTAAATAACCTAAATAACGCTTGTCTTATATTAAATAACCTAAATAACGCTTATTGTGGTAGGTTAATGCTATATGTAATTAAATAAATATATTATCGTGGAGATCAGACGCAACGATTATATGTTCGAATCTTATTTAGGGTAAATAGTTTTACTAACGGGAACGGAGTGTCTTTCTTAACACTAGGTTCCAACGGTTCCCTCTGCCTGCCCTGTCATGTGCGGGATACAGCGTGAAGCTATTTTTTTTTTATTTTTATTAATAATAGCTTCATAATATGTTTTTGAGTTGATTGCGCCTAGTCTTCGTTTTCCCAATATTTGCTTGTTTCTTTTAATTTCACTTTCGTTTATTCTGACTAGAGCCGCAGCTAAAATAAAAAAATAATAAGATATTCTCCATACTAAATGACTTATATGTTTCTCTCGATATTTCACAATTAAAAAAATACCATAGACAAAATGACGTAAATAATATATGTTTTATATTGCATAAATTATCGTAATTAAGCTCTCAATTATCTTAAAATGAAGGAAACGTAACGAGTTCGACCCAAATAGCGAATTTCTGGTGCTCATTAGTAAAAACGTAATCGTCAGTAATATTCTTCATTACAACATAGCTTAGATTTATATAGTATTCACACTATTCATGAATGAATGAGAATTGGACGCATAGGAGATTTGTTAATCGCGACACATGTAACCCAATAAAAAGCTTTACATGTAGTGCAGCTGTCTGTCTATTGTAAGCGATGATTGTCTCGTGTAATTTGATGATTAGGGTTCCGTACCTACGGGGCCCTGTTATGAGTAACAGGGTCTCGTTTTTACCTTTTAGGTGTCACCTGGCTGTGGCTCATAAACTGTGATAGCTAGAAAGCTGAAATTGTCACAAATTATGTATTTCCGTTCCCGCTATAACATCAAATACTAAAAATACGAAAAATGAAAATATTGCGTCATCGGAATATTTACAATCATTAACTAGGTACGGACTACTCGGACTTGACCGATATTTTATTTTAATTTTTAATTTATAAATAGTATCGAGTATAATACTTATATTTACTATATGCTGTAGACTATGTACTAATAGTTTTAACATAGTTTGTAATTTTGTTGTTGAAAAAAATGTAAATATATTATATACATACCTAATAAGGTTTTTTTGACGTTATCAAATGTTAAACGTACAATTGTACGTATAATCTGTGAAATATAGTAAGTTCCCATCTCTATGGGAATTACTAAAAATCATCTTTTAGTGCTCTCCTACATTCTCCGGATCTAAATGGCAAATTTCAACCTCATACGCTCTATAGTTGTAGGCTGTGCGTTGTCCGTCAGTAAGAGTCACGCGGTTACGGAAAAGTTTTATAGTATAGAAAGATTGAATTTCATCTTCTTCATAAAATTTTTTTAGCAATATAAAAGCTCGTCTTTTATTAAAATGTATTATTTGTTATATTTCTTTATAATTATTATTATTAAGAAAAATATACTGTTTCCTAAGGTCAAATCGGTAAATTTCCATTTTCCATGCAATGGGCTGAATTTAACATCAAACCTTGTAACTCACAAAATATTGATTTTTTATCTTTAAACTTTTCCACGGGTACCATACACCCGTCAACATATACCCGTAATCGTAGCTCGTAACATATTACAACTGTCACATGTATATACACACACACACACACACACACACACACACACACACACACACACACACACACACACACACACACACACACACACACACACACACACACACACACACACACACACACACTCCACCCACATTGCACCTATGTACCTACCTATTACACTATACTTACTAATTACTGAATAATGGCGTGATTTTGGGGCGATTATATTTATATAGCCTATAAGTTGTAGATTTTCAAATAATTCATAATTAATTAAAATTATTTTTATTTCAAACATTTTTCTTAAGTTAAGCAATTTATTTCATGTTTTTTTATATATTTGCCTAATTTATGTCAGATTAAGTGTACTTTTAAAACACTTCTTGGTTAATATCAATTTAGTAATTCTCTTGTCTATAACCGAAAAAAAAGAATAAATTATAAAACCTTTAAAGCAAACTGTTGTGAACATTAGCGCAGTCATGATAACTTAAAATTATTTGTTTATTCCACTTTCACGTCACGAGTGTAGCTAAATAGAAAACGTGACACATATTGGTGCAGTGGCAGTTTAAAGCTTGGCTCGTCTATAGAGTATAGTCTGTTCTTTTGTCATTGTTTAAATAGACAAAAGAATAGAAATATAAAACTTATTAGAAAGTAATAAAAACTATTGCTATATATATATATATATATATATATATATATATATATATATATATATATATATATATATATATATATATATATATATATATATATATAAATTATTGCATACATTTATGAGTTATGTACGTTAAGTGAAATGTGAATAGAAGCTATAGAGACTTTCAATTGTTTATAATATAAATATAAAAGGGCCGTCGTGGTGCAGAGGCACAGCGTCTACCTGTAAACGCGACGGTTTGTGGATTCGATTCCCGCAAGAGGAGAATGAATTATTTTTATTTTCTTCACTCTGCCAACAAGGCGTTGAGTTCCGTCACTCTGCGATATCACCTTTGAAGGCTCTGTTTTCTATTTTTTAGACTTACTAACAGTATTTACTTCATAATGTACAAGGTAGATACTTGACACAAAAAAAATATAGATCACAAATCCCGGTTTGTCAAGTAGTTCTTGGAGAAACTATTTAGTTAAGTCATTAAAACTGCTCTTGTATTGTACATAGCACTTAACTACAACGGTTAAGTAACTGTGTAATGCATAGAAAGTCCAGTTAACGATGCTGTAGTGGACCGATGTCCTGCTTGCTCTTGCACATAGAAAAAATAGATCGAATACGTATTTTTAATATAATAATTTATATCATTTTTTCATTAACAATATGATTTATAAATTTATATAATATACATTTTTGATTAAGAATTTTGATAAATACCAAGAATTATTTATTTAAAATTAAATATTTTATTTAAATCAATAACATGATATATACAAATAAATATATATATATATATATATATATATATATATATATATATATATATATATATATATATATATATATATATATATATATATATATATATATATATATATATATATATATATATATATATATATATATATATATATATATATATATATATACCTAATAACAACTATGCTAATATATACCACAAATATTGTAATCAAAAAATATTCGAAATTAATACGAAATCTATTACACTAAGGGAAGCCACTGTATGAGAATAACTTGGCATAACACTCAAAACCTTTGCCATTTAACAGCGGGTGAAGGTCAACAGATAATAAATTATTTTCTATACTATTACCTACATTCCTTGTCAAACAAGTAACAAGATGGCGTCGGCCGTGAGATATTATGTTATACCGGTTATGATAGGTGAATGAGCACAATCGTTATTAAATTGTGAATAATTTATACCGCTTTAACCAAGTACGACCGACTGTTAAAGTCTACACGCAATTTATAACAGAAGTTCTTTATTATATTCACTTTCCTTCTATTTAGTTTCAGTAAACAATCGCGGCGCATTCCAGTCTGACTATAAACGCAAAGATTGCGGGTTCGATTCTCACTTTATATTGATGAATTAATAATTCCCCCAGGCGAAACTCAACATACAATGTATAAAATTCCAGTAGAAAGTAGAGAATGGAATGTTTTGTCACTAGGTTCCTTCTCTCTACCCGTCTATATGATATTTGATTAAAACATTTAGTATAATCGTGAAATAACTCATAAAAAACTAGTTACATTTATTGATACGTTTTAAATTACGGCGCAAAGGCCATTTATTCCGGGATATAAAAATACATAAATATTATTATGAAAAGAACTTGTATCCGTTTAATACATTATTTGTTCATACTGTTTCTGTTCCTTACTAAATTATAATCATGATTAATTATTACTTTTTCATTTCCCGCCCTAGCGAATAAAGGGCGGCGTTTATTTCCGCCACTCAACGAGCCTAAAATTTTACAGAAAGTGGGGCAAGTGCGACACGGAATTCTCTCTGCTTACGCTGCTATGTATCGGTTCTATATCGGTTTTTTTTTGTTATTTAATTGATTAGGAATTAATATCAAGCAAGAATATGTATAATCTTCACTAGACTATATTAATACAATATGTTTATCTTCATTTTCCCATATTCTAGCTTATATAAGCTAAAAACTATTTTAACAAAACTTTAACTAAAGCTTTACCCATTTATATAGGTTTTACCTACGGCTTTGCTCCTGTGGTCAAATGAAAATGAATTAGAGTCCTGTATAATATATTTTAAGTGGCCCTGACAATTCTAACCTCAGGTTACTGTGAGTTACATCGAAATGATTAACGCGATGTAACAGCACTTCCTCGTTAAATTGACTAAATCACAAAAAAAATCTACTTCAACCATGAATTGACCCAAAGTAACTATTCAGCTTTTTAATACTAGTATGGAAAAGAAAAGAGAATAAAAAATAATATTCTCCGTTTTGCCCCTGTTATATACTTGCTAAATATATTATATACTTGCTAAATAAATCATCCCCGTTGCCTTATATATCTACAAATTAATAAACAAAACAATTGTTTCAAACAATGCCTATAAAGTAATGGCTACTATATCCATTAATACGATTGCTAATCTTATTACTATAAGTATGAACTCTTAATCTCATTAAAGCGCGTTAAACGTTGTATACTTTACTGAATACTATTTACTTCTGTATTACCATTGGATATGTATAGTATATACTGTACGATTTGATTTTTTTAAGAACTGTTCTTTATATTTTTAAAAGGTTTCTTTACTTAAATACAATGAATTTAATATCGACTTAAAAATGTATGAAATATATAAGAGCTATATATATATATATATATATATATATATATATATATATATATATATATATATATATATATATATATATATGTATATATATATATATATATATATATATATATATATATATATATATATATATATATATATATATATATATATATATTGATTGTTGACGCGATGATTGCGTCCTAAGAACATATCAATTATTTATATGTGGCCATAAAATTACATATATTAAATCAAATCAAATCAAAATATTCTTAATTCAAAAAGGCTATTGCAAGCACTTTCGAATCGTTAATGTTATCTTTGTATACAGTTAAATTACGAGAGATGTAAAGATTTAATAAGAAAATGTTTTAGTGCTTGTAGATTAACAGAAATCAAAGCTGCACTTTGTCTTACTTTCTTAAAAAATAAATGGCCGCATTGGGGACTGAACCCGTAACCGTCGCGTTTACAGTCAGTCGCCGCTTTACTGCTACTGGTCCACGAAGGCTTCTTAATAAATGAAGATATGCTAATTGAATATAAAATTAAAATTTATTGTATATAAGTCGCATGTATGTAAAAAAATATGTGAAATTACATTTTCATCTTTGGTATACGCCTACTCGGTCGTTGACTCTGAAAAACAGTTAAGGGCATGACATCCATACATTTCTTGATTAGGAAAAAAAATTATGCCATTAAAATGATTAATTGTTGACATTTTAATTTGAGGTCCCTGTATTTTTATGTCTTTCATTATATATTGGAAATTGAACCTGCTTCTTTCGAGTTAATATTATAAGTATATACGGCATTTATATTTTAAAGATGGGCAGAGACAATAAATGTAAAAAATGCCAACGGCCAAAAAGTGCCAACGCAAAATCTTTTACATTCGGTAAAATAATGCTTAATAAATACTTTATTATTCATGTCTTGCATATTTATTTAATTGAATATAAATTAATCTAGGCATAAAATTACAATGTGACAAATGTTGATATCAAAATAAGAAAAAAAAAAGAAAAATAAATGCAAATATACAATATTGCAGTATTGCATATTTGCATCTCACAACTTTTAGAATGTAACTATTGTAACTAAAAAGCTGAACCAATCTGAACTGTTATCACAATTTAGTAACATAGAAATTATTTTTATAATGATTTGAATCAGTGGCTGGTAGACAGTTTGAATGCATTCACTGTAACGTTAAATTCATCATTCATATTTAAATTTAATTTAATCAAAGTAACGAGGACACCCCTTAAAAGAAATCAATGACTACATGAATGGCAACATGGCGGTGTGTTTATTTGCAAATTAGTTCGACTTTTAAAACCTCTAGATTACAATTTGTCTTAAAAATATATTGAAATGCAAATGTCATTTTTAAATTACCGCTAATTATATATAAAAACTTTTTGAATCTTTTGGTAGGTTAAATTAGTTCGACTTTTAAAGCATCTAGATTACAATTTGTCTTAAAAATATATTGAAATGCAAATGTCATTTTTAAATTATATATAAAATTTAATAATAATTATATATAAAAATTACCGCAAATTATATATAAAAGCTTTTTGAATCTTTTGGTAGGTTGATGTGAAATTAACATATTTAATTGTTATCTTAAAACAAACTAATATAAACACACGAGTATGTTTTTGTTTTTAAAGTATAGACTTATTTTTTTTTTATAGCTTCACGCATATAATAGAGCAGACAGACAGAACATAGTGTTAAGAGTTTCTATACTACCTTTTACTCATAAATTCATTTGATCTCAACAGCGGATACTTGTATAATTTTAAACATATACTGTATTTAAAAAAAGATAAACATTTCATTTTGGCAAGACTAGCTGTCAAAAGTAATTTTTAAATGTCAATACACTTCTCTCTCCATTTTAGACATCCATCGTTACGTACGTAATAGCGATTATTAGGTGGCTAAATCTTAAAAAAAATAAAGGCTAGAAAACTCAAATTATGTTAATAAACAAAATTTATTATAATCTAAAAAAAAAGTATATATATATATATATATATATATATATATATATATATATATATATATATATATATATATATATATATATATATACTTTTTGGTTTCCGGCATACGGGTACGCGACCCCGGGACCTCGAGCCACCACTTTCATAACCCGACCCAATCCATGTAAGTGGTGTCCCTCCCCTATATTCCAAGTCTTTCTGCCTCTTATTCCCTTTCCTTTCTTGGTTTCTCCCAGTAATGGGTTTGGAGGTCAGATGGCAATCGCTCCACAAAAAACCACTTCGCCACTCATATGGACCGATTGGTCTTAGTCGGAAGGCAGACCCTGGCAAAAAGCCGGGACTAATGCCAGGAAGAAGAAGAAGAAGATATATATATATATATATATATATATATATATATATATATATATATATATATATATATATATATATATATATATATATATATATATATATATATATATATATATATATATATATATATATATATATATCTTCTTCCACTTAGCATTATCCCGGCCTATTGCCAGGGTCTGCTTTCCTACTTAGTCTACTCCACTTTGCACGGTCTTGAGCATCCTCAGTGGTTAGTCCATTGGCTCTCATGTCGTGCGTCACGACGTCCAGCCATCGCTTCCTTGGGCGTCCGGGGGGTCTTACTCCAGGGACAGACATATCAAGGCATTTTCTTCCGACGTAGTTCTTAGGCCGGCGCAAAACGTGGCCATACCATCTCAGACGACGCTCTTGGAGCTTATCAGCTACGTCACGGACCCCAAGACTACCTCGAATGAATGTGTTGCGTATGCGGTCAGCCCGAGTAACGCCACACATCCACCTCAGCATCTTCATCTCCGTTACGTGAAGCTCCTGAGTGTGCCGAGATAATACTGGCCAACATTCGCTGCCGTATAGAAGAACTGGTCGGATCATGCTCTTGTATATCAGCCCCTTGAGTTTGAGCGGTATTCTGCGATCGCAGACCACACCAATGACCTCCCGCCATTTGGCCCAAGCAGCGCTAACCCGGGCGTGGACATCGTAGTCGATGCCTCCGGACTCGTGCATAATGGATCCAAGGTACCTGAACTTCTCTGACTTAACGGCTGGCTCAGGCCCGATGTGGATGGTGCTCGAGTCTGGGTTCCCGCAAGCCATGTACTCAGTCTTTGACACATTCAGTTTAAGACCACCGTTCTCAAGCGCACCCTTCCAGGCATTCACTTTACGCTCCAGCATCAGTCGGTTCTCGTCAATGAGTACTATGTCATCGGCATACATCATCAGCCATGGAGGCTGGTCCTGGATGTGAGCCGTGACAGTATCTAGCACTACATTAAACAAAAGTGGACTAAGAGCTGAGCCTTGGTGAACCCCTACTGTAATTGGGAAGGGTTTGGTATCGCCAACAGCGGTCCTAACTGTAGAAACAGGGTTGTACATGTCTCTGATAATAGCAACATAGGATTCAGGGATCCCTTTGGATCGCAGTGCCCACCAGATACACTGACGTGGAACACAGTCAAAGGCCTTCTGCAGGTCTAAGAATGCCACATGCAGAGCTCTCCTCTTTTCCCTGTGTGCCTCCATCAAAATTCTGAGGGCAAAAATGGCGTCCGTAGTGCCTGATCCTGGCTGAAATCCATATTGACACTCAGAGACAGTACACTCTCGGCGGAGCCTGAGGGCGATCATGCGCTCGAAGAGCTTCATGGTGTGGCTCATAATCTTAATGCCCCTATAACTACCACAATCCTGAACACTGCCCCTTCCTTTGTAAATAGGGGTAATAAAACTGTGCCGCCATTGATGTGGCATCGTCCCAGTGTTCAAAATGCGGTTAAAAAGATCAGTAAGCATGAGCACACCACGAGAGCCTAACGATTTCCACGCTTCGATCGGAATATCGTCAGGTCCCACCGCCTTGCCGTTCTTCATGCGTCGAAGACAATTCCGAGTTTCATCAAGGGTTATTGGAGCAATAAGTCCCAGGTTAGGAGGTGGTTCAGACGGAATACTACCCGGGTGCTGAGTATTCAGCAGCTCCAAGAAGTAACTTCTCCACCTCTCCTTCACAGAAGCATGACTACAAAGCAGCTTGCCCTGTGAATCTCTGACGCAAAGACATTTTGTGATATCTTGCGTCGCTTTATCCCGAGCACGTGCCAATTTGTAGATGAGCTTCTGCCCCTCCACAGTTTCAAGTTTATCATATAGAGGTAATAAACTTTCACTGCGGGCTCTGGCTACAGCTCTTTTGCTGGCACGTTTCGCTGCTATGTACTCCAGTCTGTCTTCAGGAGAGTTGGAACGCTGCCACTCCTTAAATGCAGTCTTCTTATCATGAATCACCTCTTGTACCTTGTCATTCCACCACCATGTCTCCCTGTCCATAATACGTCCTCCCTTAGAAACGCCAAGAACATGTTTACCAGCCGTAATAATTGCTGACTGAGCTCGATCCCAAGCATCCTGAGCAGTTTCGGTGTTAGTTGTTAAATTTTGACTGTTAACCTCTGCCAGAAAGTCGGTCTGCATCGGTCCATTCAGCAACCACCACTTGATCTTAGACTTACGCGTCTCGGCTAATTTCTTTATCGGGGTAACGACATAATCCATGACAAGAAGACGATGTTGGGCCGTGAGGCTTTCACCAGGAATGACTTTACAGTTAGTTACCTTGCCAACATGACACCGCCTGGTCAATAGATAATCTATTTGGGTTGTGTGGAGTCCACTCGCATACGTAATAAGATGCTGCGGACTCTTTTGGAAGAACGTATTCACGATGGCCAGATCAGATGCAATACAAGTTCTTAGGATATTTTCGCCCTCTATATTGCGGCGACCGTGACCAAAACCACCGTGGACACGTTCATACGTATCCGCAGCCTTACCCACGTGACCGTTAAGGTCTCCCCCAACTATGATCACCTCGGTAGATGGTATAGCGAGTAGAACGTCTTTATATTGCTCCCAGAATGACTCCTTTTCGGCCCCGCTACAACCAGCCTGGGGAGCGTAAGCACTGATTAAGTTGGCGATAGCCCCCCCAACCAGTACCTTCACCCGCATCAGGCGGTCGCTGCGTCGGTCAACTTCGAGGAGACCATTCCGTAGCTCTTCAGATAAAACTACTGCTACACCAGTTTTACCGGAAGGAGACCCAGTGTATATGAGCTGGTAACCCTGTCCGATGATACGGGACTTATTGCCCTTCCAGCGGGTTTCCTGAAGGAAAGCACACTGGACCCGACGCCTCTTGAGTACATCTGTTAGTTCCCTGCATCGTCCGGTTAGAGAGCCAATATTCCACGTTGCAAAGCGGAGTTTCCTTCTGGGTACTTTCTTCTTTAGCCGTGTCCGTACTTGACACGGTAGCCCTTGCCCATTTAACACAGGTGTAGGGCGATGTGCCTGCGCGTCGTTTAGCGGCGACGCCCTAGCATATATATATATATATATATATATATATATATATATATATATATATATATATATATTTATATATATATATATATATATATATATATATATATATATATATATATATATATATATATATATATATATATTTATATATATTTATATATATATATATATATATATATATATATATATATATATATATATATATATATATATATATATATATATATATATATATATATATATATATATATATATATATGCGTAGAATATTACAATTTAAATGGTATATTTAATAAGGAAGTACTGTGTTTACTGCGCAATAGCAATAAATAGTATTCGGTGTAATTTTTTGCAATAATTTATAAGTATCAAACCATTACAAATCACTATTGGCCGTGGGCACCATGCTGCATTATTCGCTCGAGTCAGACATTAATATTTATGAAAACTATATGTTTTATAGCTTTTCTTATATTTTATATAGAAAACATACTTTTAAAAAGTTTTATATATATATATATATATATATATATATATATATATATATATATATATATATATATATATATATATATATATATATATATATATATTGCCAACGTCCATGCCACGTTGAACACACCGGTTCTCGTCCGATCACCGAAGTTAAGCAACGTCGGGCGCGTTCAGTACTTGGATGGGTGACCGCCTGGGAACACCGCGTGGCGTTGGCATCTCAGAGGGTGTCTAGCCAATTATCTGTCCGATATTTGGTTTCCGGCATACGGGTACGCGACCCCGGGACCTCGAGCCACCACTTTCATAACCCGATCCAATCCATGTAAGTGGTGTCCCTCCCCTATATTCCAAGTCTTTCTGCCTCTTATTCCCTTTCCTTTCCTGGTTTCTCCCAGTAATGGGTTTGGAGGTCAGATGGCAATCGCTCCACAAAAAACCACTTCGCCACTCATATGGACCGATTGGTCTTAGTCGGAAGGCAGACCCTGGCAAAAAGCCGGGACTAATGCCAGGAAGAAGAAGAAGAAGATATATATATATATATATATATATATATATATATATATATATATATATATATATATATATATATATATATATATATATATATATATATATATATATATATATATATTTTTTTTTTTTATTTAACACCTTTTGTCAAGGCAGTGTTTTCCGTTTTCCGCCCAAAAAGGAATTATTGCGTGACGAGTGGCGGAATCCAACGCTGCATTTTGTATCACGAGAACTCTCAACCTAGACCTCAACAGTCGGCCATCTCGCTGCGCCACTATGGCCTCAGTTGATGTTAAAACACAATGAAAAAATAAGGAAATACCACATTTTGGAACGTATTTTGTTTTTTTCTTTCTCTATAAATACATAGTTATGAAGCCATTATATATATATATATATATATATATATATATATATATATATATATATATATATATATATATATATATATATATATATATATATATATATATATATATATACTATCACTTTAAGTAACTTACATAAAATATAGGTGTTTATAGGAAATTCAGAGTATCATAAATTGATTTGATTATTATTATAAACATCAAATTAAGGACGATGACAGCGCATTTATTATAATTCGTTTAAGTAATATATTCTGTAAATCATCCGTTATGTTCGTGCAGCTAAATAGGCATAACCTAGGTACCAGTTTAATTCTATTTAAACGTCAAATTGACGTCTGTGAGTGCCATCAAGATGGCATCAAGTAAATAATACTTCAATGACTAATACGCTGTAAGAACTACACCAAATAACTCATCAATAAGTATAAATCAAAATCAAAATATTCTTTATTCAAACAGGCTCTTACAAGCACTTTTGAATCGTCAATTAACACAAGTGTCAGTATTGTCAGTCCTAATAGAAGCTACCGCCAGCTCGGAGGGCAGTTCTTCTGAGAAGAGCTGGCGAGAAACTCAACAGTTGCTCTTTTTTTAATGTAATGTATAGAAACATAAATCAATACAAGGACCGGTTAAATTCGTCTTATTTCTTTTTACGTATTTTGTATATAGCATTTAGATGTATCCGTCATATAGCAGGGTAGGCAGAGGGAACCCAGTGTTAAGGTCATCCTATCCCCACATTCCACTTTTGGAGACATTGCGTGATGAGTGGTGGGAGCGTTTTTACCCCGTGTGGGAATCGAACCCACAACCGTCGCGTTAATACTTAATATATTTTATTTAAAAATATACATATACATATATTAAATTCATAACTGATAAAATATAGATACACTTAAAAACGCAGTGAAACAAATGAATAACAGGCTATTAATTAGTGAGATAAATAGAAGATAACACACAATTATATGTTAAGTTTAACCAACAAAGTGTTATAATAACTACAGTTTTCTAAATGCCTTGCTTGTCGCATAAATTCACACGTCGATGTAGTCCAGGCGGCCTTTTAATTAAAGATAATTAATAATTATTTAACTTAAATTTTACTATTTATATAAATTTTACTTTTCTATTTTTTGTGGCAATATTAAGGTAAGAGAGTAAATATTATTAAATACTACTAAAATATTTTGCATTATTTGGCGAAGAAAAAACCATCATGCTTCAGTGGAACAGCGTTTGATTGTAAACATAATGGTTATGAGATCGAACCCCACTTAGGGCAATGGTTTGTTTTTAGTTTAACAGGTATACGCAAGTGATAGTGACGTAACTAAAACTGACACTTTGTCTACTAGAGCGGCTGGTAGACAAAGTGTCACGTTGAGTTACGTCACTATCACTTGCGTATACTTGTTTCGAATTCGGACAAAAAACCGGACGGAACGAACGGAGTGTTTAAACACCTAGGTTATCTCAGCCTACCCTGCTATATGCTCAATAAGACGTGGGGCTAAAATCATTTGGTAGAATCCATTATTAGAATTGAAAATGTCTAAACTTAGAAATAATTGTGTATATAAGGATTTTACATTGTAAGTCAACATATTTCACTACACACTTAAAGCTATCTGAATCACTTTAAACACTTAATGTTATAATTATTGATTTTATAATTTATCGGTATTACGAGTAAATGATATTGCATTATGCTAGAGATCGAGGGAAACATTTATACATATCATGAATTAGCCTCAGACGAATGACGAATTTCCTGTGAATCTTACTTATATCCACAATTATCCTGTTCAGTCAAATAAATCAATCGATCAACTGTACCACTATTAATTATTGGTTATAAATATGTATTAATAATACTTTTTTTTATAAATAAAAAAAATTATGGCGTATATTTTTATATATGAGCAACCGTTCCCTGGACTAACTTTACTGTTGCTTTCGATAGAGATCGGATACAAGTGGGCCACTTTCACGACAGAGTTTTTCTCTTGTTAACCTTCAACGTTTCTATTCATATTATTTTCTTAACCGTTTGCAAGTAAAGTAATTATGTGTTTGAAATAACCATTCATTATTTAAACTCATTAATTTTTTGCCAACTTCTGGGTTCTTACATCATTATGTGAGTCATGCATATAACAAACATTGACATTTTTTGTAATTTTTCAAAATATAAAGAAATCTTCTAAGGCATTTATTATAGATATTTCGTTGTTTTTTTATTGTAATAAACGATTTCGTTCACGTGGATATATATTATAAACAAACACATAAACAGTCGTGGCGTAGAGGCACATCGTCTGCCTGTAAACGTGACGGTTTGTGAGTTCGATTCCCACTCGGTGAAAATGGATTTTTTATTTGAAGCTAAACAAATAAAATAAACAGCTTTACGCTTATTTATGTACCGTACTTATTATAAAACGTAAAATCGCATTTTTTCCGTTCCCGTAGGAATCTCGACTAAATCGTGTCTCTTAGTAGTTCCGTATGTCAAATTTGGCAGTTGTCTGTCTGTCACTCAGTAATGGCAGAGTTTTGTGTATATCTATTGATTGCTACACAGTTTTCATTGAAGAAATAACCTGTTTTGCTATTAATATAACTGTTGCATCAAAGGTCTATAGATTCAATTAAGGCCTGAGGCAAAAATTAAGAAAATTACAACTATGTTTAATTTAAACCATGTGTTACGAAATTTGTGTTTGAAATAAAATATATTGGGATATATTATTAAAATACTTTATTAACGCTGTAACAGCTTAGATGGTTGCCGATTATACTTGCCGGTTCAATTTATTTTAAGATGTCTTTAATACTGTATCGTAATATTTTTATACAGTTTTAAAAAGGCCTATAAACGAAAGTTTTGAGTTAAATCGAGAGGAATAATTTCATTTACTCTTAACTGATATTGACATCCCCCAAGTAAAGCGCGGCATTGATTTCTACCCATCAAAATGTTGAACATACAGTGTTTTGAATTCAGATAAAAAGCGGAGAACGGAGAGTCTCGTCCTGACATTGGGTTCATTGGTACCTAAACGGGCTGGTAGCAAAAATAACAAAGCTAAATAAAAATAATAAAATTACCTAATCTATATTACTAATTTCTTTAAGTTAGACACAAATCGAGTGTAAACCAGAAATAATGATCTTCAATCTAAAAACTTACAAACAATAGAACCCAAATTACAAAACATACGTATACATTAATTACACAGTTGAATTTAATAGCTTAGTCAATAGCGTTTGATTCGTGTGAATGAGGCCTTATATTTTCACTCAGTGAAAACTAGGCTTTTGTTGTGCTACTAAAATGTCTTTGTGAAATTTTTACAGTCTAAATCTTTAGAATAACTTGATATGAATGTAAAAATATGTATTAAAATATTTTATTAATATGTGAATATAAGGGACAGCGTCTGACTGTAAACGCGACGGTTGTGGGTTCGATTCCCATTTGTCGAATTTATTTCGGGTGAGGCAGGAGTGTCTAAACACCAGGTTCCGTCTGCCTTCTTTGCTATTGCTATGGCATAAAGCTAAAAAACGGTAGAAAAAATATATTTCTTTACTAAGGATGACGTTGTAAAGTATATATTTAGGTCTTAAGTTGGATTAAGTTGAGCTTTCAGACAAATTATTTGTGCCCTCTACAAGGTTTCTTTTCTATCCAAGAACCTTTTAAAGAAAGCTTTAATAATTAACTGTCACTAGTTATATAGTAAATATGTATATTATAGGTGAAGCAAATAGGTTGGACTCGTTTTTACGAAAATCGCGCAGACGGAGGAGTATGAAATTTGGCACACTTATAGTTTATGTGTAGGAGAAGTGCAGTACGCTAATATATTATAACAATGCTTATAAAGTACATTAAATCAATAGATAAAACATTACACACACTCTACTATATGTCAAACAATATAACTTTTATATAAAGTGACATACACGTTGCTATGGCAACGCTTCAACGGGTCCTCTAGTATTAGTGAATGTTGTAAGAAAAGATTCAAATGCCGTTACAAATCATTAAAACCATTGCTATATATGGATGTTCAGTGCAAAACTCGCTGAGCACCGCAATAAAGGAAGTCACTTTCGATTTCTAAAGCAGCTATCCAAATATATTTTACAGTAGATTAAATATAAATTATTTTGGGTTAACTTATAATGTTTCGCGAAATATTTGTATAAGGTATAATTTTTCCTAACTATATAGTGCGAAATTATTTAGTTTTTTGTTTTTTTTTATACCTATTACGGTATTTGTGAATAATGTTTTGATAAATTGGTTAAGCTAAACCATTCCAAGAAAACTCAATGAATCTTACTACACAGATGTTTGTATGGGCAGTGAGGTAGCTGTGACTGCAAACGAGATGGTAATAGGTTTGACTCCCATTTATTTATCTTCTCTGGGTAGATAAAGCGTTGAGTTCCGTCACTCAGCATGTAATGTATTTAATTCGGGCGCAAAACGCAAAACAGAGAGTTCTTGATGACCAGTTCGTTTGTTCGTTCGTTCGTTGACGTTTATGTTATTATTTACAGATCGAATATAGTTAAATTAATAATTATATAACAGACATTTTTATAAATATACATGTATACATATATATTTTTAATCTTTCCTCTTTGTCCGCAGGCAAACACCTTGTATTCACAACTGACCCTGAATCAGTAAAGGACGAGTTCGCCTTCGACAACCCAGGGTTCAGACAGGAGGAAAAACACTGGCAGCATGAAGCACCAACTCTACCACTTGGTGGCAAAACGCACGCATTACACGCAGAGTTCACCAAGCCCGAACAGAGCAAAGACGATTCTCATTTACATGTAAGTGTAAACTATTAATGTCAAATCAAGTTGATTTCTTCTTAGGGAAATTATATGTAACAATATTTTCACGCTTTAACCCGCATATAGCAGGGTAGCGGGTAACAGATTGTTCTGCCCTTTCCGCCAGAATTCAAGACTGTCAAGCAGACACGATAGTGCTTGCTACTTCTCAGGGACAGAGTACCCTCTTCCCTCCCCAACCGGTGTCGCTGTCAAGGCCAATAGGGCTAACAGCATTCACCTCACAATAAAAAAATAGTGCCGAAACCCACCGCCGCATTCACTGACACTAGTTAGTGTTAATGTGTTAGTCACACCACACACACACAAATGCCACGTTTGTCGGCTCGGACCGATTCCAATTCCCTGTATGAAAAAAGTCCTAAATTAACTTCAATTGCCTAGCTTAAGCAGCATAAGGAAAATATCTACTATTATTATGTTATTAAACAAACTTAAATAAAACAAAATTGAATTGAAATGAAATTAATCTACTCACGTTTCAAACAAAAAATATCTGATTCCTTCACAAAGTAACAGTTATTACAGTTCGAAAAACCTAAATGCTTTTATGAATGAAATTCGTGACTATTTTTGTATTGTAGGAATAAGAATTGAAAATGACCTAGCAATGTACGTGTCTAGTCGTAGTAGTAGTTAAGTATAATATCTCTGGCATTTCGAAGACGGTACGAAGTAGAATAACTTAGAATTTAGTAAGGTAGAGGAAGGAGCTCAGACATTTGAGGACGGGAGCCTTTTGGTTTAGATCCTTAAACCAAAATGATCCGCCGCTCTATGCACCCATAGAATGTCAAGAAATATTTTCTCACGCTTGACTCGATTCTAGAGATTCCACAAATCTTCCATAATATTATATCGAATACACAAATCGTGACACAAAAAGTACTATTAATATAAAATAACGTTATCTCATTTCATGCACATAATATAATAATATAATATAATATAATAATAATATAACAAAAGGCACACTCCATTATTTATATTATTTATCCCGTACCAATATAATGTTGACATTCATCGTTAGATTGGTATGTAAGTAGATCGATTTGCTACGTGTTGAAGGCATGTGGATCGGAACGGAGCCAGTTCTTGTATAGTCGAGAGGAAATTATGTGTTTTGCAATTACTGTACGCTAGGGAATGCAATACAAGATGCAGATTCAGTTCAAATGTGTTTATAGATAGACTAGATTGTGATTCTAGACTAGCTTAGATATTTTAGATTTCGCTCTAGCTATTAAACCCTACGTTTATATTTCTTTAGTGTAAGTTGTAAAATAATACTTTTAAAAAGCGTTATAATGTTTAATAAATAGCATTCTTCTTTATCATATGATTTTTTTTGGGGACAAAGTTAAGATTAGGGATAGATTTAACAAAAATTTATGAAAATATCATAAGCATCAAAAAATTCCAATAGGCGCAGGTTGAAATAGCTTTTAGAATGAAAAGTTATATTCGAGATTCTTTTCTATCGAAAGCTTATATATTTTTTAAAGCACAATCAATTGAACTACTTTTATTCATAATTTATATAATTTAAATGTAACTTATTACGGGCGCCAGAAACATCGTTGACGTGGGCTTTTAGATCCTTGCCAGCTTCGAGACTGCTTTCCTTTTTTATTGAGATTCATGAGCTTCTATACCACATGTTGGGTGATTACATGACAAAGAAAAATGTTCATTACGCTCAATAATTATTAATAAAGATACTTTTTATTTTTTTTAGTCTAGCTTATCTAATTTGGCTAAGGCTTGTAAAAATTTTAAAAAACATAGATATATTATATAAGAGTTTTTACATCGTCCTGCATAATTTTTTCGTAGAAAACTCAATTTACAGACGCAATTTATTTACTGTTTTATTATAATATAGACAGATAAATAACTTGATATATATATTTAATAATTTATATATATATTTATATATATATATATATATATATATATATATATAAGAATGGGGCAGCAGTGTGCTATTATACCGAACATCAGCTTAAATGGCCCAAAGACCAGGTGATGATTTTCATCATCACGTGGTCATCTCATCATCAACCTTAACAAGTATTTACGTATTAAGTATCAAGTACCACACGTATTTTTTTTGTTTCCTCCTATATATAAGAAGTTTTCATATTAAACTTAAATTTTATTTGTATATTGGAATGAAATGCACTCCTGAGTAACGGTAATGGAAATAAAGCGCTTACACGTGTTATACGCATGAATATGGACAGGGTGACTTAAATCTTGCTATTACATACTTATATACGAAATACCACTAAGGCGATAGAAAAGCAACCTAATAAAAGAAAATTTATAATATAACCTTTTTACATACAACATATTATCTTCTTTTTTTTTCTTCGCTGGGAAATGCCTTTTACACAGACCACTCTTCACTTCTGTGAGACGCCGTAGGATCGGTTGAGCATTCTACTACGACGCCTCGGTGACAGGCCCGCCTGCTACGAGCCACTATCGTCTTTACGGTTCTCTGAGGTTCCAAGGGTATCTGGAGCCTCCACGACTTGGAAGAGGAGGATCACAAGAATCCCGCAGCATCCACTCTAGGGTAGGGGGAGTTGGACTTCTTGAAAGTGCCTTCTCCATCTCCTTGACCTCCGGCGGCGGAGAGGGTCTACATTTGCACTGGACTCACGTGCCCGCTCCGCGGCCTCCTTCAATGCGACAGATGCGATTCGCAGAAGGAGACCATCGCAGACCAGCTTCTCTCACAATCCAGCATGGCCCCTACCACATTGGAAAGAGAGAGGTCACCACCCAGTATAGTCATCAAAGCCCAGCGTTGTGGGGTCCATGCGGGGCATTCGGCCAATGTGTGTTGTGCCGAGTCAATTGGCGCGTTACACTCATGACACACCGGCGACGGCTCCCGACGTGCAATCTGATGCAGGTATTTGCCGAAGCAACCATGCCCCGTCAGTACCTGCACCATCCTGAACGTCAGGACACCGAACTTTCTCCTTACCGTTTTAGGTGTGGTCGGACCGCCTTCACCGTTACTAGGCCTGCCGCTGGGGACTCTAGGTCCTCCCTTCATCGCAAGATTAGAGCTTCGTCAGCTCTTTTTCTGATTCGCGCGATATCTTCCCTCGATGGTCGTTCGCCTCGGGACCGCTCGCTTGACCGGAATGCATGCACTCTAGCAAGCACTTCCGCCTGCAACTCCCAAGGTGGATCACCCGCCAAGAGAGTAGCCGCCGTCCATGATACCGTACGGTATACCCGGATGACTCTCACTGCTATAACCCGCTGCGCTTTATGCAATTGGGTCCTATTACGAGCGGTGAGAGAATCCACCCACACCGGTGCACCGTACAGCGCCATAGATCTCAATACGCCAACATAAAGCTGTCTGCATAAAGAGTCCGGCCCTCCGACATTCGGCAGTAACCTACCTAGGGCACCGGCGGCCTTTACAAGCTTTGGCGCAAGTTGAGCAAAATGCGGTGCAAACGGCCATCGTCCATCGAAAGTCAGCCCCAGATATTTCATCTGCTCCCGTACCTCTACGTCTTGATCCTGGATACGTAATGTAGCCCTACGGGGGGGTCCCTTGCGTGGACCATGATACAGCAGGGCCTCTGTTTTGGAACTAGAGAACCTCAAACCCAGTGCAGTAATGCGGTCGATAATGCGATGCCGATTCGATGCGATGCGATGTCGATAATGAGAGCCGATTTCTGCCCAACGTGCCACCTCGCTATAGTTCGCCCCTCGGACTGTGACGAGCGTGTCATCCGCATAGCAGATGACACCCATCCCAGGAAATAGGCGACAGCGTAAGAGCCAATCGTACTCGACTGATGCTTCCGTCTCCCTCTGTCCATAACACTACTCTGTCTTTGAGATAGTTATTTAAAAGTTGCCGGAGATAGAGAGGCACACCATGGTAACGGAGCGCCTCCCTTACCGTCTCAAACGGCAGGCTGTTAAATGCATTGACCACGTCAAGCGATACAGCAAGAAGAACATCCCCTCAGCTATCGCAGCCAATGACCAAGTCTTCAGAGTATTCAGGGCGTCTATAGTAGAACGACCCGCCCTAAAACCAAACTGAGCTTCTGATAGTCCCGGACCTACCTCCTCCAGATGCTGAATAAGTCGAGTGGAGATAATTTTCTCCAAGAGCTTGCCCATCTTATTTAGTAATACTATCGGTCTATACGCAGAAGGAGAGTCAATAGGACGACCTTCTTTGCGCAGCAGACATACCCGTCCTTCTTTCCAGATTTTTGGGAACTGCCCAGTTGAGAAGTATTATCTTAACTTAATAACATATAGTTTTAAAATGAAGCATTGTAGCCATCAAGGTGCAATGGGGCAGCGTCTGATCGTCAACGCGATAGTTGTTCAAACATCACTGAGAAATTATATGTAAAATATTTTTAGTTTCCTGCTCCGGTAATAGAAGAAACAGAGTTGAGTTCTGTTCTCTCACTCAATGTGCATTACAGACTATTTTATTAGTACTGGATTCTCTCTTCCTTTGAGAAGCTTAACCAAAAGAATTTGTGCAGTATCTCGAATTACAACGGATCGAGAGAATGGAGTGTCTTAGTACTCTATTCTCTCTTTCTCACCAGGTTATTAAGGCTTTCAAGGACTTTAAAATCGCTCCTTGAACTGAAAATGTAATGTAGATATAACCGTAAATATGATAAGATGAGTACAGTTACGTCCTGTCGTTGCTTCAGTAAACAAAGTAATACGATCTAAGGGCCATGAGGATCCATAGGTAATTTGATAATTTATTTATTTTAAGTGTTAATAAATATAGATATATACATTCTCTCTTGCCAAATGATTGTTTTTTGCAATAATCTTTGGGTAGCGGAAATTTTTAGAAATCTCCCTACAGAGATGCTAACAACGTAATAATTTGTATAAAGCATATAAGAATTTCGACGCGGCGTGAGGTAGAACGCATGGCTTAGTGGTTAGAGCGTTGGACGGTTTCCATGAGGCGTGGGTTCGAATCCCGCTGTGTTTAAATTTTAATATGTTTTGGCTCTATAGGTGTTTAATATTTTAAAACATTATACAGAATATTAAGTACTTTTACTACTTTCTTTTTTGCACTCACACTCGTACATCATCATTTCTTATCAAAAACAACAATATTACTTGAAAATTTTAAAAATATTAGTTTAATTATGTTTATTTAGGTTAATTTGTTTTAGTTTCGATTAGTGGAAAATTAATTAAGGGCAAGACGATTGATGTTAATTGATCAATCATTGAAAAGCTATTAAGGGTTTTATTCAGATATTAAATGCCAAATTAGACATAAGGCAAGTTTCACACTCCATCCAATAAGGCTCATATGTCATATCCAATATGGCGAAAATCGAATTAACCATAGTGGCAAGGTAACAAGCGCTTGACTAAATACGATGTTTGTGTGTACGAATCCCACTTAGGGTAAAATTATATTACAAAGTATTTTTTTTAAATGTAATAATAATGTATAATAGTCCTTTTGTTTTGAATAAAAAGACAATATAATAATAAATTTTATAGTAAAAAACAACAATAAGAACACATATTTTAAATATGTAAATTCGACAATTCTCAGAAGTTAAATAAAAACGACATAAACAACTTCTTTGAGTTTTGCCAAGCGAAGATCAAATGTTTTACGATTCGCAGAATATGATATTACAGCTTAGGTGTCCATTTTACCATAACTTATTTCGTGAGAACGATAAAAAAAACATAACTATTTGGCCAATTCATACACAATTCAAAATAAGACAACGTTGCAGAGTTACTACCGACTTACTTAAAGCTCATGCCCAGTCCACCTCACAGGTGCCTCCAATGACGTATGGCCAAGGGCTCCGACGTGTTCTAATGATACCGGTCATATATATATATATATATATATATATATATATATATATATATATATATATATATATATATATATATATATATATATATATATATATATATATATATATATATATGCATTTTACATTATTATATATAAATAAAGAAGGTAGCTACGCCCTTTTTTTGTTTTTTTCGCTTTGCTCACCCCCTCGCTCTTTAAGATCGTTATAGAATTTTTTTCGTGATTTTCTTTGTTTCCCACTCTAGTATAAAAAAACTTTTTTTTATAATACAAAGAAAGCACGCATACAGCACAAATACTTACGCTCTTCACACAATGCTTATCGTAGCTACTGTTAGGTGCACCTAACAAGCCACTAGATAAGAGGCTAAGCAAAATCAAATATCTACATAATTTTCATTTATATTTTATACATAAGATTTCTATTGATTATCATATAATATAAAAAATAAACCCCTTAGGCCTTAAATTGTTTCCTAAAGGCGTTTCATGAAATATTTCAATAAAATATAATCACTCAGCGAAAGATAAGTCGTAACAGGTTATGGTCACAATTCCTTAATTTACATAAAAAATAAGAAAAATAAATAAATAATAAAATCTGTTCATTTTAAACACATTTATAATACATATAAATATATAATACATAAAAAACACATTTATAATACATAAAAATACATATAAAGTGTTAGATCAAATATCAATCTGCAACTGTATTCCACCGTAACTAAACCTTGACCAAACTAAGTTTGCTTTCAAAGCAAATGACCGGTTAGTGGGCGAAGGCATCTAGTTATAGAACGCATGCCGAATTCTTTACAGCTATATGTTGTAAGTATAATCGTGAGAAAAGTTAGATAGCTAAAAATATTATTTGCAATAGATAGACAGAAAAGCTATTTTTTCTAAACTTATGTATTACCTACGGAGAAGGGGGCCTTAATACGAGGAATATGACTAAGTCATGACTTTTGACTATGTTATGACTTGCCTATGAAATGACAAAATCATCTGATTAATCTTATGCTATACATCTATATAAAAAACTTTTCCTTTTTTTTACATTATCTTAAATTGAAGTGTTTTAGTGTTTCTGTCATTCGTTACTTCTGGAATCTAGGAAAGCAATTCATGGATATTTTTGTAAACTTGACATAATTTTGTACATATCTAAAGTTAGGACTTTCAAATAGCTTTAAATATGACCAGTTTATGTACCTACGTACGTTTATGTACCTATGTAGATACGTAACACATTTGGACTGGACATATTAAAACATATATACAAGCCTTTGCTATTAAAGCCAAACTATATAAGTAAAAAAACTTTACGCTTAAGAGACTCCGATCCCCACCTTTCACCAAATTTTCTAGACATTGCGCGTTGAGTGGCGGAACTCAACGCCGAGCTGTCTTCTTACCAGAGCGAGGAAATTAAATATATGATTACTCCTAGTCGAAATCGAACCCAGACGCTGTGCCGCTACGTGACGACATTAGATTTTTTTAACCGTAAATGAAAACCGTAAATTAGATTTTTTTTTGTAATATGACTATGATCTAATATTCCTTAGCCTAATAATTTCGTGAAAAAAAAACGTTCTCAAATATTTACAAAGGATTACAAGGCTTGCTTCACACGGATGTAGTTAAACTGAAGGCATTAAGTATGATGTCATTACCTCAATGGCGTCTTATCTCTAGGTATTTTTAATAACAAACACATGAAATCATAAAACTATAAAATGATATATATGTATGTATGTACAAAACTGTACATCGATGGAATTTTTATATTTAAATGATTTCTTTCTTTATGTTCTACAAATGTGACTAAATCAAAATATGCTTTGTTAATTGAACAAATTACAAGGACTTTTGCATCGTCTAGTTACATAAAAATATTAATAATGTCAGTCCTACAAGAAGCTTTCAGTGGCTTGGAACTCAATTCTTCATATATAAGATACAAGAAAGCTCTCGGTACATCACCATGTTTCCACGTACACTTTACAGACTTTATAGAATCTAAAATATATTATTATTATATATGATTCATTCAATATATTACATATATTCATAATATATGATATTAGCTTTTACTAGCTTAAATATCTAAGTAATATATAGTGAGTTACATAGAAATTAGTAACGTGGTGTAATATAGCCTACCCCAATAAATGCATTTACCATCACAAAAAAAATCAACACAATCTAATAGTTCCTTAGATTAGCGCTATCAAGCATATGTGTATATAGGTATTGAACATTTCTTCTTTACCTCATCACATAAATACCTATTCTGATACAGATCAAACCCATGACCTTGGCTTGGTAATTACAGTCACACTAACAAAAGACTCAATCTATACTTACCTACTAATAAATAAATTGTAGTGTCTGTTTGTAATATTAAAATAACCGCTTTTTACTACATGCATATGAATATATATATACGGTACATTGTCGTATACCAAAATAACATATTCGACAATTTTTGTCTGTCTGTTTGTTAATAATCTTGAAAACGAATGGACCGATTTTGGCGGGACTTTCACTGACAGGTAGCTTATGCAATAATTTGATATATATATATATATATATATATATATATATATATATATATATATATATATATATATATATCAGAGTAAATACGAATATATTGAACATGTACAGTGTGATTTCGTATAACATATCGAAACGAACGCAATTCAGTGTACTTAAACGGTGAAGCCGTGACTGTGTCTCTAGTCTTTAGTATAATTGTAAATCACCATCGTAGTTACAGATTATATAGACGATAACCATAGAGTAATGACGCGATTGTTTCCTTCTTTTTTGCCTTAAAGGTCAAAACATCATTCAGTTGTCAATTAAAGTCTTAATTATTCATCAAACTTAAACGACAATTTAGTTATTCTATTTCGTTTTCTTTATTAAAAGATGTAGATTTAATATCTTTGATTTTTGTAATTATTACATACATGTTTTAAATGGGACTATTATAAACAGATTAATGGCGTACTATAATATATTTTAGTATTTGAAAATATATGTTACGAGAACCAGAAGTTTCGGATCTGGGTATCATTTAAAAAAAATCTAAATAGACTATGGAAATTTACTAAACAAGACTCGAGTAACTTATTTATATAAATACATTTTTTTATTTGAATGCACTAGTAAATAGTGCATTTCTTAGAAATGTCATATCTAAAACCTAATTAAAATAATAATTGCCCAGGTGCTATATATTTTCGTTGGTAGCTATGTACTTTTAACATAAGGTAAAAAAACAAACGCTAAGATTTACACTTATTCTTGCTGTAATATTGGTAGCACTTACTTACCCTTTACTTACAGTTTCCACTGACCGCAGCTACGAACATGAACAGTTTTATTGAGTTGGTCAAGTGGTAATTTTTTAAATTATTATTTCTATGTTTTTCATTAAAAGAAATAACGATATTATTTTACATAATTTTTTACCATAACTACTACCTAATTGATAACGCAGTTTGACTTATTTGTCTGTATATAATATTTAACATGGAATCTCTGTTATGAATGGGTATTATATGCTTCAGCTTACGTTAGTTACGAGAACCTAATATTAAAACACTCTGTTCTCTCCAGCTCTTGCCTTTATAAGAGACATTGCGTAAATAGGCAGTATTTATTTTCAGCTTTGCGTACCAATTCTCGGTAATAAATATAATATAGGTATATGTAATTCCGCTAGATTTAATTTTTTATATGTCTCGTAATTATCTAAAAGCTTCTAATTTTATTGATAATATTAATATAATTTTTTTATATTTTCAGCGAGCTCGAGTACGTCGAGTCAAGCTATGGGCAAGGGATTTTACTGGACTAGGGTTAACGTGTGGTGGAGGTGCACGAGATGGTGTTTGCGTACATTCTGTCTTGAGGAGTGGACCCGCTGCCGCCGCTAAGTTGCAACCTGGTAAGAATAACCTCAGTTAGTTCGAACTAAGTTTTAGAAATTCACAAATGTAATATATTAATGTATACTTTAAAGCGTTTATTTCATAAATGAAATGTGAAAATAAGTTTAACGTAGGACATAAACATGGCGAGTGCTTGTAAATAGTAAAATATCGAGTAGGCATCTTCTTGTTACGACGAGTGTCAAAATTACGCACCATATTGCTTTCTTCTTCCTTGTTTGTTTTGAATATTAATATTTATTTTTGAGGCCATCGGGGCTTTATTTGATAACGGCCGACTGTTAACGCCATGTTGGGTGGAGTTACTCTGGAAAATAAATTAATTTCTTTTTTTTGTCTTCGGTAAGACAAAGTGCAATGTTGACAACCAATCCACACACACAAGAGTAGCACCGCTATACTCTCTCTTCCTACTCTGCTGTACGCGGGATAAAGTGTAAAGCTCACATAAAATTAATGTTTCCAGATTTAAACATATAATCATCTCACATCTAACATAATATTAAGCTACTTTTGTATAACCAAAAAACATCTATTCTATTCCAGGTGACAAAATAAAAAGCATCAAAATTGAGTTCACGGGTACACCATTAGAAGATGCCGTATCTATCCTGTCCCTGGCATCTCCCTATCCTGTTGAATTAGAGATAGTTGAAGGGGGCCGGATAAGCGGAGATGCATGGCCAGTATCCCATCCCTTGGTTAGGCGGGCAGGGTCTACTGGTGATGTTAGTACGGTATGTAACATACAATTTTATTTTTTTCTATTTATTGAGATTTTTGTGCGTATAAAGTTTTATTGACATTTGAGGATAACAAGAATATCGTGTTAATATCGTCTTTATTCCTTTGAAATTTATTATTTTAATAAGTAGGTATATTCTTTACTGTAGTAGGTAGTATGATAACTGTGATACATACATTGATATTATGATGAAAAATGTTCCAAATTAAAAAAAAATTAAAGAAATACGTAGAAGTATAATAGTTTAAATGCAAAATACAAAAAAAATAAAGATATAGATTATATAATTTCATCTAGGCATGACACAGAAAAGCTATGACATTCAATCAAAATTAGCATCCGCAACTCGAATATTGCAAGCATTTCAACATAAAGGTACACCCACAATTACGATTCGAACCACTCCACTCCTATTCTTTACATAATAGACGCCTGTCACGTCACTTTGCAAATGAATAAAACAATACACTACATATAGAGAATATCTATAGAGAATAATTCCGAAATGATTTCCCATACATTATGTAGGTATGTCATAACTACCAGTAGAGAAAGAGCTGTAGGCTTCGATTGAAGAATTTATGTTATGTTTTTAAATATATTTTTTTAAACAGATAAAATGTTTTAAAGAGATTTTTGGAAAAGTTTTCTACACATATACTCGTGTACTCAAGTGTAGTGTGTAGGTATTGATTTTCAAAATTGTACTGTTCCTCATTAAATTGGCGTTATAACACTTCTCCCAAATCATCAATAAACAAAAATATCGATTTAAATTTTAAGTTATTTTAGAACAAATTAAAAAAGATATATTTTAATTTAACTAACTAGTAAGTTAGTAAGGAAATTCATAATTTTAAATAAATTTAATTCATTTAAATAAATTTGAAATTTAAAAAAGAAAAAGTAAAGTTAAAAAATCATTTTGACACATTCGATTCGTACCGTTACGTTCAAAACCTATATTGTCTCCATGTGGCTGTTTTCATAACTGACTTTTTCATAACTGACTTGCTGTCAAAACAGCATATATCATCTGTATCCGGCCAGCTTGAAATTAGTTAAAATAACTACGTATTAAAGATGTATGCAGGGACCGAAGCGGTTGGCGTTCCGGTCTTTCTGACTATCCCGCTAGGGATGAAGCATGAAGACATCAATAAGATAGCAACTCAACGCTTCCCTTTCTCACATTACTGTGTATAATTGTGTAAAAATAACGGATATATCGCAATTGCTGAAACATGAACACAATAAATCATATATATTTTTTAGAGCAGTTTCTAACAAACAAATACAATTATCTTTTAAAAATATATTGTGAATAATAATTGAAATAGCATATATTTAATACATTCTATCAAGTGTCTAACTTAACTGGCTACCCTTGCCCGACGTCAAACATATAAATAATGTAACATAATATTTTATCTCTTAACCAAAACATAATAAGGATGTTTATCGTTCCACGTTAATATTTAGTTACGATGTTATTGTTCTGTTTGTATTGTGTACGTTTCGGAATGCGACACCGCCATTGTTGTAACTCGAATAGAAGAAAGTAATATGTGAATAGACAATATTTAATAATTATTCAACGTTTTGAATTTTTTTGTATTATAAATGTACAGAGACCGAGAGAATATGAGGACCGTCGTGGCGCAGAGATAGTCCCTGCCTGTAAACACGACGGTTTATGGGTTCGATTCCCACACGGTGAGAATGAATGATTTTTCATTTTCTTCGCTCTCGTAACACGGCAAAGCGTTGAGTTCCGCCACTCAACACGCAATGCTTCGAAAGGCGGAAAGCCGGTAACGGAGTGTCTTACAGTAGGTTCCTATGGTCCCCTCTGCCTACCCAGCCATGTGCGGGATACAGCGTGAAGCTAATTTAATTTAATTTTATGAATGTACATTGTTAAAATTATAAACTATCACTACAATTGTCGCAGTCTCTTCTCAGACATCACGCAACACTTTGTCACCCTCCAATTCTCAAAACTGTATTGGGCTCTAAATCTCCATTTCTTCGTTTGTGTCGCCTATCCAATGGGACAGTCTACAAAAATTTGAATTTTTGTGGAATCACTTCGCATAATCAAGAGTAAACTCGCTTGCAAGATATAACAATACAAACCTATGTACTAATACATTGTATTTAGATTTTGTTGTGTATTTGTCATTACTTATAGTTTATAATTTTTACTTTTTCACAATTATAATGACAGTACATTATAATTGTGACAAAGTGAAAAATTATAAACTTATGTGATAAATTAATAAATAAATAAATTAATAAATTTTGTCGATGATAAAGTTTCTACACAGAAACTAAATAATTTATATAGCTATTTAGCTATATAAATACAATAAGAAAACGAATCATTATCATCTTACGTTGATAACTTAACATTATTTTTAATTCTTATCCTATAAATAGAATAATATTTTGACTGAAACATATTCGGAGTGCTTTTTACAGTTATTTTTTATTGATTTAAGCATAATATTTATGTTTTCAGCTGGAAAAAGAAGGCAAACTACTCCATCCGCCAAGGTCACCAAACACATCACAGTCCAACAGCTCCACACTCGAAACAAAACAATGCAAAGGTGGCATCAAGAAGATAATCACAGAGAAAATAATTACTACCACGCTGGAAAGAAACAAAAAAGAAAGAAAAGAACCTCCATCTACATTAGAACGAGAAAACGAAAAAAATCTTAAACTAGCAACCAAAAATAGGCATTCTGATGTATTACCGGCATTGAACAAACCGGAAAGAAATAAAAATAGAAACTCCACCGGAAGTGACATACAAATTATACAACCAGAAAATGGTATTTCACATTTAGAACACTCTGAAGTTCAAAAACGAGAATATGATCCAAAGCGCGGGATGAAATTTGGTATACGCGTTTTGCCGCCAAACGTTCCAGATGATGGTGTCCTTAAACAGAAGAGTGTAGAAAATGGAGCTGTCGTTCTAGAGAAAAAAGCAACTGACGAACCCGATAAGCCTGCAACTCAAATGAGACATGAAAACGAAACTGAACAGAAAAAACCAGTAGTCGCCAAACGTAGAGAGAAATTGGCACCACCGATACCGAATGCTAGAGTAAAATCTACAGAATCTGAAATAAATATCAGCCAAGAAACAACAAAATCTGATATCTCTCAATCGTTCACTAGAACAGAATTAAATTCTAGTGGTATCAAAAGAGATGAAAATGGCATACCTCAAGAATTACCTCAACATATGTTCGACGCTGCCAAAGCCGCAAGAAATAATAGAAGAAGTTCAGCAGATATACAAGAGAAAGATAAAATAGATAAAAAAGAAGAAGCGCCCAAACCAAAAAAATCTAAAGGCAAAGCACCTTCGCCTCCAGAGCCAGAAAAAAATAAGAGCAATGATAGTATACTAGAACAAATGAACAATTTACATGATTTCTTGAAAAATGAGCAGCATCATTCAAGCTTACTTCATGAAAGCACTAAATCTACGTTTAGTATAAACACATCTACACCCAAAGCGAATAAAACTAAAACACGTCTTGAAGAATCGATTACTTTTAGCCAAGATGATATCGATGATATCGTTTCAAAGCCTTTTAGAAGAGAAAGTGATTCTTTAAATAACTATTTCGAAGATTCCAAATCGAATCTATCATCAAACCACGATGTACATTCGGTTGTCTCTTTATATAATAGCGATAAAAGTGACAAGGGATCCACTACTATCGAATTAAATAATAGTGACATAACCATTCACAGTTCTCCACTAAATGAAACATCAACAGATACTTCAGTTTTAGATGAAAATGAGCGAAAAGCGGCTTCTCTTGGTGATTTATCGAGGTTTGAAGTCAGAGCTAATACAAGTAAACCATCTACAGGGACGTTAGAAAGAGCCCAAAGCTTAGATATATCAGCTGACGATTCTGAAATACAAGAAACACTGTCGCCCAAAAAACGTAAAGCCATGTCAGTAGTTGAAACAACATTCTTCGACTCAGGCAATGAAGACATTATACCAGAATCCATAGATACTGATAAAGGAATTCTGATAAAACAAAAAGAACCCAGACTGAGTTTGAACATAGCGAAAACATCTGCAATGGAAGGTTTAAACACGTTCCAAAGGAATCGTTTGAAGAAAGCATCTGAATTTGGTAATTTAGAAGACGCGATTGTTAAAGAGTCTCATTCTTCTATTGATTCTGGAAAGCATAGTTCACAAGAGCTAGCTTTTCGTAAATCTCAGACCAGCCTTGATACAACTCAAGAAAACGAAGAACACGAAACCTCTGATCACTTGGCACGAAGAATTATGGATGAAAACATGAAAGTTCACTTGAAACTCGTTTCTGAATTTGCAAAATCAACTTCCGATGGTAGTAACCAGAGCTCTTTGGAGAGTCAAGAAACATCAATAGAAACTAAACCATTGCCCGCGAAATACGAGGATAAGCATACGGTTAGTTACGATACTAACGTACCTGATGATATGAAAGTCTCACGTAGTTCTTACGTCAATAGCTTAGAAAGACCTAAATCGGAAATGATGAAGAAATTACTCGCCAAAAATCCTATATTCAACGTACACATTGATCAAACACAAAAATACGAAGCTTCCACAAGTAAAGAGACATCGGCGCCTGCTTTAACCGATTCATTTAAATCCATGCATCAACCTGATATTGTTAACTTTGATTTGAAAACTTCGAAATCAAGAGATTATGATGAATTTGTCAGTAACATTAGAGTCGGATCTAATAATAACAGTTTGAAAATAAACAAAAAGCCGCAGGATACCTTCGCAAGTGAATGGTCCAATCGTGAATCTGAATCTAAGAAACAAGAAATACAAAGCAATAACATTGTAACTATAAATGCAGATAACAATACAACGACAGAAGCAAAACGTAATTCCTACACAAAATCGATAGAAATTGGTGAAGCTAATTTGAGATTAATACCAGATTTGGTTGAAGGTGCTAAAACACGGGAAGAAAAAGAAACAAGAACATTATATATGGAACCAGCTAGTGTTTCACTGACAATGAAGCAAGAACCTGTTCAGAAAACAGTAATGGTTAATGTCAGTGAAGATGAATATGGAAACAAGGTGATCACACAAAATGTGGAAAAAATATCTACTAAATATATCACAACTAAAACTGAGGCACCTTTGCAAGTGGAACAAGTTACGTTCGGAATTTTGAGGGGCTCTGGTGATATAAATGAATTGGAACTTGAAGAAGGCAATGTTAAAGATATAGATAGAAAAGTCTTAGAAGAAATTAAGAAACAGAATCCAAATATGCATTTTACATCTACAGAACCTTCATACACGAGGACTGAAACAATAATACTAAATACAACTGAAATGAATGAAGCAGAAGCTAAAGCGTTAATGGAAAAGCTACAAAATGACCCTAGTTTTATGGCACACAAATCTTCAGAAGAACTCTCTCGAATGGGAATAAGAATTGTTCAGGACTTAGAGGATAAGACCACATCAAACCAAGATTTGGTCGAAGTCACGAAAACTCGATACTCCGTAAACCCCTCTATATCTACTGAACAATCAATCCGTACAATTGATTCAAAGGATTCCAAGTCCCATAAAGATCACATAACCGAAATCCAAGTCTCTTCAAAGCCTGAAAAAGTCCAAAAAACAGAAATCAACAAAGATAAAGTATCAAATAGACAACGAACACCACCAAACCTTCAAAAATTTGAGGAACCGCAGTTGTCTTACGAATTGGATATCGATTTGCTAAACGATTTTATATCCAATGAGAGATATCACTCAGCGAAACACCAAATCGATTACAAAAAACGATTAAGTGAACCAAAGAAACGACATTCCGACTTCGATTTGCCAAGAAACAGTCACATCAAATTCCGTACAGCCACATACGAATCCCCTAAAGGAACGATCGTAACTAGCACAGACTTAGAAAACAGACGACTTTCACAATTAGATCAATTGCACAAATCGAGTGAATCGACTCAAAAACCGATTATATCTGCGAAACCGAGTAACATACCAGTCAAATCTGCAGATAAAAAACCGTTTGCGGGCTTAGTTTCGTCTAAAATACCGGTTTTCGCTACACAGAAATCGTTAAGCCAGGAGAATTTGTCGGAGAAACCATTTTCGTTACCGAGAACGGAATTTAGTGGTAGTGCTGGAAATATATCAATTACGTCAATAAAAAGCAGCTCGAGAAGCCCGAGTGGAGGTCAATTATAAACTTAATTTATTGTATTACGATGGATTTACTTAAAAGTTATTGGTTATTATAGGAAGATATTCGATAGAATGCTTATATAAATGATCTGAAAGCTCTATACATCTAGTTTCTTATATTATATCAGTTTTCTCGCCTTCAGTTAAATAAACCAAAGTATTTATAACGTAAATCGATTTTATATTTCTTGTTTATTACAATCGATTTCTTAAATAAATTCTTCAGAACATCGGAGTTCTTCCTAAAATAATGAAAGTATATTATAAAGCTAGTTATACTTTGAGATTTTTATTAAACGACGTAAGTATCTAAAAATTATTTGCTTATGTCAATAAAAGTGCCTTATAAAGTTAATTTTTGAATAAAAAAAACCATTTAGGTTGTGAGAATGTAATTAGATTTAGAAAACGTCACAATTCGAATAAAATATAAAATTTAAAAAATAAAGTTTAAATAGAAATGAAATTATTTAAAAAGTTTTCTTTAATAAAATACGAAAAATAAATTATTATTTATAATCATATGTGAAACACATAATGTGAAAAAAATCAAATGTATAAAATCAAAGCTATAAAAAAAATTAATAGTATCAACTAAGCATGAAGTAAGTAGTCTTGACTGTTCTTTCCGTCCGGCCAATAATAAATTTTAATGAAAATAGCATTCCAATAAGAATTAATATTTATCAATTATTATCAATTATTTAGTAAACGTCTTCCATATTTCGTTTTATACAAATATAAGTTTCTAACATTTTTAAATACTTAAGAAAGGTACTTAAAAATGTGCCTTTGACAGTTTTTCTTTTTTTTTATAAAAAGGGAACATTTTATGTCTATGATATTTTATTTGTAAAGCCTTAACGTTTTATATTCTTAATTAAATATTTTTATTCTGTACTTAATTTTCTTTAATTAAGGTATAAAAGTAAGAGTACTTAAAATATATTATTTCTTTTTACTTTGAATAATATTTTTACAAGTTGATATAATTAGGAAAGTCGTCTGTTCGTAGTTTATACAATATATTGTATGTAGTACTTGTGACTGTTTGTTTGTTTGTTTGTATGAAATGTTACGTATATCGCATTAACAAGTTATCACAATTATACAAATTGTATTTAATTAATGTATTATATTATATTATAATAAAGACAAATTTTAATGTTACATGGTTTTTATTTGCTTGTAATAAAAAATAATATATATACTTTATTGCACAAAAACATAATAAGCAGATAGTACAGAGTTAATAGTGTGCAGAGGTGGACTTATCTCTAACAGAGATTTCTTCCAGCCAACCTGTGTGTATATATATATACATACATACATGTGTGTGTATATATATATACATACATACATACACATATATACACATACATATACATCGTTATACAATATTTTACTTTTTAAGTGCTGCCTGAAAGTTGAATAAGATGTTGTTTTAATTTAGATTTAAACGATGTTAATGACTGGTTCTCTTGTATAGGCTTGTGAAGTTTGTTCCAAATCGATGCGGCATATACGGAGAAGGACTTTCGTAGGAATTTTGTGTTACTTTTTGGGATGTCAAGAATTGGTTTTACATAAGACTTCTTGAGCGGGTGGGAGTAGGCAGGATGTTGAAACGGGAACGTAGGTAGGTAGGAAAATTTTGGTAATTAAGTATTTTAAAAAGGAGGGAAAGGATATGCATATCACGGTGAAAACGGATTGGGAGCCAATTAAGCTATGCGCGAAACTGAGAGACATGGTCATACTTCCGTAGACCATAGATGAAACGTATCGCGAGATTTTAAAGGCGCTCTAATTTGCTAAGTAGCTCCTCATTTACATCCAAGTAGCAGACGTCAGCGTAATCAAGAATTGGTAAAAGCAGACATTGCGCAAGCATAATTTTGGTCCTATGAGGAAGAAAATATTGGAGACGCTTAAGAGAATGAAATAAAAAATGCATGCGTTTACTAAGTTCGTTAATATGAGATCTCCATGTTAAGTTGCTATCGATAATTAGTCCCAAATTCTTAACTTTGTCATGGTACGGAATATGAGTTCCCGAGTACATAACCTTGGGTACTAAATCCCAATTGATCTTATATCCAAGTCTATTACTGCTGATAATAATTGCTTGTGACTTTTTGGATTAACTAAAAGACCGAAAGATTCAGCCCAGCTTTGTATCGCAGCTAAATCTTCGTTTAATGACGCGATGGTTTCTGGCAATTCACTAAAGTAGCCATGTCGATACAATTGTAAATCATCGGCATACAGATGGTAAGGAGAAGAGATGAGTTTTGAAATATTGTTAATAAAAATAGAGAATAGAAGTGGAGAAAGGACGCCGCCTTGAGGAACACCAGCTGTGAGATCTTGCCAAGCTGATGTATTATCATTGGCTTTCACGCATTGCTGGCGACCGAAGAGATAAGAGTGAAACCAGTTTATAACTGTAGGAGGAATGTTAACTGCACGGAGAGAAGCAAGAAGTATATCAAAATCTACTGAGTTAAAGCACTGCTGAAATCCAGTAGTACAATTGCAGTGAGCTTGGTATTAACCATAGCGCAACGAATGTCCTCCGTAATATTCAGCAGCGCATTAACTGTACTATGAAAGGGGCGGAAACAAGACTGGTAAGGGCATAGAAGATTATTAGTGGAAAGGAAGGAATAAAGTTGATTGTAAACGGTAGTTTCAAGGACTGTGGATAGGATAGGAAGAATGGATATAGGACGATAATCGTAGACATTGGTGGGATTCGAAATTTAAAGCAATGGAACGACATAAGCATTCTTCCACTGTGTGGGAAAGACATTACATGATAGTGAAAAATTTATGATGTGGGTAAGCACTGGTGCAATGTCCTCCAACACAGGAAGAATCATCTCAAGGCTGAGATTGTCGCTCCCGAAGGCTTTAGTAGAAATGGAGCGGATATACCTCTTGACTTCATCTTCTGACACAGGTTTAAAGGAGAAGGGCATTGAGTCTGGTAGGGCAATGTGAGACAAAAAGGCAAGTGTTTGCGACTTTATTTGGGGATTTATATTTAATATTGGTGTTGTGAAGTGAGAATCGAGAACATTAAGATCCACTGAAATCTGATGTTTTTCAGTGGTTTTAAACAGACTTTAAAAAGGAGGTTATCTACTTGACTTGTATGTATGTTTAATAAGTAATTCTACAATCTGTGGCAAATAAAAATATATTTTTTGTCTATATTATTTAATCATTCGTTATCACTGTATTTAGACCATTCAAATTTAGCTTTACAATTCCTCCTGCATTCCCTTTTAAAACTTCTTTTCATCGATCTCTTACATTTGTATGAGGAACACACACTTTTGTATGTACTTTGACAAGCTTTGAAACACGCCCTGGATGCTTTCCTATCACACGAACTCCTCCATCTTTTTCTTAATATGTCTTTTTGTTGTTTATTCAAATTGAGATCGCCCATCGATAGATCGTCTTTTTCACTTATAATATTACTCTGGTCACTGTCAACTTGAATAGCCATTTTGGACCTCAAATACTTGTTCTAAAAAAAAATTGCCATATTTAATATATATATTGCTTATATTTGTTATTTTTCAATCAATTTATTTTATTAATAATAAATGGTATATTTTTTTAAATTGGTCACACCACTCCTTATTTAAAATGTCACAAGACAAGACAATATTATTCATTTAAATATTCACAAACGTGGTAAACCAAAGTAAATTTTTGGTTAGGCGACGTCTTAGTAAGTCATTATTAGTAATCCATTTCGTTTTGAAACTTCACTCTTTATTCCGCGAAAAGCAATAAAAGCAGAGAGAATTAAATATTGCAAATCTAATCAGAAATCGTATGTCTCCTTTGGGACCGTCATGGCGCAGAGGCGACGCGACGATTTGTGGGTTCGATTCCAACTAGTGGAGAATGAACAATTTTCGTTTTCTTCGCTCTGGTAACAAGGCAAAAAGCGCGGCGTTTAGTTCCGCCACTCAACACGCAATGCCTTGAAAAGCAAACAGCGGGAAACGGAGTGTCTTAACACTAGGTTCCTACGTTCCCTCTGCCTACCCTGCAATGTGCGGGATACAGCGTGAAGCTAATTTAATTTATTTTTTCTTTATTAAATAAACTCACAGGAAACATTCTGAACAACGTATCACTTGTTTCAAAATCATTTAATGCTCCCGTAATATCTTTTATTGAATATGTATCTGCTGTGGCCAATATCTGAAAAAAAAATTACAATTTAGAATTATATACTATACTATTTTAAATAATCAGAAAGTAGAGAATGGATCTATTCTATTTCTATTAACAATGAAAAAAAAAACATTTCACTTAATTTAATGGCTTAAAGAAAAATTGTAAACCATACTCACAACGCAGTAATTAAAAATGTAAGCAAAATATACTGTTTGTAGTATATACATATTAAAATGGACGTCGAATGTAATTTTAAAAAAACGTCAATTTCATCTGTATAGTTACAGATTAAATATAAGTAATATAATTGATTTCAGCAATTTTAATTTTATTTTACTACATGTCATAAATTAAAATCCCTGGATGCGGTCAACTTGTGTTCGTACGAACTTGTTCAAAGACTTGTGGCGGGTTTATAACCTGTGGCCTTTTTTTATCGGAAACTTAAAAGGTCCTACTCATCGTATTCACTAATAGTATCCTTCTAAAAAAAATAATTGTCTATAATCGAGCCACCACAGTGACAGTAGTGAGATTAGTACCAATATCTGTGATTGGCTTGCTTGCTTTTTTACCGACTTTAAAAAAGAGGAGGTTATCAAGAATCGAAAGAAAAGGCGAGTACTCCCCCAGCTACGAATTGATTTTGATTATAGTTTTTTGTATCGTAGGTCATGTTTTAGAGATGATCTCATATAAATGTTATTATATAAATAATATGTTTTGGTTTGATCGAGTTATATGGGACTTGAATTACTTTTTTATATAATATTGTAAGAGCGCTTATAAAAATTGGAATGGAGCAAGCAAACACGCTGAGCAGTCGATAAGAATAAACTTAAATGACAATTAAAATGTAGAAATTAAAAATATTAAAAAAAATAAAAATGTTTTCATTACTTTATAGTAAATAAAATTAAAAAACTTGCTAATACTTATATTATGTCCTTTTTAATATTTACAATCTGTTATTCCTGGACTCGGTGCCAGCTAAAGCAAGAAATATATATATATATATATATATATATATATATATATATATATATATATATATATATATATATATATATATATATATATATATATATATATATATATATATATATATATATATATATATATATATATATTTACTTTTTTCTACATCAGGCAGAATATAAAAAAAAAGAAAACCTTCTACCATAAGTTTTATTTATTTAAGTATGCTGAAATCTACGTTTACACGAACTATTGCATTTTTTTCTGAATTCCCTATTATTTCTCTTGCAACTGTATTTGCTGCACTCACTTTGGTACACTTCTTTACAAGCCAATCTACATTTCAATTCGTTTTCATTTCTAATAGATTTTCGTGTTGTAGTTAATTTTCGCCATGTAAAGGTTGTGTTTTCCGGATCAACAATTTCACTTGTTTTTATATGAAACAGATGATCTTTAGCCACATATTCGTCCGGTTCAGATTCTGAACTGTTCTGCTTTGCTCTTAAAAAATGAGTTTTCTTCTTTTTACTTGCAATTTTATTTAACTCATGAAAAAGTTCGTTCAAATCGAAATCTTCTTTGAAATTATTTAAAACGTATACATTCGGCTTAATCTTATGTAAATGCTTCTGATGATCAAGCCTACGAGGTTTTCTTGGATTTTCAGTCGAACTTTGGTTTAGATATAGAGTTAAAAGCTGAAAGTGAAATAGTTCAATATAAAATAGTACAAGGAAAGGCATACGCACGTTCGTGTCACCTGATGGTAAGTCAAAGCCTCCGCCCACGACTCCGTGTAACACCAGAGATACTACAGGTGCGTTGCTGGCCTCTAAGGTGGAGGCAGATGCGTTTTCTTCTCAAGGATTTAATAAGTAGCAAATATAATTAAAAGTTAAATATATATACAGCATAAAATTATTGTTAAAATAATAATTCTATGTAGAGAGATTCTATAGATAGATGAAGTTTTGATAAATTCTACAATTCAGTTTGTTTATAATAATATAATTTTTAAGATCTTACGAAATGGTATGCTAAAAATCGTAGACAAATGTATGAAATATTTCATGAGTGGTATTTGTAGTAATTTTAAATTAAATAAAAATTACTTACAGCAACATATATAAAAAATAAATAAGTTACATCTATCATTTTTCTATATTGTTTCTTCCCTATAATGTATGTACGTATAATATGGCTTGTATTATACTATAATATAATATATCTTACAAGAAATCATTTATTGCCTTCCTATTTTATGACTTTTAGTTTTGTAATCAAAATGAAAATTAATTAATATTTTATTCTCCATTGCTATTTGTTATTAATTTAGACATTTACTTTATTAGCTTGCTCAAATACCGCGTCTCTACTACTGAACCCTGGTTGTAGAAGGTTGTACAGTTTGCACTTGAGTAAACAGTTAGTATATATATATATATATATATATATATATATATATATATATATATATATATATATATATATATTCATCTAGCTAGATTACAATCTACCTATCTATCGTTACGTAAGCTACGTAAGTATGACAAGCGAAAAGTGTCATATATCTTTAATCTATCAACCACAGAACGCATGCATCTATCTTAAAAAAATACATGAGAATTAGTTCATATATAAGTATATAGATAGCATTTTTTAGAGGAACGAGCAAGCTTTTAAGAAAGCTCAATAAAAAATAGAAATGTTAAAAGGATATTTTTTTTTCCTTAGTAATAAAATCTTCGCAAGCAAGCCGCTTTACACGCAACTTCCATTTCTTCTTCAAATTCAGCGGTACAATCTTCATCGCGACACGCTCTCTCTAATACGTCGTAGCAAGACCATATACACCTAAACAAAGGCCGACCGCAGCTTATATAACCAAATTTTGATGTAGTTTTTTTTCCATCAGAATTATCGTCGCCTTCATATCCTGCTCTCGCGATTTTAATAATTTTTTGGTCAGTTTCTTCTATATTATCTTTGAGATATCCGATTTCATCCTAGAAATATAGAAATTTGAACGTTGAATGTAATACTTTTTTTAAATACACAGCTCTACGCTATATATAGAGCAGGATGAGCAAAATTCACTTAGTAATAAGATTTTACGCCCAATTTTGGAGACATAGTGTGTCATATGGCGGTACGCTACGTCATGCTTTGTCTTATTACCAGAGCGAAGAATTTAAAATAATTAATTTCATCAAGTGAGAATCGAACACACAACCGTCGCGTTTATTTTTTTGAACAATCGAATACCAACCACTTACTCGTTCTTAGTTTTCACCAGTTCACCTTTCTAAACATTAAATTTATCATAAAATACAACTTAAAAAGTATTTTTAATGAAAATGCAAATCATTCACTTTTTTCCAAGTAGATTTGTTTGGAGAGAGCTTGTTATTTACGAATTTATAGAATATTGAGAATATTAAAACTATTACTAATTCATTTATACAAATATTTTATATAGTGCAGGTATATGTTTTGTTAAAGTGAAAGTGAGAAAGAGGTCTTAGAGCATATGTTAAAATTTAAAAAAAAAAAATATTTGTATGACCTAACAATGCTAGCCTTATTCTGATGTGGAGGAAACATATTAAGACGACTGCATTTTTTACGAAGTAATAATAATAATGCCATATACTTCTATTTTGAATATAAGAAAAAAAAAGTTTTTTTTTTTTTCAGCTCCACGCTTACTCTTGTATAGGGTAGGCTAAGAGAAATTCTTTAAGTAAGTAAGCTAAGTCAAGTTATTTAAACATTACTTATTAAGTGGCAAATGAAAAAGCATACATATACTTACATTATTTGAAAGCAACGCCACAATTGATGCAATATTCAGAATAATTTCATCATAATCGATATTTTTATCGGTTCTGAGAATTTTTCCAAAATCGATTTTATTCAACATGTTCAGTTGATTTAAAGTTTTAATTCTCTGTTCATTTAGATCCACTAGAGATTTCAATAGATTTGCAAAATAACTCCTTACGTTGATATTGTCGTGTACAGGATTCAAATCCTGGTAATGGCGGGATTTGGCTATGTTTATACATAACTGTATATGGAATGAAAATATAGTTAATATTATTTTCAGTTTTATATTGTATATTGCATATGTCAGGGCAGGAAGAGAGCGACTGTCACAACACTATATTCTCTTTTGTGGCCTCGCTCTCTTTATCTAACAAATATGAAAAAGAACTAAGTCCCTCTCGTTTAATGTCTAACGCCATAATGGTCTCAAATTGATAATTAAATAACATAAAAAAATTACAATCTACAGTTTTAAATGTAAATAAATATATATCATTAATAATTTAATGACTTATTATTTTCAAACATTTTTAAATTTTTATGGTGATGTAATATTGTACCTACGTAACACTGTCTACGCCAATTGGCGCATTTTCTACGGTAGACAAAAGAGAGCTATTGTGCTTACACACTTATTGCTCTATCCTCCAATTTAAGAATTAACTAGTCCAGTTCACATAATAAGTTCTTTGGTTTTCGCGTTATTTACACATATTAAATAGTCGAAGTAAATAGTCGAGCCGAAATGTCGGGTACGGGATTATTCATATTTCCATATCAAATGTGTGAAAATCGCAAAAATGAAACAACCTATTTTTATGATTTTTAAAGTGTTAGTCCACACTAAGGATAGAAAAAATACTTAAACAAAACTTATATAAATTTGAACGCAGCGTGATTTGAACCCGCGCCTCAAGGATACTGCCCAAGCGCACTGACCACTAAGCCCTACGTTCTTACTCACGCTACGTCGAAATTCTTATATGGGTTATACAACTTATTACGTTAATAAATTTATATGTTTTCTTTAAGTATCAAAGAACTTATAAAAAAATTTATTATATACAAAAGGTTCTTACCATTAATAGAAATACACTGTTGAAAAATTTCATATTAAAACGACACTATAAGTCACCATAACTGCTTGTATAAAACCAACTATCGGTATATAATTCGACAAATCAATATGTACTAAGTAAATTGCGTTCCGTTTTGTGTCTTTAAAATTAATTAGTATTTCGTTATAATATGATTTTTATTGTTGACTGTACTTAGTTAATGAAAGAAGAATCGATGTAGAAGAAATTTTGGGATGGAATGAAAAGGAATCGGGATGAAGATATGAGATGTAGAATATTAGTATTATACAGACAAAAGATTAGACGAAGAAATATGTATAAGCAATGATATATATATATATATATATATATATATATATATATATATATATATATATATATATATATATATATATATATATATATATATATATATATATATATATATATATATATATATATATATATATATATATATATATTATTTTTTAGCTTCTCGCTGTATCCCGCGCTGTAGGCAGAGGGAACCGTAGAAAACTAGTGTTAAGACACTCCGTTACCAGCTTTCCGCCTTTTGAGGCATTGCGTGTTGAGTGGCGGAACTCAACGCCGCACTTCCTTATTGTTATCATTCATTCTCCCCGAGTGGGAAACGAACCCACAAACCGTCGCGTTTACAGGTACAGGCTATGCCTTTGCGCCACGACGGTCCTAAATACATATATATCTACCTAAATGAGCTATCTTTGGTTTTGGATCTATCTGAATACACAAATTTTTGTACGAATATAATTGAAAACATTTCAAAAAGTCTTAATTATGTATTTATATCCTATCTTATGTGATGGCCGTCGTGGCGTCGTGTATAGTGGGTTCGAATCCCACTCGAGAAGAATCAATTATTTCTTTTCTTCGTTTTGGTAACAAGACAAAGCGCGGCGTTCAGTTCTGCGGCTCAACACGCAATGGCTTAGAAAAATGGGGCGGAAAGTGGAGATCGGAGTGTATTAGCACTAGGTTCCCTCTGTCCTCTGTAACACATATCTATCTACGTATATCTATATGTACTTATGTACCTACATTTACTAGTCTCTTTAATATAATATAATGTCTTTAACACACATAGTTAAATGTATTTGTCTGAAATAAACACTTTAATAAACAAGATTCTTACTAATATTATAAATGTGAAAGTTTGTCAGTGTGTATGTTTATTTCGGTTTCCCGCAAAAACTACAGAACGAATTCAGATGAAACTCTGCATTGACAACCGATACATCAGAATGACATATGAGCTACAGATTATAGTAAGCGAACGTACTTAACTTAAGTAATAAATAATAGTGTAGTTCAAGCAGGCGACGCCATTATCATGCTTATAATAAATAATGTAAACAACTTCTATAGAACAAACATGTTTAATAAAACCATAGTCTACAGAACCTCTTGCAATACTTCTTCAGTCGCCGTCTAAGTCTTCTTCTGCACTCCACCATCTCGCAAGCTGTTCTATACGCCTCTTTACATGATTTGATGCATTGTGACCTTCCATCATCGCAATCGAAATATCTAAATTTATCTTTATTTTTTGTTTCCCTAGTACCCAATTTATTGTCCCATTCATCATCTGAATTGGAGATATATCTCAAGGAGTTTTTCTGTCGTGGCTGTTTATAGAAAAAAATATATATGTTGCCGAAGTCATAGCGTAGAATTAGCGCATTTGACGGTTGTGGGTTCGATTCTTGGTAAGAAAATTAAGCACAGCGTTGAGTTCCGTCACTCAAAACGCTGTTTAGAAATCTTGGAGATTCTTAACACTAGGTGTAATCTGCCAACTGAGCCATATGAGGGACAAAGAGTACCTTAAGCTATAAAAAATCTTTAACTCATACTAACAAAAAAACATACACACATGCATAACTTCACACTTTATCCCTAGCGGTATAGCCTGAGAGAACAGAGTCTTACATACCACGTAGCTATACGTAGCTGTGTCCCTCCACTTTCCACCATTCCGGAAATGGTGTTTTGGGTGGTGGCCCCCAACCCCACATTCGTCGCCACTTTTCACATCATGGTAACAAAAACATATGCAATTACCAATTTTATTACGTTATCCAACTCTTCTACCACGTCCTCTGTCCTTAAGATGGGTTTATCTAATATATCATTTGTTGCAAAAATATCTTCCGTTTTAACGTCTTTCAATGTATTAATTACATTTAATATATTATTGATTAAATTTATATGATCGATGTTACAAAATCCACTTTTGAGAATCGTCTAAAATTGAAAATGTTTTTTAAATATTTTACGGTCTTTATTTGGCGATGCCTGCTTGTCTTGCGATTAATTTAATAGTTAATTAGTATTTGTGAATTAACTAGTAAATAAACGTCAGTTATACTTTACCTATGTATATACTTATTATTACTACGTACGTACAGCCGAAATACAACAACGTAGCACCTGGAAAATGGCATGTTCTTCCCTTAAGGAGTATAAACAACGGGAAAAATGGGATTTACCATTTATAGTCCACGCAAATTAAGTTACGAGCTAAAGCTTATTTATAATGTAGGATAAATAAATGGGACTGGGCTGGACACGTTTGCCGCATGCCAAATAAGTTTTGGGCGAAAATCACTACCGATTGGTTCCCAAACTCCAGAAGGCGAATCGGTAGACCAAAACGCTGGATGACAGGATGAGTTGTACCAGTACAAACCTCATGGGACCAAAATAGCACAAGCCAGGGAAGAGTGGAAAAACTGGAGAGGCCTTTGCCCAACAATGGGATAGTTCAGGCTAATATAATATAATAATAAATAAACACAAACAAAGTATTTTAATGTTTGTCTGCTTTATGCCACAGTTGAGTTATGAGTTCGGTTCCCATTTTACTTGCAATGTCTCAAGAAAAGATGTATGAAAAGGCCTTTTTTACCTTGTCAAGATGAAGATCTATCAAGATAACATATATAATTTTAATATAAGAATCTTACCAGAAACGTTATGAATTTCATAAAATTACGCAACATTGCAATATACATTAACAACATACATGCTTTTCTTATCAATTAATTGTAGTTTAAATTAATTTTTTCAATTTATTTTCTGATTACTTTGAACTAACATAACTTTTGAGTTCGGTTACAAAAATTATGATAAGATCTATGGCTCTATTATAGCGCAGTTTTGAATACATGCTATGGTATTGGGTTTGAATTTCACACCCTGTTTGACAAAAGCATATCTATCTAAAGAAAGCAAAAAAATTAACGCAGCGGGACTTGAACCCGCGCCTCATGGAAACGGACCAAGCTCTCTGACCACTAAGCCATGCGTTCTTCATCAAGCCGCGTAAAAATTATTATATGCCTTTACAACTTAATTGGTTGTTAGCTTCTCCGTACGGAGATTTTTACAAATTTCCGCTACCCAAAGATTTTTCTTTAGGTATTTTTCTATCATTAGTGTAGATTAACACTTTAAATTAAATAATAATAATAATTAAATAATAAAAAAGCACATCTATCCTAATATTATAAAGCTGAAATATTTGTTTGTCTGTTTGAATGTGTCAGGAATCACTGGTTCTAATGGAAAAAATAATTTTGTGTTAGATAATCCATTAACCAAGGAAGGCCTCAGTCTGACTGTGACCGGTACCTCAAATACAGCAGCGCAGGCAGAGAGAGGCTCTCCGTTCTCCTTATCCGACCAGGCAACGTTACATCACGCGTTCTTTATTCAAATAGTCCTTTACAAGCACTTTTGTATCGCTGAACGAACATCGCTTAAAGTTACCACCGGTTCGGAAGGCAGTTCTGCTGAGAAGAGTCGGCAAGAAACTTAATAGTTGCTCTTTTGTATATCAATATTACAGTTTTATTATTAAACAAAATGGAAGCTATCCTGCATGAAATTCAAATGACATTTATCCCACACATTTTTATCATTTAAATAATCCTGTTTAGCCTAAATAGGCTTTACTCACGAGAACTGTTTTAACATTTTCTTTAAATTTCTGAAGTGTCTATTATTCTAATCTAGATGGCGGAAATTTATTATAGATGCGTACACTAAGCTTCATAAATAATTTATTTGCTTTTTGTAGGCGATAACCAGGCGTTACAAGCTTATTATCACTATTTTTATCATAATATTAAATATGTTGTCGAAATATAATACACATATTGCGAAACAAATGTATTAATTAGAATACCGCTTTGTTTAAAAAATCTAACACAGAATCTCTAGCTCTTAAATTATAAATCAATCTCACGAGTCTTTTTTGAAATATAAATATAGAATTTACTTCTGCAGCAGTGCCCTATAGTAGCGTACAACAAGATAAAGCTTATCTGCAAGTTTCTATTACTTTCAGGACCTAGGATGTCACCTCAGTCTGGAAACTATAGAATACTGTTGATTCCGTCTGTGAAGCATACCGCGTACCTTTAAGTGTTTCACTTTAAACAGCTCTTTATATCTATAATTTCGTCTTTGGACATTAGGTAATGCAAAGTTTATTAATATCGAACCAGAGAAGTACGTTCACATTGTCATAGTTTTAACCCCTTCATATGTTTCATATGTACTTAACCTCCTAGAGGTTTATTTAAAACGGGCTAAACTGTCCAAAAACTCCAAGAATTGTACAAAGCCCACCATAAGGGAGTATCTAGACGATTTTACATATAAATGTACTTAAGAAGTCATCCACTATAACTTTACATAATCTATAGTTTCCATACAATCCAAACAATAGTTAATAAATGCAAAAATAATGTTTTATTTTAAAATAAATAAAAGACAATAAGGTTTCATATAATATTATTATCATTAGATAAACATTAATAATAAAAGTATAACTAACCAAAAATGCTTAAACCTATTTGTACAATGGAAAATTCAATTTAATATATGTATAGTATATATGTATAGTATTTAATTAAAATATACATTAAAGTTAAAATATTACAAAATTTAAATAACTTTCTTACTCCTGACACATGAGACTTAATTTTTACTAGTAAGACTTAAATTTTACATTGAATGCCAACTTTGTGGTCTTCTAATTGAACAAACGAAAAGTTTATAGTATATTTTTTGATATTTCATACACTATTTATCCTGCAATGAAGACAGGATTAAAGATAATATCTGTTAAGTGGTGGAACCCAACAACACGCTTAGTCTTGCAGGGCAGAACAATGGAAATGAAAAAAATTTGGGACCAACCGCTTTGTTTATGGTCAACAGTTGTATGATATGATCCACTGTGCTACAATAGCCTCAAATTCTTAATGTATGTATATATATATAATTATTGATAATATATCAAATCATTTTGTTTTGCAATCGGATAGTATTAGTATGTAAGAACTCACTTAACTACTTCACTATACTTATTTTGTAAGGTATAAATTTCTATATGTAAGCATGTTCTTCAATGTTACTATATCAAAATGTAATTTTAGAGGTTTAATAAATATTATTAGTCTTACTTGTATATTTGAAAGAGATACACGATATTTAAAAAACATTAAAATATATACATAATGTAACATAAAAACACCTAACCAAACATAAATAATTGAATGGTGATTGATTGGTGTAGTGGTGTTCAATTGATTTCTCAAATAAACAATCAGTTTACAATTATATAACAACTTTTAAGTATTATTTGGAAAAATTTTAGGCAGTATTCAAAGGCAGGTTACAGATAGTCAAAGAGTAAAAAATTGTGTTCAATCTCAAATTAAAATATAAATTACTTACATTACATATAAACTAAGTGGAACTTTGTCTATAATTTGATGTGTCTAATATCTTTTTACCACACATGGCACAGATTCCCTTTTTATATGCACAAGCTTGGCAATAGTGAGATCCCACTTGGTGAACTTTGGTGCGGCATATCCTGAAATAAATACAAAAATATACATAATAACTTATGCTCTGTGAATGAATTAGATCAAATAACGTGTTCTTATATATTAACCTTAGCTCCGTTTACTGAAAGTATAGGATTATACAGTATCAGCATAAGAAATAACAAAAAACACTATAACTTAATTACGTAAAACGTGTATTATTATATTACTTGGCAATAAGTATATTTAATAACTTACTTGCATTCATAGAATTTTGATGTATACGGATTATATCGGCCCTTTTTGGCTGTGAGCGCTTTATTTTCACCAACTTTTCTCCCGCCTGATTCTACTGTATTTCGTGCGCCGGTCTTCCATGGATCAGGAGTTATAACACGGCCTAATTTTTTTTCACATTTATCACAAACCATGATATTTATAACTGATTCTGTTTATTTAAATAAATATTTTTTAAATGTAATTTATAACCTAAATTCAAGTTTTGACTTCAGTTTTGTTGTCAAACATAAGTCACAGATACAATATGTTATCAACGAAGGATGAACATACAATATTGATATTCGATAATAGAAGAAAAGAATATCGATATCAACTGTAATCAATCGATTAAGCTATGAAATGTTTGTTTTTTGATAGTAGTAAAATAATTTATTTTTTCATCATTTCATATCATTTAAATAACTAATTTAAAATTAAACGTCATTTTAATTAAAAATTTTAATAAATTTCACAACTTCAATACCTTAACAATGGCAATAACTAGACGTACGTACGTACGTACGTAGTCCAAGTAATATTAAATATTTTTAAACGAAATGGAACATTTATCTAGGAATCAGGATAGATCACCTTTAATCATTGATTTGAACAAAATTATATTCAAAAAAATTATTTATTTTAAAATATTTTATTTCTTCTTAATGTATATGCACATGCCTGTGCATATCCCTTACAGGTACCCTTTCGTTTTTGTTAACGGGAACCTGCAATTGAAAAATATAACATAATTATGTATTAATATATGCCTACAATATTAATTATTATGATATTATCAAACAACTATAATATTTTATTTTAAAATTGTAGGACTTACAAATCGAAAATGTAGTTTCTGCAACAATATTAATGAATTAATTAATGTCGTTACATTAGGTAATTATGATTATTGCATGCATCGCGTATGATTTATTGCAATTAATTAGGTTTTAAATAACATTAGATTTCTTGAATTCGTATGTTGTGAAATCATATAATTCGTTTTTAAAGAAGAATTGATTACCCCCATAATTCCATCTTCAGGTGTCTGAAAAATTAATTTAGCAATATAAATATTTATTTAACTAAACTTTGCTTTTAGTATTTTACAATATACACAAAATAATAAATATAATTAAAATTAAATATTCTTACCTCTATTGTTTTTACTGGCAGCTATGTAAATAAAAAAATGATAAGTAGGTTAATCATAAAAAAAAATTAAAATAACTTTTCAAGAAACAAATAAATAAGTAATTAATATTACTTATTTATTTGTTTTTCTGTTAAAGTAACAAATATATGAGAAACTAATGAAATTAAATAGAAAAAATTACCCTCATTGCGTATAGCTTTGACTGAAACATAATAATTAAAATTAAATTATTTTAATTATTCTAATTATTGTAAGTTAATTTGTAAGTTAATAATTAAATTATTATAGGAAAATAACAAGAAAAATGAAAATTAAGAAAATAAAACTTCTAATTAACTACAAATTGACGTATTCATTATCAATGACATTTAACAAATAATAATTTTTAATAATGAAATATTTGAAAAAAAATGAAATTATTATAAAAATATTTGAAAAATAATTAGATTAGAACATATGTATAAATAAAAAATGTGTATAAATATTTTAATTTATGTAACATACGTAATTATTACCTCATCATTTTCAACATGTACGTGATCGTTACCAAAATCAAAATCGATACTTGGATGACGATGAACATTCTGAACATCTTTTGCAACATTCAAATGTCTTGGATCAGACACTCTCGAATCTTTATTTTTGGATCTTTTCAGTATCATTTCTGCAATATTATCTAATAAATCTTTATCACTAAAGTTTTCATCGTCTTTCTCTTTACGAGATTTTGCGACATTACTTATTACTTTTTCATTGCTGTTATATTCTTCACTCACATCACGGGCAGCCATTGGGTTCGATTTACCATTAATGGTAGCAGTTGATATCGTTCTATTTTTTTGTTTTTCAACTTGGAACAATGCGACAGCTGAGTTTGTATCTCGCTGTGGGACAGTTGACTTTTAATATATAAATTAATTGTGTTTAAGTATTTTGGTATAACTATAGAGTGTATGAAAACCCTAAATAGCTATATGAGATTTGGCGCCACCGTAGCTCAATTAAGACATCAATTTACATGGTGACTATGGATACAAGTCTAACAATAAAAAAAAATTCTGTGAGAAATCTATCTAATTCCTCGTATTTAGACAAACGGGTAAAACGTGGGTATGTTTAGGGGAATATATATAAAATATGGCCATAGCTATATGTTTTAGGGATAGAACTGATGGACTTTTTGAATTAAGCAATTCAAAAAGTACTATAAAGCTTGTGTAATATATTGTGTTGAAAATAAACAAGTAAACTTACCGACGGAATTTTACTTTCTAATGGTTTAACCTAAACAAAAAATATTTTACAATTTACAAAAATTAAATAAATTGTAAATATTTAATTAAATATTTAATTAAAATGTAAATATTTAATTAAAATGTATATATTTAATATTTCGTAAAAAATGAATACTCTGAGGCCATCGTGGCGTGTTCAGTCAGAGAGTGCGTTCCGTGGTACTGTGGTAAGACAAATCATGATTATGACAGCGGAAACGGAATCTCTGAACGCTAGGTTTCCAGCCGAACCTACGACATGCATATATAATACACATATATATTTACATATATGTGTATCATAATTATTTTACCTATGTCAATGTTAAGAAATATATATAAAAAAATTATCAATTAACTTACCATCATTTTATCAAAATTGGATTTTTGCTAAAAATAACAATAGACTCAAGTAAATAACAATATAGGTATTTGTTATAATTAAAATATTATTTCTTTGAGCATAAATTACTCTGTAAAAATAAAGGTCTCATCATTTTAATCTAATCGCTATTTATCTATCGTATGTTGTGCGGAATCCCAAATAAGTAAGATAACTTTTTACAAAACATAAATTTAATAAATAAAATAGTATACTTAATATTCGTTTGAGGAAATTAGTAAAAATTTCTACAGAGAATGCTAACAAAATAAATAAATTATAATAAAATTTTTATGAGAACGCATGACTTACTAGTGATCAGAGCGCTTGGACTATTTTCAAGTGACACGGGTTCAAATCCATTTTTATGTTTTATAAAAGATATTTGTCCTTACTTAATGTGGAATAGCGCTTTAAAAAATAATAAAAACATAATAAAATGTATAATATATAAATAAATTATTGATGATCTCTTCCAGTACTAAATAACTTACCGCGTTTGTAACATAATTTGGTTCACTAATTATAAAAGAAAATGTCCAAAACAGCAATCCGTACCAAGTCTTCATTTTGCATCGAACTTTACTTGTGACACTCAAAGTTCTTGGTCGGAACAAAGTTTCAATTAATAATATTGTTTCATAATAGCGAGACTGATCGATTCGTTTGAAAATTGTGTTCTCTAAATTATACAGGTATTGAAAATTAAAAAATATAATTAAGTATTATGTTTTAATTTTAAATAAAAAAATAAAATAGTTTTTATTTCCCATATTATACAAATATTTATTTTGTGAGATGATTTTAGAATTGAGATAGCTATAGTTATTTTTATTTATATATTAAAAAAAGTATTGTGTAACAGCAAAAGCTTATTTTATTTTTAGTTTAGTAATTTGATATATTAGATTGTAGGTTTGATTCCCACTTGGGGAAACTAATTTTCATTTTAAATGTTTGCTTATACTTGGTTCATCAGCCAGACTAAGATACGTGAGCGATGTACAGTCGCGTTCATAATATAATATTAAAAAATTAATATAATTAATAAGTTTTTTTTATAGGTTTATTTAATTTTATCTCTTTTTTTGAAAAATATAGAGAAGAATCTAATTAGTATTTCATGGATATATCGTATTGTTCATCTGTGCGACATCAAGCAATTTCTTACCTATATTTTTGCAAACAAAAAAAAATCTTTTCCATAAAAAAAAATATATTAACTTAAGTTGCAGGTGGGAATAAAAAACAAAACACAACAATGTTACTATAAATTCTATAATAAAGAGAAGTATTGTTTATAATTTATTTCATTGTTTAAAATTTTCATAATACTTATATATGTATAATTTTATAAGTGAAATGTTAATAAGTTCATGAATAAATTAAATGATTTAATCTGTATTTTGACAAATTTCCTTGCAAATTGTATAGTCATTTAATTTATAGCCACACGCAGAAACGTCATTTTGCTCTTTAATGACAATTAGCAACGCAAGTTGACATCTTAGAAGGCGGCTGTACGCTGCTAAAATATTTCATGTTATAATACTAAAAAATAATAAAAAAATATAACTAAAGTATATAAAACAATCATATTAAGTTACGTTCTAACGTCAGAACACAATAAAAAAACACATTTTAAATCAATATTGCACAAACATTTAAATTAAATACAGATAAATATTATTTTGCAGTAAAGTAATTAAGATAACTAAAAAATAAAATAATAGAACTGTTTTAATAGAAGAGGATGTTATTTTGACGCCAATTTTTTATTTTTTATTTTAGCCGATCTTGTGGCCGTCATGCTGCAGTAAGATGTCGTTTTACTGTAAACGCTGTAAGTTCGATAACCACTCGGGATAATAAATCATTGTAATTTTTAGGTAAGACGAAGAGCATTGTGTTAGTTTAGACAGAAAAAGATATTTCTTCCTGTTTTGAATTCAGGCGGAAAGTGGAGACCAGAGTGTTTTCACACTAGATTCTCTCCACCTAAACCTAAATTTTATACTTTTTTAAATGTACTAAGTTGACTAAACTAGGCTTTTAACATAAAGAAAACCAACATTATTGATATTATACGAAATATGTTAAATTAATAGAAATTATAACATTTTAAATATTATTTTAACTTATATATACTTTTTTTTAAGAAAATTACGTTTCCTTTAAGATATGCTAACTTTGACTCGCTACTTTTTCATTAGTAGGCTCCGGTTCGACAGCTTGAGGGTGCTCTGTAGGATATTCTTGACTATACTGTGTATTATCATATGTTTGTTCTGTATATCCTTCTGCCGGATAGTTCTCATACTGATTGTACTGGACGTTAGGATCATATTGTTCATAGTTCTCATATTGTTCTGTATACTCCGGCTGCTGGTAATTTGGATCATAATTTTGATAATTTTCTGCAGTATAATTCTGTTGGTACTGTCCGGCATCGTCTACTGTTGTTTCAGCTAGGTACTCTTGTTCTTCTGTATTCTCTTTAAGACTCTCCTGGGTTGGATTGCTATATTCACTTTCAACATTTGGAGCATTATCGTTTGATGTGTGTTGAGGAGATATTTTTTCTTTGTCTATAGATTCCTGTGAATTTTGCTTCGATACTTTCTTAGCTGTTACATGCTGTTCTTCTTTAATTGCCTTTTCGTTCTTTATTTGTTTATTAATTATTTGTGTTTCATTTAAATTTGTGTGTTCTGGTTTGTGCTCAATTTCATAATTTTGCGCTAAATTTGGTGTTGTATTTATTTTTTCTTCATCTTTAGTTGCATTTTCTACCATTTCTGTATCATAATTTTGCTCTTCAAGTGGTTTTTCTGTTTCGTAATCATAATTTTCGTGTTGATCATTAATGTTATGTTCATTTATAACTCCTCTAACTTCGTCGCTTCTAATGTCGTCTCTAAGGATGTTTCCGTTTTGTCCGAGTGCGGTGTCTCCGGAGGACTCAGTTCTGGTATGGTCTGGTCCGGAGCTGGGTGGGGAATTTGATATTCGGTCTGTTGTGGTTGTGTGCGGGGAAGGTGCTGAAATATATAATTTGAGTATATGATATTTTGTTCCTATAATTAGAAATTATAATTACAATTATAACATATTTTTTATACTTTAAACTTCACTATAACGGCGATAAGATTTGAAATAATTTTTTTTAAATAAACAACTGTTCTAGAATCTTTCTCTTTACTTCTGCAATATTTATCTCTCTCTCTCTCTCTCTCTCTCTCTACCACATTAATAATATTAAGTATTATTTTCATAAAGCTTATATAACACTGTTTAAAACATTTTAAATATAGTCTCTCTTTATACCTTCATAATTGCTATGTGGGTGCGAGTATGTAGATTGGAGCGTTCTCCCGAGGCCCTCTACTTGACGCTGCAGAGTTGCCAGTTCTTGCCTGTTACATACACACGTGATAACACACACACGCTCAAGTGCAGCAAAGACATGCAGAAAATTTTACAAATTACAAAATTATTTTGAAAGGTTCATTTTCTGCTATATACGAGTATATATATAAAACCTATTTGTATTTTTTTTATACAAACTTATTTCATGAAATAGAAGAAGTAGAAGATATAGAGTTTAATTGATATATTATTATATATTATATTAGTATAAGAGCTACGTGCAAATATAAGTCCATTGCTGTGTACACAAATCAACAAAATACTGGCCGCTATTTTGTGTAAACTTTTTCAATTCTTACCTTCACATAATCATCGTCTGTGTCAGAAATTTTATCTATGGATAGATCACTTAAGTCGTTGCTCAAATTACCAATCTCATCTTTGTCACTAATGTTACTAAATCCATCAGTTCTTTTAAATCTATTTCTAATTGAATAAGGCGTAGATGTCATGTAAGTGCGATCTAAGTCATACGACGAGCTACTTGGGTATCCACTTAATGGAGTGTAACTTCGATAAGGTGCTATAGTGGTAGTGCAGTATTTCTTATGAGAAGACCATAAATTTCTGAGTTTTCTCATAAGTTCAGAGTTTCTGCAAAGCAACTGTGTTTTTTCCATTCTGAAAGAAAGTGGTTCTTGTGAACGAGCGTTATACTAATGTGTAGTGAAAAATAGTCAACTGCTTTGCTGCTCTTTATTTAATAATATTTTTTACTTTAAAATTACTAATTAAATGTAAAAATGTACGATCTGGAAGCTTAAGTTAGTTCAAATTGCCTTGCCTCTTCGAAACCTAAAATTAATGACAGTCTAAATCAAGAATTTAAATAAAATTCAGATCGTTAAGTTTAATGTTTATTAAACTTTATTATTGTAATCATTACCCATTTAAATGCAAAATAATGAATAAGAATATATATATATATATATATATATATATATATATATATATATATATATATATATATATATATATATATATATATATATATATATATATATATATATATATATATATATATATATATAAATATATATATAAATAATGTGAATTTTATAAATAGCAAGAATATTTTTGTACATATTGCACAAACGTAGGTGATTTTAAATATTGCACAGATGTTTTACACGAAAACTATTTTTTTATATATACACATTTTAGAAAAAGCGACACAACACGAAAAGCGTAAAGTAGAATAAGAACTACTTGTGATAATATAGAAAGAAATTATGACATAGTAAAATTATGAATTAATCATTAATTCTCTATTTCCTCATCATTTACAAATTGATTTGGTTCAACTTTTGCAGATTCTAGTTCAGTATTGAATGTGACAATATTTTTCCCATCACTATTTAAATTAATGATATCATTCTGTTCAGAAGCATTAGGTTCAATCGATATTTCATTTACTTCAGGTTCTTCTCTTATATTTGTGTCATTGTCATTATTTTCATTTTCATTTTCTACATTGTGCATTTCTACAACATCAACACTATTATTTCTTTCTGATATCTCTAGTTTTTTACTATTATCTTCGATAACTTCTAGAGACTTGCTTAAAACATGAATATTGCTATTTGTGACCTCCATACTAATATTATTTTTAACACCCCTATTTCTATCTGGAGATGCAATATCATCGACTTGCACTTCACGTTTCTTTTTTTCTTTTTTCCTTGGCTTAGGTACTAATTTAACACTGATATCAACTTTAATCGGCTCCTTTTTCTCCCGTAAAAAGGGCTGTTGAATCATCAGCGGCAGATTGTATATCTTTTCACCGTTAACATTGCCGAGATCCTGATTTGTCGTTAATGGTCCAACAACAATTGGATAGTTATTCGACGAATCGGACTCTTTTACGCGGCGTTTGGATCTGTGGCTCGGAAACGGAGAGTCTCGGGATCTTGATACGTCGCGCTGTGTTCTGATTGGTTCGTTCCGCATTCTGCCTGTCACCAATAAAAACACAGCACGACGTTAGGAAATCAACTATTTTCAGCCAATTTGTGACCAACAGGAAAATAAGAATATATGTGTATACTGTGAAGTTTAAATAAGCTATGTGGTGTATATATTTTTATTGAAGCTCTAATAACGTTAAGGTGTTATATATTATTTATCTATGTTATAGGATCTTTTAGTTTTATGTTTTACGATCTAAATTAGGTAATTTTCCTGCGTTGAGAAAATATGTTAAATTTCTATTAAAATTTCACGTTGATCACATCGTTGAGTACTTTTGAAAATGTGATGAGTAATGATTACAATATAAAAAAAATAATATAAATTTGTGCTATGAAAACAAAAATTAAGTAAAACATGCGTTTATATTTGAAAATAATTCGTACTTGTGCCTACGATTTGCGTCGTCTAGCTTGTTTGTTAGCAAACGACATTCGCTGGAGAGTTTCTCCATCAGACTGTTTTGTGATTGAATCATTGACTCCAATTCAGCCACGGTTTTAGCTGTGGAACCAAATATATCCACTGAAAACTAATTTCTCCTAATATAAATATATCTGATATAGTAATACAACATTTTTAATATATTGTATAATATGAAAATAACGCTAAGTTTTTCTAGAATTATTAAAATTTTAATGCATTAATTAGAAATTGATCAAAAAATAATTAGAAAATATCCAATTAGGTTCAATTTTATCACACAATCTGATGAATAAACTATTGAAGTTAAGAAAGAAGCCCTTTCACAACTAGATAAACATGCAAGCTTACAATGAAAGGGTAAAATATAAATGTTTTGAAGTGCAAAGAGGTCGGTGGAAATTACAAAGTTTCTTTCAAAACATCAATAGTTTACCCATTGGATGAGCAGATGTACGCAACATGTAGAAACATGTAAATTTAATTAACTGTTTTAATACAGAACATATGTATATATATAAAAAAATAAAAAAAAATCGACTTACCATGTTTATTATCCATGGACTCCAGCATAGAAGATAGCTCTTTCTCCTTTTTATTTTTCTCTGGTGATATCGGAGTCAGATTTTTCATATTTAGCTGTAAAAAGCAAATATTATATTAAAATCGCGTGCTAGAGAAACTCGGTTAAAGAAATTTCATCATTCTGCATAAATGGATAAAAAAAGAGCAAACTTAAATTTGCGAATTCAGTATTACTTATTCAGTATTCAGTATTAGAATTTAGAACTACGAATCTGTAAGTCTGTAAGTTGTCCCGTCCCTTCTTAGCATACACTGTCGTGACTTTTGATTACTTTTTATTACTTTACTTAGAAATTAGATATTGTGTGCTCTATGGCACTGTAGACCAAAGTGTTAGTATAAGGGTTTCTTTTATCGACAATTTTAGCACTGTGTGTTATTTAATTAACGTAAGTAATCAAGAATGTGAGTAATCTTATACCTCTTTCTCCAAATTGGAAATTTGCTCTGAAAGTCGCAGATTTTCTCGACGAGAATGCACTAAATCAGCATCAGCTCGGTCCAAGCGTTGACGAAGAGACTGTATCTAAAAATAATTAATACATTTTTACAAACATGAATTCTATTACTCTGCTATTTTTACAAATTTTTGTTCTATCCTATACTTCTTGTTCTATCTTATACAGACACTTCAAAAACAGTTAAAAATTTTTGAAAAGATCGAGATTTTGACAAGTTTGGTACTTACTTCAGAGTTTAAGCGGTTGGTTTCATGTTTAGATTGGCGTTGCTGTCTTTCCATGACAAGTCTTGCGCTTGCAAGTTCTTCTTCCAAAGATGCTTTTTCAGCATAGGCTTGAGCTAAATCTGCTTGTAGAGATGCTTAATAAAAAGTAATTTTTTTATTAATATAAAATGCAATCTATTCCAGATAATAATATAATTTATAAGCTTAATACTTACAAGATTTATTCTTCAACTCCATTTTCAGTTCTTCAACAGCTGCGTTCTTCATAGAGAGCTCTCGCTTCAAATCGTTCTCTTCACGGCGTTGGCGCTCTAATTCCAACTGAACGAAATATATGACAGTTATTAAAGCATCTTCACTACTATCTATACTAAATACTAATATTCTAAAAGTTTGTCTGTTTGAACACGTTAATCTCGAAACAACTGGATCGATCGATCGATCGATTTATGGTGTGCTGGTAGGTATCTTAATTATCAAGAAAGGCACCATTATATTTCCAGGGACCGTCGTGGCTCAGCGGCACAGTGCCTGACCAAAAACGCGGTCGCTATGGGTTCGATTCCCACAGCACCGAACGCGGTGTCCTATATTGCGTAGTAATAAACGTAAAACAAATGTTAATTTGAAGGACATTAAAAAAAATATTTGAGCTTGCACGGAAGCTACTGTGCTGCAAGCAAATGAGTAAATAGTTAAAATCACACATCTGCACACGTCGGCGCGTCGCGGCATTCTACATCCACACAACGAGTCACACTGGCACTGACACATATGAGACATTTTTTGTCTATGGTTGTAAAGGCAATAATTGAGCTTGCGGAGCTTTTACATTAACAACTTATACAGAAGCTAATTTGTTATTGAAATAAACAAAAAAAATCTCTAACATGAATAATAACTTAATAACGAAAAGTTGTAACACATTATTCTTGATAAATGAGATATATTGTCAGATACATATATTATTTTATTAGTGTACCTGTAGCTTAGACACGTTGTCATATTGAGCAGCTAAATCATGCTGGAGCTCATCAAAGTGCGCATTGTATCGCTGCTCCGCCGCACTCCGCTCTTGTATCGCGCGACGCGTGCCTTCACCCGCCAGCTCGCGTACTTTGGACCTTTCTTTAGCTAGGTCATCCTATTACAGCAATATATATATATATATATATATATATATATATATATATATATATATATATATATATATATATATATATATATATATATATATATATATATATATATATATATATATATATATATATATATATATATATATATTAATAAGTACAAAATAACAATCAATTATTAAGCAAAATGAGCATAATTTTAATATGTCTTTAATTTATTATCTTATAAAGTTTATTAAAATCCTAATATATCTTTCTTTTTCACTTCCTTTAAGTTTCCGAAATCTAAAGCTTTAGGTTAGTATCAAAGGAGAATTAAAAATTAGTTTGCCAAAGAAGTTTTAATTAATTAATATACACTAAGTCTAAAAAAATATTTTATACCCGTCCGATTGTCCAATAGGCGCAGGTTCAAATTCCGCTTCGTAAAAAAATTAATAATTTTTTTTTTCTATTAAATATATAATTATATCAAATACCGAAACTATGATTGTCATATAAATATTAACACAATTTATATTTTATATATTTAAACTTTACAATATAATTTTTTTTTGTTTAAATTTTTTGTTTAATTTAAATGAAAAATTATCGTCGTTGAATACTACAGAATACTTTTTTGTAAAAAGCCAGCTCACTACTAATGCTCAATAATGCTTATAAAAAAGTTATATAAACAAAATTAGGTATAATTCAATACTTTACGTATGTACGTATTTACCTTCAAGCGACGTATTTCCAGCTCTAAGTTATTTCTTTCTTCCCGCAGCTGTTGCTCCACAGCATCAGATCCTCGCTTGTAGCGGTTTTCAATGTCACCGACTTTTTGTTCTAAATTGAGTTTCAATTTAGAAATTTGCGATTCCAAAGTAGATTTATCCCTATAATGTTTTGAAATATTATTTCATAGTATTTCATATAAATATTACTTTAGAATATAAACAAGAATTCTTGTTACCTCTGTAGATTGTCAATCTGCCGCTTGAATCCATCGAGACATGTGGAATCGACCAAGCCATTGGCCAATTTGCGTTTGTTCTCATTATTTTCATCCTAAAAATGTATGCAATACTCAAATTGTGTCTTTAGCATTGTATTAGACGTTACAACAATTATTTATATATATATATATATATATATATATATATATATATATATATATATATATATATATATATATATATATATATATATATAGCACATAAAAAATTACAAGCAAAATATATTAAAATATTCTTTAGTTGACAAAGGTGGACTTATTTCTTAAAGAAACCTCTTCCAGCCAACCACTTGAAGTGAATAAATGTCAAGCAAACAGCGGGAAGAGGCAACAACAAAAAAAAATAAAAACAAGTACATAAGTAAGTAAAATTTAATTATACAGTACCTGTACTTTCTTCAGATCTATTTTAGCTTGTGTCAACTGTGCCTCCAACTCGGCGATGCGTGACTCAAAGACGATGTTTGGTCCTTCGAGCCTAGTGGTACGTGATTTAGCTCTACGAGCTTTCGATGGTGATGCCTGCAGAAATGAATAATAGTATTAATTTATTATTATAATGTAGAGGATAAGTACATATACAACAGATTTCTTTAATGTTACTTAAATCTTAAACAGATTTTTTAGAGATTCACGCTCTTTCAGGTTCTTTCCCGCATGGCAGAGAGAACCTAGTGCTAAGCAACGTGTCCCACATTCTGCACAATTTTCAAGTTGTTTTGTTTTGTGTGGGGGAATTCAACGCCGCACTTTACTATATAGATAAAATAAATTAATTTACTTTTTAATTAATTATTATTTAAATTATTTCAAAATTCTTTTACACTATTTTACTATAAAAATGTATATTTTTTTCATAAAAAAATTAGTTTACCATCCCCCAATCATTATTATTTATTTAATATATATATATATATATATATATATATATATATATATATATATATATATATATATATATATATATATATATATATATATATATATATATATATATATATATATATATATATATATATATATATACAAGGATAGCGATCTCTATGCTGTGTCCATAAGACAGAGTGGAAAGAGAGGACCTAGTTTTAAGGCACTGTGTGTTCAGTGGCGGAACGACTGAAATCGAACAGCGGGTACCAGGACAGCATAACTAGCCAGGAGAGCTAGCGAAAGACGCTAACGATAGAATGTGGAACTCCAATGTCTTCCTCTTATAGGAATCGAACCCACGACGCATACGTGTCAGATGCTGTATCGATGCTTCTACAGACAATATAGTTAAGTTCCAGAATATTTATTACTAATATATTGTTAAAAGTGCACTAATATAGAACTAAAACCTTATTATCACTATCTAATCCGGTGCTATCTCCATTATCGTCGAGCTCGTCAGTTTCAGAACCAGCGTTGTATGTATGGAACATTCGAGAAATAAGTTTATTCTTCTGAGCCTCGTGTAGATGTTCATTTTCAGATATGACTTCCTTTACTTTTCCAAGTAGGTTATTGAGCTCGTCCTAAATAAATATTAATAATATAAATTAATTTTTGTATAACATTAATTTTTCTAATTACAAGATGAAAAAAATGTACATTTAAATCAAAACCATAGATAGATAACCTGTCTCCGGTGCCCGCCAAAGCAAATGTGAAATCCATAGATAACTACTAATACGCCTAAATACAAAAGATAATAAAATTTATTAAAAAAAATACTCAAATAGGCACCGGCTCCAAGAATTACGGATTTTAAATAGTAAAATAGGTATATATGTAAGTATCAGTATTTTGATTTATTCTAAATTAATTAAATTATTATTTTTTACTTTTCAGTTCGTGTTTAAGTTTGTACATAAAGCTTGTACAAATTATCAAAAGCTTTCAAATATTTAGCCTTAAGCTTTTATTTTATTATAAATTATGATATAAAAATTCAATATTTCACAAAGCTCACCCTACAATATTGGCTTTCACGTTCGAGTTGTTCAATATACTCCTCTTGCTTTTGTATGAAATTAATTACATCTGGATTGGTTCCGCCGGTGAGATCAGCAGAGGCGGCGGGTGGTGCTTGTAGCAATAAAAAATAATTTAAATTATACATCACATTTAAAATATTAATAATAATTTTTATATATATATATATATATATATATATATATATATATATATATATATATATATATATATATATATATATATATATATATATATATATATATATATATATATATATATATATATATATATATATATATAGGTATATATATATATATATATATATATATATATATATATATATATATATATATATATATATATATATATATATATATATATATATAAATAGTGATTTCAATAAAACAGAAATGAATTGTTTTCATTTTATTGAACTTTTAGCTCAACATTCTAATTTGGGCGGAATGTAGAGAACAGAGGGCCTTGACACTAAATTCTCTAATAATGTACATTATTTTAAATTGCAGTAGCACGTCATTTTCTATATTAAAGGTATACGCTGAAGAAAATAATGTGCTATTTGAAAAAATAATTCAATTGTTATATATAAATAATAAATAAACATATAAATATATTAATTATATCTGCTTGTTATTTTATTATCATATATTATTTTATTTTATTACATAGTATGTTTGGCTCCAAAGAGAGAATGTTACAAGTTATTGAGAATTTCAGTATGTATGTTTGTATACATACCAGTATTTATACTAGGATTAACGTTAACAGCAGGTTGCAACGGTGTATAGTTGTTGAGGCTATCTGCATATAATGTAGCATATTTAGCTGTGAGTCTCGATCTAGGCTTATATTCGGAGAACGTGTTAAAGGAAGACGAATATTTCTTATCAAGATCCCCATCAGACTCCTCCAGATTTTTGATTGACGCTGATCCGCCATAGCTACGAACCTACATGTTAAATATATTTATTAAATTAAAATATTTAGTAATGTATAAAATTCTTAATGTTTAACTCGAACCCGCGCCTGTTGCTTATCGTCCAAGCAGTCTAGCCAATTTAGCCAATGTTCTTGTCCCAGTGAATACGGGATATACGGTTATGGCCTCATTTTGAAGAGCTCCAGTAGTAGTAGATGTGCAGAAAAATAAAGAGAATTCTTGATTGCAATTTTGCTAAATTGTTACGATTTAACAGATAATTCATTTTAAAGAGCGGAAAAAAGTGACTGGCCGGTTAGAGACGGCAATACGGTTGTAAAAACATAAAAATCGATTGAATAAACGCGAAATTTTGGGGGGAACCACTAGTAAGTAGCGTTCTCTCTTGACAGATGATGGTGCATGGCTTTATCGGCTACAGTTTTTGATGGCTTGTAAGAGGTGTGAGTTCGAAGTCTGTCGCATAAAATTTTAATTCATATTAAATTATAAATCCTTTTTTTTCTTTAATGTATAAATAACATTAAATATTGTTGTCATATAAAAAAATGTTTCGCCTTATTTTTGAGACATACTGTGTAACTGGCGGAATTCAACCCCGCGTTTTGTATCTGTACGATACGAGGATAAGAAAATACTTTATTCCGCCGAGTGGGAATCGAACCCACAACGGTCGCGTTTACAGTCAGAAACTAATGTATTATTTTAATTATCAGTCAGCCACACCCTATATTATTAGATAATCACGAACTGATATGAACAAAGTAAAACTTTTATAAAGGTAGTCGAGCATATTTATAAATCGATATACATTTATAAAATTAATATAGAAAGATTAAGTGAGCATATTCTATATGAGTTATAAAAGTATTATTCTTAATATCTAAATACCAAAGTTCATTGACTTTGATAGAAAACTTTACTTACGCTTGGTGCACTATTTCCAGACAAGAAATATCTTAGCTTAGATACAGCCTCCTTATACGCCATCTCTGTATAATCTGGTACTCTCTTCATCCCATATTCGTTCATCTTTACCGGACGCCTATAGAAGAAAAACGAGTTATGCATAACTTAAACTTATTTCATACTTTACTAACTTTTAAATCAAATAATATATAAATTTTAATTTAATTTCACTATATTTTAATAAATTCATTGTTAAATGCAAGTAATGCCGCGGTATTTAGCTAGTTAAATATTTTTTTATATTCGTGCTACATGCTTAAAGCATTGGAAGCAAGTGCTTTGTCCACTTTGCGGTATATCGATTTCGCAGTTGCCATGGCAACCGTTGTCATGATAAACAAGAGCTTAGATATTGCAGATAAAATAATTAAAAATAGTCAAAATAATGTTGTACTCAATTTTTTATCTTAATATGTACCTATTTGAATATTAGTAATTTTTTTTATTCATATGAAATTATAGGAAATACTTAAAATATCAAAATTTTTGATATTCGTGTTTTCTATTCATTTTTACTAAGAGATTTTTTTTTTACTTTTATTGTTACAGCACTTTTTTTTAGAAATTTACAGATGTTAAATATTAAATATAACTAAATGCTGATAAATACTAAATATGTGTACTGTTAAATACTAAATATGTGTACTGTATCGAGAAATACGTAGTGTTAACACTACGTATTTCTCGGTACAGTACACGTTTTTATCCGATACGTTTCATTTTTAGAGACTAAATGAATGGACTTTTTTTCACGTTTTCAAATTTGTTTCTCCAGTGACCAGAGCAACTGCAAAGTATTTGAAACGTCGTATTTAAAAAAAAATATATAATACAAAATATATAAACGATTAATTCAGTTAAGATTTTTATTTAAAACGTTAAAAATATCCCATAATATTGCTAAAAATATGAAAGTGAATCGTCTCATATACAAATTATAAAATGATAATAAATATGTATGTATGTAAATATAATAATGTATAGTAACTAAGTAAATATAATAATAACATAATAAAATTAACATAAGCATTTGACAAAATTTGTAAATCTATTTATATCTATTTTATATGAAAATATTTCTACTGATAAAAGTATTATATATAGATAGAATACCATTTCTACAAAAAAAAAATAATAGTAAAAAATTAAATAAGTGATTAAAAATGTATATATTACGAAATCTAACCTTAATTTCGACTTCTTCAATTTCCCGTTCATTTCCTTGTCTGATCCCGCGCTGGAGCCGCTTTTTCTGAAACCTGGCTTCTTATTTAAGAAACTAGTCGAGCCCATGCCTTGCAGTGCGACAGCAACTCCGACCACCGTCCAGATAGTTTACCGATCAAATATTTCTTTATTTTGGAAATACAAACATGTAAATACCTAAGGATAATATTATTATATTATTTATTTGTTATTTTTTGTTAAATATTAAATCACGAGTACAAAAATTATCAGCAAAAGTATAATAATATTTTTTTAATAAGTATCAAGTTTTAAAGATAATATTATAATAAATTAACCGCTTTCTTGTAAACAAAGGAAAAGAGGTTAAGGTGGTAAAATTGAATATAATATATAAAAATATTAAATATACTAAGCTAACTGTAATCGTGAAGCTTGTGGGTTCGAATCCAACTTGGAGGTTATATATTATTTTTTCACTTTCCTCGCTTTGGCAACAAGATGAAGAGCGGCGTCGAGTTCCGCCATTTAACACGTATACACGATAGTTGGAAAGCGGCTTACTGAGTGTTTTAACACTAGATTCCCTCTGCCTACCCTCCTATATGCGGGATACAGCGTGAAATATATAAGCATATGTATAAAAGTAAGACAAAATCCAAACGCTAGCAAATATTCAAGTTACTTTTACCTTTAGAACAGCATTGCCATTCAAATCTATTTTTGTAACCACGAATGACGTCCGCTATATGTAAAATTCAGATTAGTTTTGTTCGTTTCGTCAGTCATATAACGAAATGGTTATAAGATTTCCTGTGTCTGTCTGTCTGTCCCTGTCTTGCTGGCGGGAAATTGTATCGGTTTCGCTTTAAGCTGAGTTTCCCCGGGAAGAATAGGCTAGGAGCTAGCGGTTGATTTGACGGTTGTACAGCGTTTGATGTAAACGTTTCGATAGTAGGTACTGCTAAATTATATATAGTTATAGAAGATTGGGCGGAAAGTGGGGATTGGGGTGTCCTAACATTAGGTTCTATATGCCTATCTTGCTATATGGGAAAAAGCGTGAAGCTGGAAAAATACTTACGTGAGCCTTTTAATGTAAGGCAGTCGCATCTTTAATATTTTTCGAATTCGACTTTTTTTAAATAAATATATACAAGACGCATGAAATAACTCAATTCTGTATACTTATTAAGACTATGCTTAATCTCTCATGTTGACATCTCGCTAGGGATTTTCTGTAACGATAACGATTACGACGATATACTATATAAAAGTGAAATTTTTTTTACTTAAATTTCAGCTAATTTCAATCAAATAAATATAGTATAACTATTTTATATTGTAATTAATTTAGCCTTAATGGTCTTTGTTTTTTTATGTTTATTTTTTTTACCCTGTAAATTTTTAGTATAAGCTCCTATACTACGTGACAGGCGGTGTCTAGCGTGCATCGCGAAGACATTATGGGTTTCGAGGGAAAATACGTTCCCGATCACGCGACGTCTTTTACTGAACAATGTTGAATAGACAAGTTATTACTATGAAAATGGAAAAATATAATTAACCTAGTAATTTCTTTGTAACACAAATTACTTATAGCATAAATTATGATTGTAGCTTAGAAAATATATATATTATGTTATGAAGTAATATGTATTGGGAATTAATTGAAGAAAAAAAAACATCAACTTAATTAAGTTCATGTTTTTTTTTCTTCAATTTAAAACAGCTGGTCCATTTGTACGTACATCGGATCGATGTGGACACACTATTTATCATTAAAAATTTTATCACTATTTATCACTAAAAACTTTATTCGTGTAAAAAATTAAATTAAGTTTCTTTTTCATTGATTTTTTTTGTTTTTGTTTAAATATTATAACTAATAGTGTGACTTGACTTGATTTGCCTGTAAATACTTCTTAAAACTATTTACCGTCGAGACGCAGAGGTATTGCCTCTGTCTGTAAATGTAACGTTTTGTGGGTTCGATTCCCACTCGGGAAGAATGAATTATTTTCATTTTCTTCGCTCTGGTAACAAGGCGTTGAATTTCGTCATTCAACAGGCAATATCTCGAAAGGCGGAAAGCGGGAAACGGAGTGTCTTAGCGCTAGCTTCTTCTAGCTTCTTCTTCCTAAGGTTCCTACGGTTCCCTCTGCCTCCCTGCCATGTGCGGGATACAACGTGAAACTAATTGAATTTTTTAAATTTTATTTCTTAAAACTGAGATTTAACTTCTCGCAATCGCAATTCTACATATATATACAATGAATCTACATAGTCGCAAATACATAATATAATCCTTTAATTTTATCAAATTATTTTGAAATAAATTTAATAAAAGCTAACAACTGTCATGTATTTACTTGTTTAATATTTCCATATTCATATAAGAATGTACAGCTATAAGATTTTCAATACAACGGTATTTCAGGACAGACATATCACGCGGTGTTAAGTCGCGCCTGGTACTCGCGTGCTTAACGCTACTCAATATGGCCTTTCAACTTTTATACTTATAGATGTCGTATATATCTGTTTTGCTCATTTGCTGTCATTTGCAACATACTCGTAGAATGGCAGGTAATTTAATTGATAATTTCATAGTTTGTGCTATGAGGTGCCTTTTTCCCGTTCTTTGAACTGACAATACTGACACTTATGTTAATTGACGATTCGAAAGTGCTTGTAATAGCTTATTTAAATAAAAAATATTTAGATTTTTCATTTCGAACTCATGAAGGTATGATTTTACAGATGGATAGCAATAACGAGACGTGACATTGTGGAATAATTTCCAGTGGCGAAGTGTCCATATAACACGATTCCCATAGGCTTACCTTCGGTAAATCTTATATATACATATATAAATTAGTATTTATTTACTAATAATACTTAATTATTAAAACAAATAAAAAAAACAATTATATATAATTTGTATTAATTTTCGACACTTTTATTATTTTAATAACAATTAAATTTATTACATTTCTAACATATCTTTCTTTTTTCCCTCCCCTATCTCGGAATTCTTAACTTTAGTTTAGTATAGATATAAGCGAGATTTATAATATAGTTTTCCAAAGAAGTTTCACTTTTGACATGTGCACTTTGTACGCACGCATTTTATTTGTATTTATTTGTATGGAATGAAATGGACGAGAAGAGAGGAGAGAGGAAGAGAGGAGAGAGGAGAGAGGAAGAGAGGAAATGTTTAAAATTACAAAAATATTTAAAAAAGTATAGAAAACAGTACAATAGGCGGCCTTATTGCTTAGTGAGCAAATTTTACCAAGTAACCTTGGGGCAGCAAGGATATTAAATTAAATCGGTTCTATCCACCACTTTACCGGGAATATTTTTTATTTAATGATTTTTATTTCCTTGTATTACTTCTTGTGAGACAAAAAAATCTATGTTATGCAAAAATAAATCAAATCTAATATAACGAGCTAATTGACAATTCAATTAACCTGTCTCTTACTAGATTTGCTACAGCTACTTAACTATAGTTGTTACACAAAACATAATATGTTTGAAATTTATTCTAAAATCTCTAGTTTTTGTCTATTTAAGCTATTTATTTTAAATACTGTTCTCAATTCTGATAAATGCTAAAAAGTGTAGTAATTAAAAGTAGATAATAAAATAAAATAGTAAAGCAAATAATAATAATAATTTAACAATGTTGTTGGCCACTTTATGCTGAATTGTCTCACCAGAGCTGTTTAATAAAAAAAATTGCTAGGGGGCATCGAACCTATAGCCTTCACGTTAACAGACAGACGTTAAACTGCGCCACAGTGATGTTTATCTTTTGAAAGGATTATATAAATAATAGATGAAATAAAAAAAAATATTATTAAAAATCATTTTATTATTATCAAAGACTACCTCGATATGGGTAATATGCATTAGTAATACTTAAAGTAAACAATACTACTACTCTAAATAATGCGTTCTCGTTCACAACTTTAATTGTACGATGTCCATTTTTATTTACGGGAATTTATCAATTTACGAACAAAAAATAACTATCAATATCAAATTGTGCTGTCATTTTTGACACAACAATTTTTTTATTGAAAATATACTTTAAGAATCAATTGAATTATGATTTATTCGTAAATTCGTGTTACAACAATATATTTTGAACTTTAATGCATGATTACATATAAAATATAGATATTATGTATGTGCTTATGTACATATTTTTTATAAAAAGTTCGAAAGTGTTAATACAAATTGTTCTAGATTATTTATTAGCCCGAGTAACTGTTTAGTGTAAATTATTACAAATTTTTTATTTGCTTATATGTATTATAATTAGGAATTACTACTGAATTTAACGTTTTTTTTATATAAAAAATATGTAGTAAGTTGCTAATAAGGCCCGTTTTTGAAACGTCTAAAGTCATTATAAATGTTAAAAAATATTGAGATTATCGATACATGCCTGTACAGTATGTATATAGGTTATTATAATAAAATTGCTTACAATCACGTGATTAAGTAGAGTACAATATTTTGAGATTTCAATTTATCATAATGTTAGTATGTAAATTTATTTAAGGTGAAATTAATGCTTAAACTAACAGTCTCAACAAGTTAAGTATACGTGTCTTCAATGTATGGTAAATTAAAAAATAACACAGTACTACCAATATTCCATTTTTTTTACTACAAAGAATACTACGACATAACGCTGTCAAAAAGTAAATAATACTAGGGCAGCAAATTTTGTATCATGTAAACAATATTATTTAAAACGGTAAATATAGGTAATATTTATTAGATTAATCGTATGAATATGATTTATGTATATATATAAAGTGATTTTTTATTCTCTATTATTATAATATCGATATATGAGGTCAAAATATATACGTTCTACAATGTTGTAGCATAAATAATAGATAATTAAAAGGTATCATTTCATAACCATAGCTGGCAGTGTTTGTTATCGGAATGTAAAATAAATAAGAAAAAAAAAACAAAATCTGTTATTTTTCGTTTCACAAAGTAAAACATAACCTAAAAATAACATTTCTACTTTTTGGTGTTAGTATCTACGATTTAAAAACTTAATTAAAAATAAATACTTTAATTTTTTTCAATTTCATTAATTGCACAAAAAAATATATTTTTTTAAATATAGAATTTAATGCTATTCACGATGGCACTTTGATAAATATATAGATAGCAAAATAAGCGCATATTAACAAATTTTTATTTACAGTGCTACATAGACGTACTTTAATATTATATTATTTTTTTTAGAATATTGTGTGAAATTATTGTTTTTATGTGAGTTGGTAAATTTTAAACTGATTCTGTATTATGTGATTTATGTCATTAGCTACGTCTATGAGTGCGAATTTATATTTAGTGCACAGTGATGTATAACATACCGGCAAAATATTTATCTTGTCTATGGCACAAGATATCAAAGCTCAAAGAGGTTTGATAGAAAAACAAATATTTACAATTATTAATTATTAACAATATTAAAAATTACAATAATGTCTGTGGATTCCAAAAAGTGGAGTAGAAAATCAGACGGATATGAAATGCAAAAATAAGCTCACTGGAATTTATTGACAACCTGTTTAACCCAACTTCCTTTGGGGTCGTCGCTTTCAACATTTTCGTCGTTACTATTTTTGTTTATAGATACATTCACTTTAGCGATTATATTATTTTTAGGTTCTTTATTATTTTCACTAACACTTCTTTCAAATGATGCTACTTTTGATGTAATCGATTTTGGTTTAGCGACTGATACGGTTTTTTTATTTTGTATCGATTTAATTTGACCTTTTGTCATCTGTTCTATCTCCAGTCGCCTCTCTAGCACAGATTTCGATGTTGTTGGTTGTTCTAATGAAGTACGTTTACTGTCGATACTTGGTTTCGTTTTCCGGGTAGCTGAATCAAGGCTAGCTCGTTCAAAACTTAGCCTCTTCAGATGTATTCCTTGTTTAGATGAATCGTCATCGGTTAATTCTTTTGTGCCTACCATTTCTTTATCAGGTTTCATTACATCGTTTTTAACTACTTTATCTTTTGGCGCTGGTGTCGATTCTGATCTGGTATATAAGGGCTTATATGTTGTATTTAGTTTAATAGTTCGAGTACCAACTGATTCAGACGATGAAGATTGATCTTGGCTTTTGACAAGATTGGTCTTAGTAATCACACTATTTTGGACTGTTGCAACAGATGATACTGTTGTCAGTTTCGGTTTTATTGGTACAGGGGGCGCGACTTTTGGTTTTACAACAGCTTTGTGGCTATCAGGTTTTATTCCTTTGTTATTGGTTTCTGTAAATTGTATTTTATTTGTTACAATTACTTTTGTTTGAACTAACTTTTTCTCAGCTATGTTTGTTGTTACTGTTCTCTTAGCTCTAAAGGAAGATTCACGCTTGATACTTTCCACTCTAGTCATCGGTTTGCTAGTAATTTTGTTACTAGTTTCAACATCGTCCATTTCTTCCTGATCAGAATAAACAGCTGAATCTCTGAACATATCTTCATCTGTTAATTGTTCGATTTTCTCAAAAGATTTCTCGTAGAAACTCTCATCAGAATTGACTTTACTCGAAGAACTCACGTTATCAATTACACATTTACTTATTTTGTTTTGACTTTCTTGATATGTACTTTCACTCGAAGATGTCACAAAAGAGGAATTAGAAAATAAGCTGTCTGGTCTTAAGGCATTTTTATTTATAAGTACATTGACGTTTTTCAAAGCATTTCTTTCGCTCAGAAGGGTCATCGGATCTACGTAGTCCGATTGAGCTATTCTAGCTCCTAAGTGTTTACTGCCTTGCATATATACAGGCAGTTTATTCAAACTTTGATGTGAGCTATTGTTTGATTTAGAAGGCGAGGGTGTGCTTGCTAGGGAACTGGTGACACTTGTAATCATGCTAATACTCTTTTCATAACTTGGCCTAAATCCTGGCCTGTTGATGTTCTCACAGCTTTGCGATAAGATTTCTAGATGGTTTTTCTCTTTTTGATTCTCACTCACAGTTGTGTGTTCACAAACACTTTTACTCAATGCATCTGTATGTATATTATATGAGATACTTGATGCAGTAGGGCTATTGTCGATAGACGTAATAATAACTTTTATATCGCTCTTTGAATTATTTTGATCATCCGTTTTGATTTTAGATTCTGTTTTATTTTGATTATCATCTGGTTGGTCATCACCTATAATACTTCTAAACCGTTGCAATAAATTCTTAGAATAATTACGCGGATTTAAAGCTGATCTCTTTTCACTAGTAGGGCTCTTTAAATCAGATTTTGAGTTTTCAGAACCCTGTTCATTAGCGTTTATCTCAACGTCTTCATTGTTCTTAGGTGGTGTACGACTTTTAAATCGACTTAGAACATTTTTCAATGAGAGGACATTACTTGTAGGCTTATATATTTTGTGTTCTGGATGTATAACATCGGGTTGTTTAATTTTTTCTTCGTTTTGCTCAACAGTCAGAGCTTCACAAGAAGAAGTTGTAGACACATTTATATTAGCTTGGGATGTATTCAACGGTTCATTTTTATTCGTGTCTAAATCAACTTTCTCGAAATTGTTTTTGTAGCATCTATCGATTTCTTCCTCCAATTCTAAAGTAGATTGACTAATATTTTGAGCATAATCTTCTTCTTTCGATTTTGAATTTTTATTAAATTTCAAAATATCACCTTCCCCCATGTACGTTTCTACGTCATCATAACTAATTTCACTTTGATCTGAAGCTATAGTGAATGGTCTGTCAACGCTCAAAACTTTACCATCTCTATTTAGGTAAGTTTTGCTGTTACTGTTTGGTTTACATTTAAACGTACTTAAGTTGTTCTCGTCTTGACTATTTGTCACTACCTGAAAACTACGGGGTAAAGAACCAGATTTTCTGTCTCTCGAAACATTAAAATGCTCTTTTTGGCGGCTTAACCAAATTTCAGGTGTATTGGGACTTTGCTGATCTGGACTCATAGGTAAATAATCACTAGGTAACGTATTAGGTACGTCCTTTTTTCTTCGACAAACGTCGATTAAATTATCATAAATATTTTCTTCATTATTTACAGACTTCTGATTTTCCATAGTTACATAGTAATCGTTATTTATCGGTACCGTGTCCTGTTTGATTACCTTTTCAGGAGTTTTAACTGGAACGTCATATATTCCATCATCTAAACTTTCACGTCTTTTTACTTCATCGAAAGAAAGATAAACATAATCAGACTCAGGGCCACGTACTTTTATCATTTCTGTATTATTCTGTGATGGGTTTTGTGGAGAAGACAATCGCTTAGGCCGCGAAATATGTGAATTGTGTTGTATTAATTTACTTTTGTTATTTAAGCTATGTAAGCTACTATCCGATTTATTATCAATTCTTAAAGTTTCATAGATATGATCATCATCGGAAACATCATCTACTTCACTTTGAAGAAGTCCTGGTTCTGGATCTGGATCATCTTGTTCACTAATATTTAACTCGATATTTTCTGACATTTGACGAATATACTTTGGTTTTAATTTCGTTAATTCACTTTTGGCCAATATAACTTGATCGGGATTTGAATGAGATTTTAAGAGTCTTTGATGCCTTCTTTGGGCGGTATTTCGTTGTTGCTGTTTCTTAAGTAGTTTCTGGAATTCTCGATTTTGCATTAAAAGTTGTGATATAATTTGTTCCAGAGGCTGTTCAGGATCATCACAATTATCCGAAATATTTCGTATTTCGTTGACATCTGGCACTTTGTCTTCTACTTCAGTTCCTTCTGTAATAACTTTCTGTTTATTTAAGTACTTAACTTTTTCTAATTCATTCTTTTTAAAGGAATCTGTTTTTTCAATTAATTTCTTATACGTTTCTTCGTCGATGTCTTCGTCTTTACTTACAATATCTGAAATCAATGTAGGTTGACTCTTTGGTTTGTCAACATTTAAACTGTCATTGGATTCAGATATATGCAAGATATTTTCAGTAGATACGTCGGTTGAAAAGTCTGTATAGAAACGGGTTGTTGTATCTGATCCTAAGCGTATACCTTTTGCTCGATTTTTTTTTATCTTCGTGATTTTCTTCGGAATATTTTTAGTGTTGTACATTTTTATCTCTAAATTCGTTTTAGTTAATGTACTTATAGTAATTTTCTTTTTAATCTCAGTTTCAGCATCGGATATATTTTCCTTTGTTTTGGGTTTCTTAGAAATTTTGTTCGATCCACAATTTCGACATTCAAACTCAATCTTTTCGCTTCCTTTACCTTCTGCTCTTTCACTATCACTATCTTGAGATTTTCTGGTAATTATGATTGTATTTTGTAATCCAGGTTCCGATTTCCTTCTCCATGTGCCTATTTTGGATAACTTTGATCTTTGAGGATCATCCTTAGACTTCGATCTTAGCGTATCTGCTTTGTGTTTCTCCATATCATTACATCTAGATTTCCTAGTGTGTAATGTACCCACAGAATCAGTAACAGGTATATTTTCTTTAATTTTAGCGCATTTTAGGCACGTTTTTGTTATATTTTTGACGTTAGATGCATTATTCATGTCAGTTAAATCTTCTTTACTCTTAGTATCGGTGTAAGTAATGATACTGTCAGACGAATGATATCCTCGTGTTTTGTTTAAAGAACCATTAAATTCTTTAGTAAAGCTCTCTTGAGATGATTTGAAATCAGAGCATTTACAGGATTTATTTCTTTCTATCCGTTCTGTGCTACCACTGTCTATAAAATGCAGGGCTTTATCACATTCGGGACAGTCTTTAACATTATCATTAGTTTTGCACGCACACTTCTCATTTTTCACTTTATCTTTACCAATCTCTGTATCACAATCTGAACAAAGATCAATATAGCAGCTGTCACAAGTGTAATCAACTCCTTTTTCCGCTGAATATTGTGAACAATCGCATTCTTGATTTTCTTCCCTTGAATTGTTGATGGTGTACTTTCTATTGGCTTTCTTCATTCTGTTTCTGATGCCGTTTTCGAAAGATTTTCGCCTTTCACGTTCTAGCTTGCGCTTCTCCAGATATTCAGGCGCGGAAAGTTGTTTCCGCATTGACGCTTGAGTAATGAGGTTGTGTGATTTCTCTGCTAAGATATCATCTGTAACAAAAAAATATCACATGTTACAGAAATTCTAATAATCGTTTCATTAACATATGAGGTCATCTGGCGCAGTGGGACAGCGTCTGAATGTCGACGTGATGGTAGTGGGTTCTAGCTCGAGCGGGGCCGGCGTTGTGATTCGCTACTCAACATCCAGTGTCTCCAGTTCGGACGGAAAGCAGAGAACTGAGATCATAAACGCTATTTGCACAAGAAATGAATTTAAAAGACATACCATCGGTTTTGTTTTGCCCAAGCTCCATTACCAGCTGTCTGGCATGAGAGGGGATAACTGCATTATAGTTTTCAAGGATAACCTGAAAAAAATTGTTCATTCATGTGGAAAAATGTTTAAAACCTTAATCAATTCTTATTTAAATAAAACCTTCAAAGTTGTTAACATCGTTTAACATAGCTCCGAACCAATACAAGTGTACAAACCAAACTAATATCAAATAAATACTGTTAACAATAGGGTCTACTCTTGCTCGTGTCTTGTCTATTTAATTTATCTCAGCATCAAAATTATACAAATTTACAAACGACCAAGCTAATATCAACTCACCCGCTTCAATAACAAAGTCCACTCTCGCTTGTGTCGCGCGGACCTCGCCTGCAACGTGAGCTGCGCGCGCGGCGCGTCCCACGGTATGACGTGGAAGGAGAGGGGCGCGCCCGCTATCGACTCTACCAGCATCATGTTGTTGCACTGCAAATATAAAATTGTGTTTGTAAGTAATAAATTGTCTTTACAAGTACTAGACAAATGCTATTGATTGTGAAGACTCTATCACATCATGTAAGGTTATAGCAGCCCAGTAAAATTTATAAAAAAAAAATATATTTATATATATTTATTTCAGTATCAACATTTTCTTTAACGTGTGAAGTAATGAGACCAACCCAGTAAGTTACTAGTATAGAACTAGTACTTGTGTCAGGAGGCCCCGCTCTTACATAAAACTTCATACATTAGTGGAAATAAATATCTATACAATACACATCTTATATCTAACCTAACTTAATTTAATTTAATTATGAAAGAAATGGGCAAAAAGAGTATGTTTATTTGTGTGTGTGTGTGTGTGATTGTGATTGTGTGTGATTGTGTGTGTGTGTGTGTGTGTGTGTGTGTGTGTGTGTGTGTTTGTAGTGTGTATATTGTGTGTATGTGTGTGTGTATATTAGTGTACCATTAAGGCTTCTATGTCATCGTAGTTTAACGTTAGTAGCCAAGCAGTTAATATTTTTTTGGACTGATAAGAGCTCATAGGATTAATGTTTAAGATTTTATTTATTTTATTATAAAGAAATCTCGACTGATTTGGAAGCTGGTTATTGCCAAATTTAGTTCTCATAGGAGGAACATATGCTGTTATTAAACTAAACTAAAATTACATAGAACATATAAGTAGTAGTAAATATACATTACCATGATATGAGATTTATATGCTAGAATTCCATCTTCCCTGTTTTTGGTCACAAGTAGCATTTTGTCGAAGAGGAAGGCGTGACGCATCGCCTTCGCGCCGAACACTCTGGAAACGAGAAAGATTATTTAATTGCAAAATTCTATCTACATATAATAATTTTATTGATCGAAACCATCCTGGCTCAGTGGGATTGTAAGTGCAGTGGTCGTGGGTGCGACTCAAATGAAGGCAAATAAATTATTTTCATTATTTCGCTTTGGTAAAACAAAACGTGGCATTTAGTTCCGCCATTCAAGACAGAATGGCTTGATTTCAAGTTTTTAAGTGGAAAGAGAAACACGCTGCCTCTTAACACTCGGTTCTTTCTGCCTATCCTGCTACGGGATACTGTGAGAAGCTAAAACAAAAACAACAAAAAACATATATAGTAAAGTAATCTCCAATCAAAGATCGATATTAATGCCTTAACATTTGGCTACTTCCACAGATTTTTTTTCTATCGGTCTTCAACTTTTACTACTAATAACTCTATTTTACATACCTAAAGGTCCCTTCGGCACACAACTCTCCGTAAGTAGTCAAATCCGGTCCGTTCCATCCGTATAACAGTGACTGAATTTCCTGAGAATCGATAGAGACAAGTTAAAACATATATTGTTTAATAATTAAATAATATGTGCTCTAAATCAATGATATCTACTAATACATAATTAGGTTTATTTCTGTAAGTTTACGTGTTTAGATAAAGATTAGGTATTTTATCATTTTTAAGTGTTATTTCATATCAAGAAAAGGGAGAAATTCGACGTAAACTCGATAAGAACGTACCAATGGCTACATTGACGATGAGCGCTTGGATGGTGTCTAAAAAAGGCGGGTTCGAGTCCTGGTACTTTGAAAGTAAGTTTAAGCAAGTAATTCTACATAAAATTAAAAAAAATTGAAGTCAGGGATTTTTTTTATCTATAACATAAATAATTATATATAGCTACATAGATTATTTTCCCAATATTAATACAGATACAAAAATATTACTACAGAATTTCACCTGTACTCTAACAGCGTGTTCGTGTTTCCGCTTCATATCGTCTATGTGGTGCGCGATGCCGGTCATCTTCAGCAACGCGTACTCCGTCTCTCGGGACGCACATTGCTTTACAACATTCTAAAATAAATAAAAAGAAAAACTAAACTATATTTGACAATATAATATTTAAAAATACTGTTCGCACAAAAATGTATTAAATGCAACGCCATCTACCGGAATCAATTATATTTTTATATATTATATAAGTATATTTATATTGTATTTTTTACGGCAACATATCAAATATAATAGCAGAATTTTATCCAATTCAATCCAGACTCTTAGGGGGAATAGGACAAGCGTATACCTACAAAAAAGTTATACGTATGTAAGGCTATATATATATATATATATATATATATATATATATATATATATATATATATATATATATATATATATATATATATATATATATATATATATATATATATATATATATATATATATATATATTTATATATATATATATATATATATATATATATACACACTGTGTTTATTCCAACCTATTGCTGCCTTATTTTTCTTTTTAATAAACAGATTTTTTTTGTCAGAGGCAGAGAAGTCCACTGTTAAGCATCGTTGCTCATTTTCCACCTATTTTTATAGACGTTGCATGTTGAATAGCGGAATTCAAGCGGAAGAAATAAAGATTTAAATATACTGATGATTTCTCTGCACAGGATTGAACCCACAACTACCGCTATACACTGAGACACCATTCACACTGTATACAACAACAAATGGTCTTAGTAACTCCTGAGGCCTAATGACACAAGTACTAGTGATATACTAGTAACTTACTGGATTGGATTCATTACTTAGCATGTAGCTAAAGAAAATGTTAAATCTGACATAAATATACTTTTTATTAACTATAAATACTAACCTGAAGTAACAAATGATATTTCAATATCCGCTGCACGGGTTTCAGCAAGTACGAGGCGAGGGGTAAAGGATGCATCAGTTCGAGTTGTCGTTCTCGGAACTCTCTAGCACTTTGTGGCCGAGAGGCGAGGGCGGCCAGCCTCTCCATCGTACGCGGGTATCTATACATTTTTAATGCAATCTGTTAATATTGTTTTTATGTCTATATAGTTAATACTATATTACTCATAGCAGTAGGTAGGTCCAGTACCAACTGATTATAATATATTTATATATTTTACATAAATAACGTTAATAGATAACGATACTATTGTGTTAAAATATAGCTTATTAGAATTAATGTTTCCCAGTAAATTATAACAATAATATATTTTATTTTGCAGCTTTGGCAAAGAAAATCTACTGTTAAGAGAATCAATTCTTGGCTTTTGACCTGAATCTGAGCAATCTGAGCAGATTGCAGTGGCGGATCTCAACGGCGCGCTTGTCTCTCTTATCAGAGCGAGAAAATAAATGCAATTTTTTTGTCCCCCGAGTGAGCATCGAGACAGACGCATACAGGTATCAATAATATACTTAATCATAATAAAATAATTATCTATTAGTTCCAACTAACACTATATACTAATTTTGAACAACTCAAAGGGCTAAGTTAAGGTAACATAATAGATGTGTTATAATTTTATTTTAATATTTTATAACTCACCCAGTACAATATGAAGTGTAAACTGAAAATCCAGTAGTATTGTTTACAAAGCATCGCGCGATACAAGTAGCGTCGAGGTGGCAAGTGTTGAGTTCACTGCATAGCGATCTAAAAAGAAAAGTAAAGTTAAATTAGACAATTAAATTTAAATGTCACTGGCTGACTATAAGTGTTACTGTCTGTATGCAAAAAAATGACCTTGACGTCTATATAACAATGTATGTATATTAAGTTATTTAAATACGCGGCATAAATCTTAAAATGAAGTAATATACTTATCACTAATTCAAAATACATGAGATGCAGACTTAAAAAAATACATATAAAAAATATTTCTATATATTAATGTTTAGAATTACTATTTAGTGATGTCTCATTTAAAAACGTCAAAATAAGTAAGGCTTTATATTCATATGTGTTTAACCGCGACGGTTGTGGGTTTGATCTCATTTTAGAAGAATGAGTTCTTTTAATTTTCCTCATTCTGGCAACAAGAGAAACAGTTAAGTTTCGCCACTCAACACGTAGTGTCCAGAAAGGCGGAAAGTAGAACACGACGTGTTTAACACTAGGTTCCCTCTACCTATCCTGCTATATGCGGGATACAGCGTGAAGCTAAGAAACAATAGTATTGCTATTAAAAGTACTAACATTTGACAGATTAAAATTTACAACTATAACTTGAGATCCTGTTTCTAACATCGTCGTTTTTCGCATTTCCGTTCATAATTCAGGGCGTCGAGTTAAGTACACATTGTTCTTGCAACTTTACGATACACCACAAACACGCGAATTGCGTGACTTTGAGAGAAATCTCGCCAGCCCTTTGTTCTTACAGGTTTCAAAGACTTTAAAAGTAATAAATCTTGAAAATCTTAAAGTAACTTGCCACTTTGCATATTGTTTGTTGGTTGACGCTATTAAATATATGATGGTATCGAATAAACACAGTGGTTGTGGTACTTATTAGATTTCACCTAGTTAAACTAATATAACCTATATATAAATTATAATATAATCTTCTTTCGTAAGTGACTGACACACAAGGTACTGCTCAAAATTACGCAGCGTACCAACCTTCAATTTGTCATGTACCCTTCCTTGGAGAGTGTAAAAAAGCACAAAGAGAGTCACAGAGAGAGAGTACACATGTAATATGTAATGTTATATTGCGAGTTCCAGGTCGTAAACGATATAGAACTCTCCCGTTGCCGAGTGACTGACACGAAACGCACAGCCGAAACCACCAAGTGCTTTAAGCTTTGTGTACAGTAATGAAGCATAAAGAGACCAATCCTCAAAATTCTTACTAGAACAGAATATAAGCCCAAATTACAATGTAACTTGAAAGTTATTGAAATTGACGACTGACAGATGACTAAAAGCGTTTTTATTTTTTAAAAACAGTAATTATCTAGAAATTTCGAAAGTGAAATTACTACAATATCGTATTTACTTATCATTTCATTTATTTCCATAACAAACAATCTATTCAGCGATTCGGTGTAAGAACCGTTACGCTAAAACGCAATAAAATACGGGACACAAAGATCAAAATACGTGACAAGTATAAATCCCGGTGAAAGTTCTCTAAAGAATACTATTGTTTATAGAAACTAAACCCCACAGTGTCAAGTTAAACAGGCCATGAAATGGAATACATGCGGTCAGTTCAGGATCACTTTCATAATGTGGCTTTGTAAAAATAGGAAAATTATTGCAAATGGACACGCGATGCGTAGCAATATAATATATACAAATGTTAGAATATTTTATAATATTATATAATATAATATTTTTAATGACTGACGTTTTGACAATAGATTCTCTTTGTCCAACTTAGCCTAGACTTCCTTTTTTTTAAATATATTAGGTTAACAAAGGTTAAAAAGAAGAGGAAGGCTTTAATCGCGTCAGCACTTTAACACCTAATAGCTTGCAAAAAGTTTTACTAAAAATCTGTTAACAATATTTCTATATACGGATTATAGTACAGTCACAAGCAAATGTCTTTAATAAAAACTGTACCCTCTGCTTTCGACATCCCACCCCATCATACTCACACCCTCGCTCGAGGGCCGTATTTAGATTACACACAAATATTTTTATTTTACAGCACTAAGATATACTTCAATCTGAAGTAGTTGTTCGGACCTAGTTCAATATATTATCTGTAGATATACATTTTTGTTTTCTGTTAATATATAATGACGTCATCCCATGATGATAGATGCTTGAAAAGAAAAAGGCTGATATATCATTAGAACAAATTGTATTTAGGTCTGATTGTAGACCCGAAGAACTATGGTTCGATCGTTTGTGGAATTAATAGTCCATTTCTCGCTCTAGTAAGATGAGCATGGAACGGAGTGTCTTTTAGTTCTCTCCGCTTTCCCTGCTTTGTGCGGAATAAACCGTGAAGCTATTTAGGCATTGTGGCTCAGCTTATACATAAAGTTGTAAATTATAAAGTGATGTCCATTTTAAGTAACAAATGGAATCCGCTGAATACGCCCCCGTCCAAAATTCCAGTCACTAAGAGCTTGAAGAGTAGTGCCCCACGTAATGCGGAAAAGCAAAATTGCCGGATTTTTGGGGCTTTTGTCGGAGGGAGTATTATTACGAACCTGTTGTATTGCGATGGACAGCCGCCGACATATGTAAAATTATCGAAACTAGATACGTAGGTATACCTACTTAGTAATAATAGCAAAATGTATGTATGTTTTTAGTAATATACATAATTTTCAAAATCGATATTTGGACTAAAATATTTTGGTAACAACTTAGTCTGCGATAGGTTTGCCTAAAAAGCGTAAAAAAAGTACAGTTTTGCGTTTTCCCCGTACCTCTAGGAATTCCGAGAAAATCTATCAATTTCACAAGAACCTAACGGAACAGTATGATATATAACGCATGGCTTAGTGGTCAGAGCGCTTGGACGGTTTCCATGAGGTGCAGGTTCAAATCCCGCTGCGTTCGAATTTTTATGTTTTCTTTAAGTATTTTTTCTATCCTTCGTGTGGATTAACACTATTAAAATACAGTGACATTTGTATTAATTTATTACGTATTTATCCGAACAGAAACAAATATGGTATTAACATCTACTTCTTTGTCTAATTCCGCCTATATGACATATAAAATCATAGGATGAATTTTTTACGACAATTTATAAGAATATTTCTTAGCGATAAATAAATCAAGTAGTTATTAACACTACGCGGGAGTTGTACCTAGTACTGTAGTCCGTGTGTAGCTCCAAGGATTGAACCTATAGTAAAATAGATATACTCACTTATTAAAAGCATAAATATTTTCGATGTTGTTGAAGAGTTCTGACAGTTCTTCTTCGGAGAAAGTCATGTCTCTCTTCCAAACGTGTAAGTAGCCCTGGAAATAATAATTTAAAATTTAGTTACAGCCCAATCAATTTATATATATATATATATTTTTTTTTAATTCGAGACCGTCGTGATGTGGCACAACGTCTGACTGTAAGCGCGATGGTTGTGGGTTTGATTTTCACTCGAAGTAATGAATTGTTATCATTTAAAGGTCAAAGACCGCCATCCATGCCTCAAATGTCTCGAAAATTGGGAGGAAAATGGGGGAGTGTCTTAATACGAGATTCCCCTTTGCTTACTCTATATGCTGGATACGACGTGATACCAATTAAATTATTTGTTGCTGTCATGAGCACGTTACATATGACACGGATTCAATGAAATTACAAAATTATAATGAAATTAGAAAAGACTATTTTTGAAAAGAATACAATTGATTTTTTTTATTATACTGTCACACAGAAAGTGGCAAGCGTTACTGTGTTACGGCTTAAAGGACAATATGGCCGGTGACCTCTGCATAAGCCAATTTATTTTTATAGGTAAGACATGTTTTATGTCAACCATAAAATCTTCGCCAATTTCTTATTATTTATTTTAAACTAGCGACCCGCCCCGCCTTCGCACGGGTGCAATGTTGATACTAAATATACTACAGGATGTCTTTATATACAACTTTCACAGATTTTTTGTTATTCCACAATACAAACATGTCATGTGGGCAGTATTCCTCAACTATATTGTACATATAAACCTTCCTCTTGAATCATTCGATTTATTAAAAAAAAACCGCATCAAAATCCGTCGCGAAGTTTTAAAGATCTAAGCATACATAGGGATACATAGCGGGAAGCGACTTTGTTTTATACTATGTAATGATAATTTTCTAAAATATAAATAAGTGCGTACGTCCGTTCTCCATACATTTTTGACAAGTCCGTTTTAGGTGACATAATTCACTTTTTACTTTTCTTACTACATTTAAATATAAATGTTAAATAACTATTTTAATTAATTTTAAATAACTATTAAAAAAATATTTAAGCGTAATGTGAAACGTTAAGTTCTGTAAGTTTCCTAATTCAAAATTTAAAGCATAGACAAAGATTTACTCTTATATAGAAGATAAATTTACTTGTATATTATAAAATGGACAATTCCCGGATACTGAGTTAAAATATGGCGTTGATTTCTCCTATAAAAAATGCGAGGGATATAGTGACATACGAGTTGTAGTTTATGAAAACAAAGCGCGATTTCGAGTCAACCCCCACAAGCATTGGGAGAATGAGGAATTGAGTGTCTTAACACTAGGTTTCCTCTGCCTACCCTGTTTTATGCTCTAAAATAAAGTGAATTATGAAGATATAATTAAAAAAAAACATTGAAGGGAAGAAGAGTATCTAATGAAGTCAAAATGTAATACTAATAATATACTCGTACGTCGGTTATAGCTGTAAAATTAGTAATTTACTATAAATTTTCTATAGCAAGTCACTTAAACGCTGAACTCGAACAGTTTTATGTTGTCATAAAGATAGCACTCGCATAAAATCTTGGATACAGCTAATATTTCAAGTAAAAAGCCGTTAGTAGAGGCTTAACATGCATGTAACAGTGTTAATACGTTAAAATAACAATAATTAAGCTCAACAGAAATATAACGGATAGTAAAATTGAAAAATTTGTAGATAATTTCATTTTACTATATAAATAAAAAAAAAACTATAGAAAAAATAATAGCCTAATTTTGTAATAACTTATAAAAATTATGATCATATAAATGGCTTGTGCTGTAATTTTTTTAATTTATAATGAAGACTCGGTCTTTAACGTTCATTGTTGATATAAAGAGAGAGAGAGAAAGAGATATATGATGGGTTCCTCCACCCACAACTCAAAATATCAAAACAACAGAAAGTGACAGATGATATACTTAAATATATTATTCTCCTTGTCACCTTGTCGTCTTGGACGGCTGGATTAATCCAGATAAAATTATGTGTGTACATTTGCACAGGTTATTGGAAAGTTTGAAAAAGAATTCTACTTGTTAAATAGCTCTACACGTACAGTCCATGTGTACTGTAATATACCAGTAAAATTATAAAAAACACATCGAGTACCGCTCGGTTTCTGATAGCTAATATCAGTATAATACAGTTCATGTTTAATTTATACTAATTTATTTACAATAAAAAAAAATTACTTCGCAAGTGACGGTACTGCTCGTATGATTATTATTAAAAACCCACTATCGTATCGAACGTTGAGCAGTTAACACAAATGTTAAACAAATCGTACCCTTGCTTTTATTCGACAAGCTTACATTTCCTTGCAGGACGAGCAGAGCATGTCCTCCCGCCTCTAATATTAGTATATTTTTAAAGCAAATAAAAACAAATATAAATATCCACATAGAAGTATAATAACTTTTAAACAAACATTAATATTATATTAAGATATGATATACGAAAGAAATTACATAAGTAATTGTATTGAAGATACAACAATGACGTTACAATCTGGATAGTCGAGATTATCAAATTAAGTCGCTCGTGCTGCGTTTAAACGGTCAATTTAAAACTAGATGACATCTTGCTGTGTACTTGTATACAATAATATAATAGAATATATTTTTTTATTTAATAGAAAAAAATGTAATCTCACATTACTTGATGATATTTTAAACTAGTTAACCATAAATTCTCCTTTGTATGTTTTCCATTCCACCGACATTAGCGAAGTGAAATGTGCTCTACTGGCACGCTCGAAACGCTATATATAAAGAGAAGAAGAAGAAGTATCCTTCTCCTTTAGAAAATATACATAAAATAAATGTAATTACTATAAAATAACTAATCTTATAAGTGTGTAAAATAAGTAAACGCTAACTTGTAGAGAGGCGTTAAATCTTTTTGTAATATAACATTTATACTAAAATCATTGATCGCGTATGTCAAACAGAAACCTTACGGATATGATGTAAGTTCCATATTCTTTTTAAAATATCACAATCGATTCTACTACTTTTTCTATATTATATTTATACATAATATAAGATGTCTACTGGCGCCAACATAAGGCTTATTATATGTAAATTATATTTTAATGAATCATACACTGAATCATGCTTAAACTTTTTTTAGTGACAATGAAAATTGTCAATTCATGAATATTAATGACAGGGCTTCTTTAAAATGGTTTTTTAAATCATGTAGATCGAAAATAATGTCACGCTTGACATTATTGTCAATGTGGATTTTTGATTTTGAAAATATATTAACACAGTACAAAATACAAGTAACCAAAACGATTTTTTAAATTTTCTTGTTTTAAATGTTCATATTGAAATTTTAGAGCTTTTGAATTAAATAAACTTGTTTTAATGTTATATTTAAGTTTTTCCGTTTATAGCAGGTTAAGGGAAGATTTTAGGGAATCTAAAGTTAAGATGCGCCGATTTCTATTTTTCGTTAAATGTTCGGGACATTGCTAACTAAGAAGCGAAACTAAACACTGCAAGCAATTTTGACATAATCATTACCCTGAATGAGGGTCAAACCATCGCCTTCGCAGTCAAAATCTCACTCTACCACGACTGCCTCAACTTATACTTATGTAAAATACAAGTACATATAAATTAATTTAAATAAAAATACCTATGACAAGCCATTTTAGCACTAATATCACACAAATATATGTATTTTTATTCTGTATTTTAATTATTCCAGTCACACTACAACGCAGCACAGCTCAACGTAAACAATACGAGACAGGTTTGCCCACTGTCATTGTCACTGTCACGCTTACATTAGACTGAAGTCGCGACTACTTGATGAGTAACACTATATTTTATAGTATGCCTGTATTATAAAGCTAATGAAAATAAAGAAAATTACACTTACAAGTTTTATTATTAATTTGTATCTAGTTAAAGTTGAAGTTAAATAAATAATTGTAAAGTTCAAAATTGCATATGTGGTAAAACACGCCGTTTCCCACTTTCCCGCCAAATTTCCATGAAAATGCGTGTTAAGTTACGGAAATCGACGCTTTGTCTTTAACCATAGTGAGTAACCGAAAATATATCATTTCCTCCGAATCACAACCGTCGCATTTATATTCACAGGCGACCGCTGTACCATGACCGCCTCCAACTTGTCTAAATATTCTAAAAAAAAAACCTCTCATAAGCCATTGTAGACTAGATGTGATATCTTAAAACTTCCACTTACATAATATCACAACATAACGGTCACCCATCCCAAGAGCGATCGTGACGCATTGCTTAACGTGATCGATCGATTCACCATTCATGTATTATACCCGTAACGCCTACATACAATGTTTTATTACGGAAATGCAGTTCAGAGAGAGTTTGTTTGGTTCTTTTATTAGTTCGTGATATTTTTGAATAAATAGTAGCATTTTTCAAATGTTTACTAAAGTTTATTCGAACTTTACTGTTAAAAAGGACTGACTTGTCAGTATATTCGGTTTTGATCGCAAAGTGACTTGAATATATTAACATATTATATACTTAATATAGTAATAGTATATTTATGTCGTAAATTAAGGCTAACTTTTAGGCAGATGTGATATGTTTTTTATATATTTTTTTTTAGCTTACAGAGGGATATGCTTCGGGAATAATATAAATAAACTAAATATATAAATATAAATAAAATAAACATTACGTGCGGCGAAGGCGCGCGTGCGCAGCGGCACAGCGACTGACTGTGAAAGTGACGGTAACGAGTTCGATTCCCATTCGGAGAATGAGTTATTTTCATACCTCGCTCTCATTCAGCGTTGAGTTTCAGCACTCAGTGCCTTGTAAATTGGGCAGATTTCTCTGTACCACAGGTCTCTCTGTACACAGGATATAGCGTGAAGTTATAAAAAAAGTGAATAAATAAAATTAATAAACGCAAACTCATTGACTACCATACATGTGTGTAAAGTCGAAATCCAAGTATTTTCATAATGAATACAAGTCTATTTGTACTGCGCCCACGCAGAGTGATATTATAAGAATTATTTACTAAACTACAATGCGTAGTTAATTGTTGAATGAAGTATAGCCTAGGGGCCGGTGAAACCGACTTTCTTAACAAATATATATATATATATATATATATATATATATATATATATATATATATATATATATATATATATATATATATATATATATATATATATATACCTTGTTCCTCTCTCATTTCCCTATTAGTATACATAAAGCGAGTGACGATTGACAAGTGAATTTTGATTGAAAGAAAATTTAGATATACATAATATACGTCGTTCAACATATTGCTGCTGTTTTTTTAGATTTTTCGTGTTGCTGTGTCGCTCTTATTTTCCAATAAATAAAAACATTGCGGCCATCACGACGCTAGGGCAGCGTGTGACATTAAACGCGACAGTTGTGGGTTCGATACCCATGAGGGGAGAATGAATTGCTTTCATTTTCTACGCTCTGGTAACAAGATAAAGCGCGGTTTTGAGTCCCAACACTCAAAACACATTACCACAAAAGACGGAAAGCGAGAAGTGTTTTACCACTAAATTTCCTCTGCCTACTCTGCTATGTACAGGATACAGCGTGAAACAAAAACATACAACCGATACAACCGAAACTGTATAAATATTCAAAATTTCGTTATAATTTAATTGGAATAAAGCAAAAATACATTATTTACGTATTCACTAGATTGGTACCGGATTTCAAGAACCAATCAATACTGATTTATCCTATACCTAAGTAAACCACTGCAGCTATTACATACAAAAAGTGGCTCTATCCTACCATCATCCCTTTTTAGGCACCGATTCCCGTTACGAGTCGACAAACAACCTACAAATCCTAATTTAACCAAATAGTCCTTATATTATTGCAATACAATTCAAAATTCCGTAGCACACATTTGTTACCGTAATTTTTCTATCCTAACATAAACTCTTCCCTCAATAATGGTAACGAAGCGTTTTGCTTCTATAGAGATTTATTCAAATTGTTTCAATTTAAGTCAAACTGTTTGTTGCTTAGCAAGTTTTAAGAATATGTTAATAAAATATATTAAATATGTATGATTTAAATAGTCAAATAAATTAGTTCGGCACGCGTTCATACAAAGTTTCCAAACGTGGTACTTTATATATATTGCATACAAAAATAAAACAAACAAACGTAAAATTATAAAGTTTTGTATACAATGGCGGGCTTATCTCTAAAGAAATCTCTTGCAGCCAACCAGTGGATGTAAGTGACTGCTAAACTAGGGGATAACACACAATACAAAAGAAAATAAAATATATACATAACTATACGCACATATATAATACATATATTTTTACATATATCCTACATAAACATATAAATACTGTACATAAAACACTGTACACATTCATATATCTACATATTATTTACATATATATTTAATCAAATGATACGATGAACATATAAGAAAAAGTAAGAAACAAAGTACTTTTATCACTGTATATTATTATTATTTGTCTGTACGCGCGGGAACAGTAGACGAAAGTAAACAATTACTATATTATCTATATCTAGAGCGAGTTAGCGAAAGAACTTTTAGATATTATTAAAAGAATAAGCTCTTAAGTATAAACCGTCGCGGTAGAATGGCGACGTCTGACTATAAACGCGACGTGTGAGGGTTCGATCTCCGCTTGAGGAGAATGAATTATTTTATAATCGCGCTCTAGTAACTGCGTTAATAACTGCCACATAGTTTAATGCTAATGTGGTAATTATCGTTATAATTTTTTATAGTAAATCGATTTTCAAATAAATATATATTATTAAAAAAATATCGTGTGGATTTGCTTGGTTGAACTGGACTAGAAATACTGGAAATACTGCTTTTAATTAAAAAATATATTTTATTGTTTGTAGAGAAAACGCAGCTTTGACTTCTTCCACTCAACACGCAACTTGTACGGAACCATAGAGAGACGTGGCCACGAGCATTGTAGCATAACAGAAAGAACAAAATTATCAATCACTTAGTTCCTTCGGCCCTCAAATAATGAAGGCAATTCTAGTCCTTATGAAAGTTGTCTTGACAATTAATAAGGAAATAAATCATAATAAAATTAGAAAAAGAAGCAAAAAAGGCACAGATTATCAAAATCTGTTGTGTAGCACTACTTAGTAGCACTTATTAAGAGAGTCTTAACACTCAGTTGCCTGCGCCCTCTATATGTGGGATACAGTGTAAAAATTAAAAAAAAAACATTGAAAATTAACCAAACGAACCAGGTGGTTATAATAATAAATGCAAATAAATCAAGTAATAATTTACACAATCATTAAATGACAAAACACTACAGAGTATACGTTAATTAGCAGTGAAAACTTTTCAGAGAAAGCCGGCATGTCCGTATGTTTCGTTCCTTACCGGCGAAAGCCTATAATTTGGCTATAAATTCTGTTTCGCGTAAGTTAATTGACCATAATCATCAGAGCCAGGGCAAAACACATGAGATCTATGTGAAAGATCTTGGTAATTTGAATTTATCTCAAATTGTGTGAAAGTTTGTATCTTTGAATGTTTGACATTTAGGCGAAAACCTTTAAACATATTAACACGCGAGCAAAGTTGGGAGCGAAAGGCTAGTTTTTTATACGAATTTAAGAGGAAAGTATTAGTAACAATTGTTTTCAATATAAGTCGTTAGTATAAACTATTCCTTACAATTAACATGCTGTTAAAGTATCGAAGTTTAAAGTTATCTTTATTTAACGTAACGATTTCGCAATTTATGTGAAGATACAAAGCTTAGTATGCATGCGATACATTGGCCCGTTTTACGACACTTTTATCGAGATTAGACATATTTATTGATTTTACTCGTCGCTATTATAATATATAAATGGACCTCTAGACCTAAATATCCTTGTGCAGTAAAGTGTCTGAGTGTAAATGCACCACACAGGGTGTTGTAAGTTTGATTCCCGCTCAGGGGAAAGTTTATATTAGTTTCCCCGTCGTGAGACATCGTGTGTGGCTGTAAACGCAACTCTTGTGAGCTCGATCCTTATTCAGAGGGATTATTACTTTTTTAATGTCTCCTCTCTCGTAAGACAAAACAGTCTCGAATTTAGACGAAATGCGGAAAATAGAGTGTCAAAGAAAGGGCGAAAAGAAGGCTTTAATGTCCGGTATATCAGCAGAGAAAAATAGAAAAAGATGAAAGTGATTGCTCACTTAGTTCCCCTATACACCTATCATACATTTAAAATGAGTAGAGCTAGAGCGTGAAATGACGTATAACAAAAATATCATATTCTTATCTATGAAGCTGACTGAAGTTTAAAAGAGGTGACAAATATTAATAGTCTGTTGTATTTGTATAGACTATTACTAATAAGCTGTGACGAGTTACTAATGTGAGTGTTTGACGGATTGAGAGTATTTCCGGTGTTTATTCAAGAAAAGAAATGTGCTTGTGTGGCACGTTTGTAAACCATAGCTAAAGAATTGCTCTCAAAATCCCTGCTTTGGCACGCCATAATGTTACAAAATTAGACAGCGAGAGGAGAGGATAGTGTATTGACACTAAGCTGCCACTACCTAACCCGGAACAGGATAAAGCGTTAGGCTTGAATTTTTTAAATCTAAATAAATCTTAAAACTTTGCTCAAAGTACGAAATTGTCAATTGAATATAAAATATAAAATAGAAACACCCCTCTCTAAACAGCTGTGGAATTTCGAAAATACTTCAAACATTTATAGCTGCACTGCCGTAAGTGACAAGCGAAGCGATTTCTAATTAGTGGCGACAGGTCCGTGACAGCTGGGCTGTCCATGTTGTGCTCTACTTTGGTATACGTATATATGATGCTATAAATTATTATTAAAAAATAATAACATTAGTATTTATTATATGTGTAATTATTTTTTTAAATTAGTTTATAATGAAATTATAAACTACACACACAAGACTATCTTTTAACCAGATAAAAAATTGGCGCAAAATCATTTCATGTGAAACTTTAATCTCGTCGAAATATTACCTGATATATTGTTATTGAAAGCTTAAATGATTTATTAAAATGTCAAAATATATTAATAAGACAGAATAAAGAAAAAAAAGACGAGAAAATTGTACACGGAAATATTTTTTTCTAATCGTATGGTAACCCTAGTGACAGGCAGCAGGTGACTTTTGGCAGCATGCCATACAGTTGTTTTACTTCCTTTCTGTTTAAGGTGAGGATGAATTGTGTATCCCCAAATGAGACTTAATATTGGGCTTCACGCTTAAAATAAAGAATCCAAAGCTAAAAAAGAAAAAAAAAACTTTTTAAAAATAAAAGAGTCAGTCTGGTAAGAGGAGAGAGATTTGATTGACCTTGGAGAACACAATGTCGAAGGCACTGGAGGAAGGTCACGCGAAAAGCATGAGGACCCTCCGCATGTATTAAAAGGCTAATGACAGTGGATGAGGCGAAAGAGGTTGGGACCGTACTATGTGGAGCTCCGTTCTCCCTGGCTACCCCGCCAAGGATAAAGCGTGTAACTATATATGTATGTAAAAAAACATATTTAAAGACCATTGTAAATTCAAATAACGAATATTACTACTACAACAGCAAAGACAAGCTTGAATGTACACCAAAACACATCGAAATTTTTGATAAGATTATGTTATTCCGTTCTCGTAAAAAGACATAACGTACTGAATCTGTAGAAACGTGTATAAATAAATAATTTTATTTAACACTTTATTCTAGTGGCTCTACTGGTCTTACTAAGAGGGAGTCTCTATGGGGGTAATTTAAAAAAATAGGGTTTGATAAAAGTAAACAAAAATTCATAATAAGAACTTGTTTTTGACATAAGCGTCTATATCGAGTCAATATATTTCATTACACGCATAAAAGTGAATTAAAAAACTTTCATATATTCATCTACATTTAAAAAAAAAACATACGTTTGAAATCTACAAAGTAGCGTTACAAAACCCATGTTACGGCCTTAATAAAAATGACATAATATGAAATGGAGCCACCAAACCTGTCAGTGGATTATATTTTATAACTCAATTTAGCATTCACCAGGTCAGTGGGACAGCTTGTTGCTTGGTTACTAAAGGAAATACACAAGATTGTAACAAATATGTTTCTACTGTGCGAAATAAGGTTTTAGTTTATTTGTATATTAAATAAACAATATATGCAAAAGAGCCTCTCATTAGCCAGTTTTGCATATATTATTAAATCACATCGTGTGACTATTAACGCGACGGCGTGGTTTCGATTCTAACTCGGGGGAATATTTTATTTTTTTAAATTCCATGCTCAGGTAACAAGGCTAACCGTATCGTTGATTTCGACCATTGGTTACACTGTCTAAAATAATTAGCCGAAAGCACGTAGTATATTTATGAAAAGTGAGAAATGAAGTATTGTATCATCAGTTTCTATATCCCGTCTACTCTACATTATCCATACAAATATAATAGAGCAGAATTTTTTGTGATTGAATGCGCTAATTTCTGGAATAAATATTATAAACAGAAAAAAAAATTGTCTTTATAATCTATGTATCGATTGATGGTGCCCACTGTACATAATACCACAACGTAGCATTATTACTATATACATCTATATAATAATAATTAACTAATTAGTTTACAAAACAACTGTAGCAATATTGGAAGGCAGATTAAACGGAATAGTTTAAAACACATAATTTCACAAGGTGTAAAGATATATTTAAAATGCACCAAGTAGCGTAAATTGGAACGCAGCTAGAGTTTCAAAGCGTTGCAAGAGGAAATGAACGCCAAATAAACAATATAGACCAGAACGAATGCCATTTCAAGTCGGAAGGAAGATCTAAGTTGTGTTATGTTGATTGATGGAAAACATTAATTATTTCGTAATACTTATATAAATAATTGGGTTGTAAATTAATTTTTACATTTATTTTAGAACTCGAAGGTGTATATGAAAATTTAAATAGAAACTCTTTAGATTATTATAAAATATCTCAGGTTATTTTTTCTAATATGATATGTCTTTGCCTGATTACTGGGGTTAACTGTTACTAGGTCACTGTGGCACCGTGGAACTAAGTACGTCTGACTGTAAACGTGATAATTGTCGGTTCGATCTCTACTTAGGAGAATCAATTACTTTCAACAATGTGAAATAACTTCTCCCTGAATTATTCCTGTGTTTTCTAGATTCTGGATGGAGTACCTGTGACTATGAACTACTGTACACTAAACGAAACATCGGGTTCAAAGAAGTATATTCAAAATTTTATTATACGTGTCCTAATCCTTAAAAGTCTTATAAATATTATGGGCTTACTCTGCTTCTGATACCAAAAAAAACAATGAAGAAATTAAAAATAAAAAATGCATTAAGTTAGGGCATTTTAAATGAAATATAATAACAAGCCAGCAGTAGCAAATTACTACTTACAACAAGCTTAATGGCTTTAAAATATTAAGCATTAACATGAGATGTTAGCCTTGTGGCACTCTTAAGATTACATAGTATTTTGGTTAAATTCCATCGAATAGTAAATCAATTAAGGCAATAAATACTATATATGAGAGGTTGTTCAAAAGGCTTAAGCTCCGTGATGAGCAATTTTGTAACATTATATTAATCCTTTTTCAAATTGTAATATATAAAATGTCTAGAAAACACTGTCTCGCGTTATATAAAGACTTTTATTTTTACTTTATCTTTAATTGTTATGTAATAACTTACAATACATTATTTTTTAATAAATTGTAGACAAATTTATTTATAGTTGTATATTGATATAGATTATGAAACACAAACTGTTAAAACGAGAAGAATTTTTTTTTTGTATAATAAATTTTATTTAAAAAATCCTTGAATTTATATTTCTCAAAACAATAAAAAAAATGTGATTAATTCAATACTTTTAATATAAAAACTTTTAAATAGATTTATTTTAAATTCTATTATTTATAGAATAGATTAACTTTTAAATTATATTATTTATAGAATTCAACGGCATAAACTGTAAAAACAATACTGTGAAATTCTCACCTCGACAACCTGCCGTAGATCCTCGACGTACACATTTTCAGTTTGAACAATTTCCGAGCAGACCCGCTCTAGTTGTGACAACCCAGACACTTCATCGAACGTATGTTGTCCTGAAAAAGTTATTAAATACCTAAATTAATATTATACATATTAATGAAGTAATTGGCATGTCTATGGATTTACTTTCTGTTATTTAAATAAAAATTATAATGTAATTATGTTATAAAATATTTAAGTTACAATTTACTAGCTAATAACATATACATGTCCAAAGATGATGGTTCGTAATGTTATTTTAAATCCAGATCTCGCTGGCCAATCTTCATCTTTACAGGGGCAAAAAGCCTTTAGTTCCGTTTACCAACTAGAAGAAAACTGTTGAGGCAAAAAATACTTACTCGATGCATCCGTTCGACTTTCTTCTGATACACTAGTCTTTACACCGGCGTTGTTCACAAATATGTTGCTCCCATTTGCTGAAGCTATGTCTATATCGCTGTGGTCGTCCAAACTCTCAATAGATGCTAAGTATGCAGAATTTACACCTCCTTTATTTTGAACACCGCTACTTGAGGTCGAGCTTGACGAAGCGATCGAACTCATCGATAACGGCCTCGTCACTTCAATGGGAGGGTTTAGTCTAACTTCCTTTTCCTGGATCATTTTCAAATTACCTGTAGACGCTACTGCCTCAGGATAGGGTCGGCTTTTCAATAGTTTGTTCGGAGATCCTTCACTTTTCACAACAAAATCCTTTCTATGTAAGCTGTTTGTACCGTTATTGACAGTTTTGGGCAATTTTACAGGAGACACTTCCGGTGTTGAGTGTTTAATTTCGGGTTTTAAAGGCGATTTTGGCGAAATTTTCGGATCGAATTCCCTATCGTTAGAGGATATAGAGAGTTCGATGGACTGGTCGATAAAAGGCAAGGAGAGAGATTCAAAAGCTGTTTTATTTGGATTGGGCACGTCATAAATAGCGGGCATGTTATTTGTTGGTACATCGTATGTCGTTTGTTCGTCATCGATTTTAAATTCAGGTTTAAGAGGAACTGGCTTTGCAGTAGATTCAATATTGACTTTTACACCAATTGGTTGATCATAAATCTCCACAGATGGTAAAATTTCAAGACCAGATTGAGATATCTTTGAAGTGGCTCCTACTAGAGGTATGTTACATCGCCGAGTCGACGACCTACCTACAGTAACGCTTTTCTTTTGAAACTTCAACGTGGTGGTTTCCGCTGCACTTGAAATCATACGTTTGACATTTGGCGATAAATTATCAAAAGCCGTTTCCTTTTCTTTAAACGTCCTTTGCACTTTAACTTCACTGGAGAATTCATATTTTTCATTAGCACCATTATTATCACTTTTAGTTCGTAAATTGTAAAGAGAAGTTTTATTAATCGTCGCTATAGGAAGCTTTACGCTCCCGGCTATTCTGGAAGGGTCCTTCGGTGGGCTTGCAAGTACTGATTCGTTTTCCTTTGTCATTGTTTTGTTTTGGATATCTTTTTGTACAGGTGGATCATTTCTAGCATCTTTGGCAGTCTCAAGGCGATTTGCTTCAGGTCTCAAGCTCTTCGGTGGTTCCAAAAGAGAGTCATATATTCCAATCAGTGTAGGCGTTAAGTCTGTCGTACTACCTGAAAAGAGAAAAACGTTTCATAATAACATTGTTATATTACAAAATAATACAAATATAGAATAAGGCATCCATATTTCTAAATACTAAAAAAGACTAAATTTCTAAAGGCAATTGTTTGGATAATTTCAATAGGATTTAATCAACTATTCTATAAAAGTTAAGATTATAATTTCGACTTATTTATTGATAACATACTCGTATATATGATAATACTCCTCGACCTAACTCTCTCTTAAAATATCAACCTGACTAATTACGATGACTGTATGCTGTATCTTTTCTAGCTAAACTGAAGAAAGCCTACGTAGGTACGTCACAATAAAGCGACAAAAGTATTAAGTGGAATTTGTACATACACTAATGTATTACTTTTAACCCACATTAAAGTTCTATTAGTTTCTTAAAAGCTGAACCTAAACTCAACAATCCTATAAATTAAAGTATAAATGTAAACAAAACACAAAAAACATTTTATTTTTATCGTCGCTACGTCAGGATTATGTCATTCTTTAACAAAAAGGCTTTTAGTTAGTTGATGGAATTCTGATCAAATGGTGGCGATGACTAGGCGATGTTTGTTTTTAGAAGGTTTATTTAAAACAAAAATTATTGTTATTTAGCCGACTTTAGGTCAATGAGGTTATAATCACTAATGCCTTTTAATAAGTTATCTGTTGCAGATATAAAAACTATGGCAAACTTATTGATATGAAACATATGCTTATACTCGTACTACAAAATCTATATTTAATTTATTTCAGGTTTATGACAGCCACTGCTGGACGTGTCTCTTATATATACATATATAATATGTTCTTTAAAATAAACACAAAACCCGTGTTCAAGTAAAATTATAGTCTATAAAAAAATATGCAATTATGTCAATACATATTTAGCTAAAGTAAAAACTTTTTAAAAAAAATTTAAAAAAGTTAAAGAAAAAATATTGTAATGAGATAGAGAGAAGATAGATCTACATGTAAGCTACATACTTCTTAAAAGATAATATGTAAAGGTTATTTTTCAATTTGAACCAGTAGTTTCTGACATTAGTTACACTTAAACAAACAAACTGCCAGCTTAATAATATAGATAATATAGATATTATACAAGGTTAGGTATTAAATTAATAAAACACATATTTGGTTATTCCCACTGGTAACAGTTCAGAGAACCATCATTCAAAAGTAGCAAAATCCCATTTCAAATCAATTTTCTCCTCATCCAAACTATAATTTAACTTTAATCGAATTTGTCTAGGTGCTTTAGTGATGTGCTCATAAAAACTTTACGCCGATTTAAGTGCTACCCGTATAAAGTATTGAGTTATCTGTTATTTTAATTCCATTATACATCTTTCCTTATTGGATGTCCTTTTTAAGGCTACACTACTAATGTAGCGGGATCGAATCCCTTAAAGAAAGGCTGGTATTGCCATTAAGTTGATAACGGTAAGTATGAGATAGGTGATAAATATAAATAAAAGGATAGAATAATGTGCAGTCTATAGTCTATAATACAAATATTGTAGTCGACTATTATTAAGTCCAGTTTTTTTTATTAACAGTTTTGTCTTGTGACCTAGAAAATTATTAATTTAATTTAGTTCGCAAGCACTATTACGAAATTATTTGGGATCTCAAGCAGCTGACTGCTCCGGAAGAGTCTCATTGTTAAGGGCAGAGATCATAGACAAGATAAGTAGCGTCAACAAGTAAAATATATAGTAATATTATTAAGCTTCATAATTTATTCTCAGGGTTTTATAGAAAAAAATATTGTGCTTGTTTGTGTGAAGGCTAATGTAATAATAAAATATATCTAGTAGGCAGGAGTAAGAGTAGGTATCTATTGTTTTTCGTAATCGAATTAATTTTAATTAAAATTTTTCCAAGAAAATATATGAACTTTCTCAGCCCGATTACTTGTTATTAATTTTAGTAGTCAATAGATATATGAATTGGCAACGCCCCGCTTAGTGTCGTTACGTTTACGAGAAAGGCCCCCAAATCAGAATCGAGCTCACAACCGTCGCGTTTAGAGTCAGGCGCTGCGTCACGACAGCCTTATTAATATTCTATACAATATTCAACATAAGATACTAACATAACTTTCAACATAAAAATAAAAAAGTTTAAACAATTGGCCTATATTTTTTTTGGGTAACCGTACCCAATTTCATAGAGCTTCATTAATAAATTACTACTTCTAGTATACTTGTTCTTATAACCTACATATTTCAAGTGCAGTTCAAGCAAATTGTTATTTTTTTTAATCTATCAAAGCAGTCCTAAATGTGCCTGTTGCTACAAGGTATTTGCAATTTCGTACACGGAGATATGTGATACAACTGGTCCCTTTCTAACATTATTTACCTAGATTTTAAACACTCTGTATAACCTGAAGGAACTCTCCCAGACAAGGACTTAAGATAGTTTAGTCTTCTGTTCACTGAATTCGAGACACTGTATGTTGAGTGGCGGAACTCAACGCCGCACTTTGTCAATCCGGAGATATAATTAACTACCACGAGTGGAGATCCAACCCACAACCATCTCATTAACAGACGGTGTGCCACTGCGCCACGATGGCTTCTAAAGTGCTTGCTTGTCCTTAAACTTCTAAATAGCATAGCTTAAGTTAAAGAGAGCTGATTTATATAAACATTCAAATAGTCACATATAAGCTACTGACCTCTTTATTAAAAGTAACGTATTATTTATTCTTTTCGTACATAATTCACGTGTTACGCAAAATCGTAGGCGTCGACTAGTATATTATAAAAGGCGACATAACGGCCTGAAATTGCCATTTCCTATCTAAATAATTCTTTCCATAATAACGAACGATTTTATTAAATTATTTCTTATGTAATACTAGTAGTTTATATTCCATTAGATACTTGATGGTTACTTTACTTGCATTACTATACATATAGATAAGAATATTTTTGTAAATAAAATTGGAAATATGTATAAAAAATAGCATCGCCCTTTTCCCGTATATAGCAAGCCCTCACTCAGTCCTTGGCTCCATCTATATACCTACCTATATTATGTAATATTTAAATAAAGTAAATTCGAATGTTTTCGAAAGAAATTCAATAATTTCAATAATTCAAAATAAACATAGAAAGTGTTATGTTTTTAGACTAACTAGAGTTTTTAGACTAACTAAAGGTCACATTTTTTATGAAAATTACAGATTTGTAACAGACATACCTATTCACATTTGGTTCCATACGCTATATAAGAGCAAAGCTTGGCGCAAGCACTAGTCTATTTAATTTAAAACAATCTGGGACGAATGGAAAACGGATGTACTGCATCATATAATTTACTCGAGGAGACCTTAATTTTGTAATGCGAAATACGAACAAATGATTTGTCACGTTCTATAATGATAGAACAGTGAACTAATGTATTATTAGGAAACAACTTAATCAATGTTGAAATGTCAGAAAATGTATGTTATCTAAGTGAATATTGTATCTGTGGTAATATAACATATATATACATATATTACATATATGCCTCGAAAGGCGGAAAGCGCGGAACGGAGTGTCTTAACACTAGGTTCCTACGGGTCCTACGGTTCCCTCTGCCTACCCTGCCATGTGCGAGATACAGCGTGAAGCTAATTTTTTTTTTTCACTATTACAAAGGTAAAATATCTGTTTGATTGAACACGTTTATCTCAGGTCCTATGGGAAGGAATTAAAAAAAACTATGCTGTATAGCACAGGCTATATGACATCACGTTAATCATTTTGATTTAAATCACTGTACCTGCTACTGAGAGTTAGACATGTGTCATACAAATCTTTTACTCTTCCACTTCATTGCAGGCGGAGCCGCATGGAAAATCTAGTGTTATACAACATATTATATATATATATATATATATATATATATATATATATATATATATATATATATATATATATATATATATATATATATATATATATATATATATATATATATATATATATATATATATATATATATATGAACATACATTATTATTTATTATGCATACAAATGATAATAATTCATATAGAAGTTGAGTTTATTTTTATTCTAAATGCGTACTTCCGGAAAGTAGTAGTAGTGTAAAAAAGGTAACGACATCAAAGATTCCAATTCCCATCCGGCTTTACGTTTCAAATCGATAGCAGAGTTAGTGTAAATTGACATTTTGTTTACTTGTGAAGTTAAACCAAAAAAATCAAAAACAATCTTTTCATCTTCATTGTAAATTCATACACTTTTTATTACAGCGATGGTTTTTTGTACGCTTTTAGCTTCAGCGCATTAAAACACAAACAATATTACAGCATTAGTATCAGTATTTTCGTTAAATATTTATATGAATATAAAAAAACTTGGACAACCTGAACGCAATATATAAATAAAATATACCCGGTATGGAGTAGGAATGAGTATCAAGACACTACTTTCTCCATTTTCTGACATAATTTGGGACATTACATTTTGAGTTGCACAATTCAACACCTCATTAAAGCGGGAAATTATATATATATAAATATTCCCCCAAGTACCATTTAAACTCGCAACCATAGCCTCTATATGAAATTAAAAATAAATAAATAAATTAGCTTCACGCTGTCTCATGGCAGGATAGGCAGAGAGAACCGTAGGAACCTAGTATTAAGACACTCCGTTCTCCGCTTTTGTTTCCCGCTTTCCGCCTTTTTGAGGCATTTCCCATATATATTATTTTTTAAATTATATATTTATTTTGCAAAATATATCTTATAATAAATACTAGGCCTATAATAACTACATACTTCAGTCAATTCAAAAGACAATAGTCACTCAAAAGGCATTTAATCGTTTAAAATCTATAACCAAGGTTACCTGACAGAAATCAACAATAGATTTTCCTTGAACTAGTAACCTATGCCAAATAGAATAGCAGTAATCGCGAATGCTAAACGGTCTTCATTTAGAACAATATTAAGTATAAGTTAGACGTACAATTAATAAAGAAATATAGTGCAAAAAGATCCGATTCCTATGTAATTACTAATTTATGTTAAAAACAAAATTTAAATTTATAATACCGCTTTAAGTTATATACTGCTAATAGCAGAGTAGGCAGAGAGAACCTCCGTTATGTAAGATGGAGCTCAACACTGCACTCAATATACTATATCATGATCATCAATTTATAATATCACGATAAATAAAATAAAAATATCTTATCATGAGCCTCTACGAAATATTATATAAGCTAGTAGCAAAAAAATTTAAAGGTATTTTAAATTAATTCCATTTCTCGCGGGAAACAAACCTGCACTTCTCAAGCTATTACGACTTTCATAGTTCATTGTCTTCGATTCGATAATCGTTTCACATATCAACGGTTGTCAATCTTAATGATGGAATGCATCGCACGCAATTCGTTCAGGTAAGTTCCAATTTAAGTTTGTGAGTCAGAATTGTAGATGCTTGAATATTGAAACAGAAATAACTGTAAAGCTAATTCGAGAGCAACTTAAAAATCGTTACATGTTTTGTATTAAACATATTTATTGAGAAATTTTATACAGATTTAAAGTTTATTATTATTAAGTTAAATTTTCTGGCTGTAAACGGTTTAATTTTTATATATATTAGCACAAGCTTGTGGGACCAAATGTTGAAATAAATAATAATGGGAGAAAAGTATTTGATTTCCGAATTAAAAAATAAATATTATAGATTAATAAGTAAATATAATGCATGAAAAGAAAATTAAATATTTGTTTCATTATTAAGTAAAGTACCTATTATTTTTCAACTATCTCCCACATGAAGCAGGATAGGCAACCAATGACTAGTGTCCCACTCTGAACATCCATTTATAGGAAACAAGATGTAGTCCGCCATTTCATTTGAACCATGGTGGGATATAAAATGTAAAACCTCATTTTTTCCCATTAGAATTTGGGGAAATCCACTCGAAGTGCTTTCATGCTCCCCAAAAACCCTACGTACCAAATTTCAGGTTTCCACGTTACATACTTTGGGATTTGCGTTGTCTGTTAGTCACTAAGTAAAGAAAGAATACTAGCTAAATTACATTATATTATAATCTAATCCACATTTTCAATAGAATTTTTTCATTTAATACGGTAATTTGAAATATATATTTAATTAAACACAAAACCAACTATATCCTTTTGCTTAACAGGTAACCAAGTATAGTACGTGAGTCAGACAGACACGTGTGGAATGAGCAGAGTTATAGCTTTGTTTTGCTTTGAATCGCTTAAAATGGTACTACGGGTAGCGCGAGTTATGTGATTGCGAGCGTCTGGGCACGGAAATTATTTATATATAATGAAAACTATTCTAATTTTAAATAAATTGAGTTGAAATTGTTTTTATTATATTTTCTATTTATTTCTTTATAAATAATATAAGTTATTAGACTGCTTAAAGTTATTTTTGATCTATCGTAGCTCATCACATTGGAACAGTTTGACTACAAGCGCGATGTCAACCAAAGCGGATTCAATCCCCACTCGCAGTAACAATAGATTCTCCTGAAGCCTGAAGTTAATAATAATCACTTTTCATATTCAAAATACAATATATTCTGTTGCTCAAATTCTACAAAACTATTTTTATAATCTGTTAAAAAATGTTGAAGCCATTGATTGTAGAATGTTATCAAAGAAAACAAATATATAGATAGGCAGGCAATTTTAAACGCACAGCAAGTAATTTAAAAGAAAGCTTCAATTATAAGTTTAAATTAGCAAATCGGTATGTTAAAAGGTATATCATCATATGAAGCTGGCATCAAAAGGGAAAATCGTATGCATAAGTATAGGGCTAAGTGAAAGTGCAATTGCATGGGACAATAGTTGATCGACGGGCGTGCTCTATGGCATTAATGTGACGTATTGGGACAGTGGGAAAGTCACATGTTCATTATGAAGATGTTTGTATCAAGTGAATACTCGTACATTATGTATAAATATAAAAGTTTATGCGCATTAAGATTTATATTTTAACATGCAATGTCTTCGTCTACAATCAGTTTTTGCGGGAAGTGGCAAATGAGAGGACATTTTTGTAAGTACTGTCTGCCTACACCGCATATTTAGGGAGATGTGTGACCATAAATGGTCTATACTAGATTGTTTTAATATCTAATAGAGCAACGTTATTTCTTGTAGACAGAAAGAACTCAGTATCAAGATAGTCTTTTCTCTTTATCATATAACGTATTATAATCATATACAATAATAGTAACAAATGGCATAGATATTTGTTATAGAAACTATATATTTTGTTACTGCAATTTGTTTATATCGTTAGAAATTACAACACACTCCCTCTTCAACTTAAAAAAATGCAAGGCTGTTATACTGTATAAATTTCAACTTCTAAATACACACACACACACACAGCAGAACATAGTTCATGTTCTGCTGTGTGTGTGTGTGTATTTAGAAGTTGAAATTTATTAATTACAATTTTTTTATTATTAATATGTTTTTAATAATGACATAATTTCATTATTCTGGCTGAATAATTAAGTCATTGCGTACCAAATTATAAAAATTGACAAGACATCAGTATATTCTGTGGCATCGTTTTCCCGCGTCGAAATGGCGCCTATATCTCCGGCGCCGGCGCTGATACCATATTATGTACTTTCGAACTAGTGAAAACGATAATTTATTTCTTCACATGTTTAAAAAAGTTGTATGTATAGGGTTACAACATAAAGTTACATAGTAAAGCTATAGGCACACCTTTTACGAACTATCATGGATAGGAACCGCCTATAGTGTAATAATATTATTTGTCATTTCACACTGTGCTCCGCACATAGGGTAGGCAGAGGGAACTTTAGGCTGAAGGAACCTAGTGTTAAGACACTCCGTTCCCCATTTTCCGCCACTGGAGGCATTGCGTGTTAAGTTGCGGAACTCAACGCCGCGTTTTGCTTTATTGCCAGAGCGAAGAAAATGAAAATAACTCATACTCCCGTCATGGGAATCGAACCCACAAACCGTCGCGTTTAAAGGCAGACGATGTGCCTGTGCTCCACGACGGTCCTTATAACGTAATCATATTTGTATAGACGTAATCATGTTTGATTTATTAATAATATTAAATCAGACTTTTAGATTTAATTAATAGTAATAAAAACAACAAATGTTTTAATTCTTGAAACAATATTGTACAAATAATGACTATGACTTATTTAATAATTCTATTTAAAAAAAAATATTAAGTATAATAGCGTAAAAATCGTCCTTCTAATCAGAATACAAAACACTTTATAATACACATATTATCGGGCCTGTCTGAACTACGTCACAAATATTTAATTTTCTCTTCTAGAACATTAATTACCGGTTATGTTTTTTAAATTGCACTTAACCATTTATATAATCCTATAAATATTCAAAATATGGTCATAATATCGATGTGCTCAAGATTCTACTAGTTTTCATTCGAGTTATTCCCAGCAAGTTGCAAGTCTGTGAATAAGTAATAATAATTGATGGCATTATTAACTTAACAACTTGTACTTGTCCGAGCTGTTCTAGAGATTTTTTCGTTTTTTATATGAAATATTTAAATTGAAATGAATATAAAAAGCCCAAATATAAAAAGTTCAAATACATATTCTTCTTCTTTTATTGAGTTGGTAAACTATGCTATAAAATCAAAATCAAAATATTATTTATTCAAATAGGCTATTGCAAGCACTTTCGAATCGTCAATTGACATAAGTGTCAGTATTGTCAGTCCTACAGAAGCTACCACCAGCTCGGAGGGCAGTTCTGCTGAGAAGAGCTGGCGGGACAACAGTTGCTCTTTTTTTAATGTAAACCTAGTATATAATTACAATAAAAATAATTAATATTAGTATATAATTTGATATAACTTTAGTGCAATAGACTTGCCTGATTGGATACATATACCATGTATAGACCTATGTGAATATAAAACATATCTTTACGTTATTAAAATAAATTAAAAATAAATGGTAATGGCATTTGTGAAAAGAAAAATAATCGATTCGAATGTAATTAGCAGTCTCTCACAGTAATTCGTAAACGATGACTTATTGTCGTCTGACTGAGAAATTTACATCACATTGATCTTTATGGCGATAAATATTACTGTATAATTAAATTCATATCATAAATATAGAAAGATAAAATTCAACACAGTATATTTTAATCGATTGTAATTTAAAAATCGATTTGTACATATCGTCCGATCACACATAAAACGATAAGTTACACCAATCAACATAACTTACAGTTGGCAATATACAATATTACATTTTATTGTAAAAGACCAATAATTTATTATATAGTTTATAAATATAAACTTTAAAGCGTGGTCTTACATAAATTGTAAATTATATTTAATATATGTTACAATGAATGATCTTACACGAAAAATACAGATACAAAATGAATAATTTAAAAAAAAAAATAATTTGGAATGATTGTCTCACAACATAAGATTTTCTAGTGCTTTTGAAATCTAGTTCTAGACTATATATCTAACCTAAGTGATAGTACAAAACATTATCAAGAGTAGTTTACCTATTCCAGTCGGTCTGTAAGGTAAGATGCTCACATGCCAGTGTTATCTTTAGAGATAACTAATGAATATTCATGAGCGTTTACGGTTATACCTAAGGCCATTACTCACAGTATTGCCATGTATGAAAATTTTATTGGATACGGTTATTTTCAAAAGTTTGTTATATCACCATACTATAATACTAGTAACTGATCAAAATATAGTTATGCCAAATAAAGGTACGGTATAATAGGTACATGTTTATGTATATAGCAGGAAGATGTAGGAAAGTCCTTTAGTTAGTCTCATTGAAAAAATATCATGTTTATATTATAATGTTGGAGCCAAAAGAAGTAAGTGATAAGTTAATTCTTCATGTCACTTCAGTGTTGTGAACACTGTGCTTCATCTAAAGACATTTTTTTGGCATAGCAGGGTAGATAAGTAGAATGAAAACATACTGTAAGCATATTTTCGCCCGAATTTGAAACATTGCACATTGGCCTTGTTCAGGAATCGAACTTACAAACACACTCGTTTACAGACAGATGCTGCCCCATTGCGTCACGATGGCCGAAATAGATCGAGAGAGACAAAATTTAAATGTAAGGTAGCCGGTAGTTCAATTAAATTAAAATGAAAAGCCATCACCACCGTCAAGTCAAGTCAGGTATTGACAAGAATGACAAATCTAATGAAGTTTATTTATATTATTTATATCGTATATATATGCGAGTCAAATCTTTATACTGAATTTTAAATTATATTAAAACCCTTATCCTCAATATGATTTAGCTGAAGAAAATTCAGTAAAGTATAGTAGTTGAAATCAAGTAAAGTATAAAAACACACGAGTAGTTTTGATAACATTGAATGGTTAACTGAAAGACATTTAAAACCCAATATGGTGAAATTATAAAATGAATGATAAAGAAAGACCATTCGTTCTTTAAATTTTCTATTTTAACTCTACATAAAATCAATAAAGATTTTTTTTTCTAAGCTACATAGTAAATGATTTACGCAACAAAAATTCAAAAACAAACGCATTAATTCATTCTTTTTTTTTTACAAGCAAAAGCAAAAACTTATTCATACATTGCGTGCGTAGATTATAAAATATACACTTCTCCATTAACTCCCCACGACGTTGCGTCACGTTAAAAAGGATTATTAATTAGCACGATATTATGAAATGTGGCAGTGCGTGTTTCATTCGGCTATTGGATTTTAAATTAATTTTTGTATTTTATATAACGTATATTATATTCTACACTAATTAATTTATGTATCTACATATTATAGAAATGTAACTGATCGCTATCTATACATGTAAATACATATTTTAAAAAATTATATTGGAAGCACTTAGAATAGAACTCAAAACGATGACTTTTTTAAATTTTTTGTCTACGCGTTTGTGTGCACGCATTCTAATCTCAGGAACGACTTACCCGATTAAAATACAGTTTCCACCATTGTGTTATAGTAAACTTCACTTGCTATTTAGAGTTTATGTTATTTCCATCGGTTCATAAACAAAAATAATATATCAATTTAAGATATTTTCTAAGACGAAACTGCTACAAAATAACTGGCTTATAAACCTTTAAATCCCTTTTAACAAACATTGTATGAACGCAGTAGTATTAAATTTGGCATACCTAAACGTCTTATGGTAAAAGAACAGAAAGTCTATATATTTTAAAATAATGTATTAGAAATACTTTAAATTATTTAAAAAAAATATAGCACACACTACCATATGTTTACTTTATTCTCCATATTTATCTCATTTAAGAGACAGCTTATTACATAACAAGCCACAGGTCATCCCATCAGACTGAGAAAACGAGATTTCTCAATAAAACATCCCTCGAGTGAGAATATATGGCATACACAGCCCTACTTTCCATTTGTGCCCCAAAGACAATTAAGTACATTTAATCACGAATTTCAGAGAACTTATTAAGATGTAAATAAAATTGTATTGTAAGTCACAATAACCGAATTATAATTTAAGCGCGTGCCGTCGCATCGCCACACGTGTTCACAAGTCTCCCACGGTGACAGATGATTCGAAAATCGGATACCTACTGCATTCCGAACCGCTTTTTTAAATGGCGATGAAATTTTAAATGGTTATCGACACTGTTGTTTTAAATAAATATAAAAACAAACGTTATCTTTTATTCAGAGCTGAGAGAAAGAATTTTTATTAAATTTATTTATGCTATTTTCAATATAACTAGTTTATATTAATATTTATTTTATCAGTAGGCCAATTATAGATAATGGACGTATTACCATTTAAATTACAAGTAGGTTAGAAAAAGTAGGCTATTATATTAAAAAAAGCAATTATTATCATTTATAACATTTTTGAGAGCACATTCGAAAATATTACAGTAATATTTCAAGAAGCAAATAAAATAAATCATATCAGTCCGTTCCCGCCATTTTATCTGTCATAGTGACAGCACAGATAATAAATAATGACCCAATGACTAATATCCGATATCTTATACTTGCACCACCCACCGGGTACAGTTATAATTGTTTATTGATATCTTCGATCGAAATTAGCGCAATAAAACTATAATGATTAGTGATTACTGAAATTTTAATGGCCGTGGCTATTATGGTTAATTTGGAAATGTGGGTGTTTTAATAGTTGTTTTTATTTAGTAAACAAACATGTTTTATTTATAGATACGGTTATCTAACATGGCGAGAGCAGGCATACATGAGAGCTGTAGTAAAATTTGTGTATTTAATGCAACTGCCCGCGTAGATTTCAATATTATATGTAAAAGGTAGAAAGAAAATAACTCTCCTGCCGCTTTACCTATATAAATTTAAAACAAGAAATAAAGAAAACCTGTAAATTATATATATATATATATATATATATATATATATATATATATATATATATATATATATATATATATATATATATATATATATATATATATATATATATATATATATATATATACATACATACATATATATATATATATATATATACATATATATATATATATATATATATATATATATATATATATATATATATATATACATATATATATATATATATATATATATATATATATACATATATATATATATATATAAAACTATCCCATTCGGGTAAGGCCTCTTTGCCTGTTCCTCAACAGCAATAAGAGATGAGTTTGCAAAATATCGACGGGAACCGGAAAAAACGAGACTTGACATTTTATAATCCACGCAGCTCGTATCGTTTAAGCTCCAGCTTCCATATTTATTGTTAAATCATAAAATATATAAGAACAAACAACATATTGCTGTCTGATATAAAATTACATTATATTTTTTCCATATTTATTATTCAAAATAAAGTATGCCACGAAGAAGGCCTCCGTATACAAAAAATACCTATCCATCAACAGTATCAAAAGCAAAGCTTCTTAATCAGTGCTTAGAATATGTTAATTTCGACCAACTAAGCGTGGCGCCGTTTGAACACTTCTAAGACATCTTGAATAATGTGAGTGACACCATTTGCATTCTTCACATAGCTTGCATGGTGAAAAGGCTTAAACATTTTTAAAGCGATCTTTATTATTACATAGATTCTGTCTGAGGTATTCTATTTTGATATACTTAATAACATTTAAAAAAAATGAAGCATAATCCGGTTGTATGGGCATTAAAAATGGAAAATAATACTACAATATATGTATATAAAAAAAACAAATCAAATAGTAAGTAATTATTACTTATAATCTCCTTGATCTCCGCATTATTTTCATTATGATTTGGAGAAAATATAACGCATGGCTAGCAGATATGATGTAACGTAATTGTAACAAAAACGTTCCAATTGCTATATAATATATTAAAAAATATATATATATATATATATATATATATATATATATATATATATATATATATATATATATATATATATATATATATATATATATATATATATATATATATATATATATATATATATATATATATATATATATATATATATATATATATATATATATATATATATATATATATATATATATATATATATATATATAATTCGGTTGTATGGGCATTAAAAATGGAAAATAATACTACAATATATGTATATAAAAAAAAACAAATCAAATAGTAAGTAATTATTACTTATAATCTCCTTGATCTCCGCATTATTTTCATTATGATTTGGAGAAAATATAACGCATGGCTAGCAGATATGATGTAACGTAATTGTAACAAAAACGTTTCAATTGCTATATAATATATTAAAAAATATATATATTATATATATATATATATATATATATATATATATATATATATATATATATATATATATATATATATATATATATATATATATATATATATATATATATATATATATATATATATATATATGGGACGGTTCCTGAAATTCCTCAATGTTTTTCTTTCCTTAATATTATATATCTACACAAGAACATGACTTGTTGACAATGACTTAAAATTTACATAACAATTTAAGTCATTAAGTCAAGTCAAAAGTCGAGAGAGACTAACCACCAGATCAATGAAACGAAAACGTCAGATTAAGAGCATAATATGATCTAGAAAATCCATATGGAACCTAGATTTAGTTACACTTTCTACATAGTAAACCGCTAATTTCACTTATTGTGGTCGCTTCCTTGAAACCTATTTTCTGATCTTATATGAGAATTTCTTAAATCTTCTATTAAATATTATATATTATGTATATAAATTATATAAATATTAAGATCTGTAGTAAATATAACGAAATAAAAAAAAATGTCGTCTAATTGAATATTTTGTAAAGTAAGGACGAGGAGTTATTTTGCATGAAAACATAAATATTTATGATAAGAAATTATAAAAAAAATGTAAGACAGCAATAATGCATATCTTCACGTTAAATTCTTAAGTAACTTCGATAAAAAGAAAGTGGAGTGATTTTATACTATGTACTTTCTCCCGTTTGACGTACAACACTTCTACTCTGGAGCCTCAATAAACAAATGGCATAAACCTAAACCAAGACGTCCCTAGGCTCAAAGTACATCCAAATAAGTAACTACATACAAGAAATAAACTAATTATAGTTCTACACAGGCAGACATACGGACATCTTTTAGCAAACCATAGCTATAACACACAGGAAATATTACACAACTTACAGGAAAATAATTTTGTTAGTTAGACCACTTCACTTACCGCAACCAATATTTAAGTTCCGTGGGAAATGTGGCCTAAGAGGATACTGAATATTGATAACGCATTAGTTGGGCCATTGCTCAAAACTGAGTTGGAAATACTCATTTTCACTTTCCAATGCTTGTTATTTAAAAGGAAATCCTATTTATCTCAAGTTAGATATTGCTAAAGTCAAACTTATCTGATGTACTAGTGATACGATAATATCGATAACGTTGTTTCGTAACATGTAATTACAAAGGTTATGCGAAATTGTGTGTCGGTTATCGATATTGTTTAATGGCTGGCTAGATGTGATAAGCATTATTTGCTGTGTCAGAGGTTGTAAGTTCAGTTTTCATTGTTAAATCGATTCGATATTAAAACGATTATACACTTGATTTAAATTATTGAGGGCAATATTAGAAATCATTATCTAAAAAGAATCGATTTAATAAAAAAATCGAATGTTACAAAATATATATTTGTTGTGTACGAATTTTCTCTATGGTCTGATTATAAACATTTAAAAAATGTTATATATTAGTTGGGTTTTATTTTTTATTCTTTATGTAATTCCCTAATTATATGAGAAAATATGCCTTTGGTAGACAAAATAAAGCGTTGAGTTGAAATATAGAGTGAAAACTTAACGGAGAAAACCTATCTCCGTCTGCCCTGCCACATGCGGAATAAAATGTAAACCTAAAAAAATATTTATCACTTACACTCTATTGTAATGTTAATTATCCTACAAATAGATTAATTTTTTTTATTTTGTTACAATTTATTGTACACCACTAATTGAAAATATAATAACGGTAAATAAAAAAAGAACAAGTTAATATACAGATAGCACAAAAGGCGGTCTTACCGCTAATTAGCGATCTTTTCCATACAACCTTGCTTTATCTATTTCAGCAATTATAATTTTATATATTCAAATATTTAATTTAAATTATATCTCGAATAATTAAATATGATGCATCTCTAGCTGTATCTTATCTGTGATTTCGTTCAATGGAAATATTTCTTTTATGAAGACAGTTCTCTAATTAAGAAAATCTTAATCCTCTTTCTAGTTGAAGTAATGTAGTTTTTACTGTTATAACTTAATTAAAGATCATCAAATAATGACGTTGAGACTAAATTGATATAATGTGCCATGTAATATACATTTATAAAACAATAATTAGTGACAGTCAGAAGATATATATATATATATATATATATATATATATATATATATATATATATATATATATATATATATATATATATATATATATATATATATATATATATAGCCTATCCTATCATACACATAAATATTTAGATATTGTTATTATTTACATTTAAAAAAATAAATAACATTTTGTTCCTTTATGGTCTTATGTGCCCTATTAGGATTGTCTAACATTCCTACATAGATGATGTAAATAATAAACTTACCTTAGGTCATTATTGCACGATGAGACAATGTATTGCGCACGAGCGACGATTGCGTGTTCAATTCCCAGTTGGGGAATTATTAAATTTGAATTACTTCCAGCTTTATTTAAAATTTATATTTATATCATATTTGAAGTAGTTAGTTAAGGAAAACTACAATGCTGGGTAACGCCAACCAATGTGATACGTCATACTATAACGTAAAATCAGTTGTAAGTAAAATTTTCCGCCGTACCTATTCCATATAAAATGTTAAAAAATAACATTTTTCTTAATAAGTACTTTGGTATTCGCGATATTTATACATATTAAACAAATCAGTTTAACCGGATTAATCGCGATGGTAGGGGATGATCGCGGGTTGACAGTCTACCCGTGACCAGAGACTACTGTAAAGTGTTCAAAACGTCAGGGTTTCCAAAAGTAATATGAATATACGCGATTAATCCGGTTAAACTGTTTTGTTTAATAACATTTTTCACATACGTAAAATTAACATGCCTATAATTTTAGGCTAATTTTGAAGCGACTATTGTTTTCGTAATATAGCTAGTTAGTAGTTATAGTTATACGAGCCATGAGGTCATTGTGGCACAGTCTAAGTGTAAACGCGTTGGTTGGGGATACTACCTCTATTTGGGGTTAAATAATTCTCAGTTTCCGGCGTTGGCAAAAGACAAAACGCGGCGCTTATTTCCGCCACTTAATACACAATATCTCAAATACGAGCGGAGAGTGGAGAGATGTCTTGACACATGTTCTCGCTATCTAATGCGCTATACGCTGGAAAAGTGTTAAGTTTAAGTGTATTGTGTGTTTTTTCACAATATTTTACAGGCCATAAAAAATAATTGAGAACTAACTTATTATTTTGATGAATGGTGTTAATTCTATCGTAGCTCATGAAGCTTGTAGAAAGCTTTCATTTTTAAGCTCTTAAAAAGAGATTAAAACTCGACTTGAACGTGTTATAAAAAACTTAATCCATCATTATTGCAACAATTTCACATAACACTTAACAAGTAATATAACTATTAACTTTAACGTGTTTTATTAAAAACCATAAAATTATTTATGATTTTGAAACTACTGGTTAATTATGATCTGTGCCATATAAACATTTTGAACTTTATACATATAAAGTTAGAGTATAAATTAGGTTGCTCTAAAATAATGAGAGATGTCACTGAACGATAGCGTCCAACGGCTTAATAAACATTTTATTTAATATCCTCTAGCCTTTATTGCAGTTGTTACATATACATAATATATGAAAACAAATGTACTAACATAATTTGTTGAAATTAGGGGTATTTAGTACATTAATACATAAATTATTGTAAAAATAAAATATATATATATATATATATATATATATATATATATATATATATATATATATATATATATATATATATATATATATATATATATATATATATATATATATATATATATATATATATATATATATATATATATATATATATATAAGAGATAGTGTCATTATATATTATGTTACAACAGAGCGCTAAAGTATTCTATTCCGTGCTCTACCGGTAGTATTTGGCAGCCCGAGGCATAGAAAAAGAATCAGGTATGAGAACTTACACGTAAACAAGAATTTCGAAACAGTTATTTTTTTTATAAGGTTGTTAGTGGTAGTTTATAGTAGCGTTAACTTACGCTTCGCTCCCGTGGTCGAACGCGAGTAAGTAAAAGTTGTTGTGTTATATAACACATGTCACATTTTAAGTTCCGTAGGTAACACTAACAACAGGTACAGTGGGTTATACTGTACATGTTGATAGTTGGAAAATATTAACGAGATGTATAATATAATAATATTCTGCAGCACATACAATTCACTTTTGCATCATACATGTTTTATCATTCCTTCATTACTCAATGCCAGTACCACTTTAAAAAAATAAAACATGTACATAAATCGCTGATTCGCGTGCCACAGACATGTACAAAAATAAATTAGTGTATACCTTAATTCAACTAATGTAAGAAATATACTTGTCTATATTAATATAGTATATAGTTAATTTATTTATAATTTTTCCTTTCAATTGCACGATGTTGATTCCACATTTAGCAACGTGGCAATCCCAACCAAGTGTTTAAAACACACCGTTCCTGAATTTCGGCCCAAATTACAATACATTGAGTAGTGGAATTTAAGGTCGCGTTGTATCTTGAAGAGAGGGAAAATAAAAATCATTATTTCTGGGTGGATTCCAACTGGGGAGTTGGAATCGAACCCTCAATCGTTCAATTTACAGTCAAGCACTATCCCACTGTGGCTAGGCTTCTATTTATAGATAGTTTAATAACTATTTTCAATTACACTTCTAGTAATCAGTTAGTTCAGCTGTACTGATAACTGTCTTGTAGTATACAGTACATATTTCACAGTAATTTAATCATAATAAATAATAAAGAGATAGTGTCATTCAGAGCAGACTTATTGGCGCTGCGATAGATAAATTATGTACCTACGTAGAATAATTGTTATTACTGTCACATACAAGTATACACAGTTTATTTAGGTGTTAAATAACTCTAATGTTTTTTGAAAAAAACTACGGAATTAATTATTATTAAGAAGAAGAAGAATAATTTTTTTTTATTTCAAATCAGAATTAAATTTTGTACATCTTTAATGATACACCTTATCGTCTTACACATTTTTCCATAGGTTATTATTAGGTGCATTTGTTGATATGACCAACTTACGTCACAGTTACGGTCAACATAGCGTCCAGCGACTCGAAATGGAATAAAAAATGATATTGTAAAATTTAAATGCACAATTATAACACTTATCGATTGAACGAAAAATTATATTTATCAGGATCAAATTTTGACATCTCAAAAGTATAACCCTATTACATTAGAATACCCCATTTATTAGTATAATAAAAAAGGGAAGTGACATTAAAACGCTGCACACGACAGGTATTATGTAACTTTCAAATCATTTAGAAATTGCCTAAAGATAACTAATATTTCATAACGATTTATAAATAAGTTGCGCTACTGCCACTTAAGCGCTCCTCTAATTACTAGTAAGTATTTGTTATCAATTCCAATGATACTTTAAGTAGATGATTCAAGAACATAAAATACCAGAAATCTGTTTATGGTAATGACGTCATATAGAAAACTATATGGTAAACAATCAAAACAAGTCGTATTTCCTGCTCTTGAAATATTTACATTTGAATATTTTATTACATTTTAATTCTGCTATAAAGTAATTGATATTGAAACATAGAATTTTAACGATTATTCAAGTTTTAAAATAATTTCGGCCTATAAGTAAATATATTATACAATCACAAGCGTACATAGGTAGCATTTTTTACTAGTATTAAGTATTAATTACTATACACAATAAACATTTAAAAAGATTAGTATTCACTTTAAATACCAAACTCACCTGTCACTTGCGTGTGACACCAAAACACTTCACTATTTTTATTTATTTATAAACTAAAATACACTATTTAATGTAAACTATAATATAATAATCAATATAATTTTATATTTGTAAAACTTTTGTAACACGAAACTTTTGGCACTATAACTTTTAGCCGTTATCTACGACACGTTGAAATAAAGAAATAAACATAAACAAAATGGACTCCCGCCGTCGGTCCCCACACACGGTTAACTGACGATGAATCACGAATAAGGCAAATAGCAATTATATCACTACAATAGGATATTTTAAGATGTTTTTATAATTTGCACGCGATTTTAGACTTTATATTTTTGTTATAAGGTTTGTTTATTTTGTTTATATTTTTTAATTATGGTGTGACGTAGTGGTGACTCAGAGCTGATCATTTTTCCTAGTAAGTAGTAGCTATAGTAAAGATTTCATTCACATTCACTATATACACACGTCTTTAGAGTTTCGACGTGTGTTGTCTATAATAGCTACAAATATATAGATTTTGTGCTTACTTTCTTTACCATTTTACTCGTGTTTTGACAAAAGTGATGCCGATAAAGTAAGTTCTTACCATTTCCAAAACGATTAATTTATAACTGATATTATTTTGACTACCAATCATTTAACAACAGGACCTAACAAATTTTTTCATTTTATTTCTAACAAAATATTCTATATCATAACGGTAAGAGAGATCTAGAAGTATTCAATAAAAATGATAATAATTGATATATTTTTTAATTATCAACATCTGTTGACATAAACAAGCAAAATATTTAGCAAGTACAGATTAGTACATAGTGACTAGTAATTACGACACTCAATAATTTGTAATCAATTGTTCGAACGATGAGGTCACGCTGAAGGTCAGGTGCCTTCCCACGTTATAACCTTTGAGACGAGCATACCTGCATCATTAATTATATCTTAGCTGTGACCTAAATATATATTTTAGTGTAAATGTTGCTTTAAAGTAATCACTGTGGCGCAGTGGCACATATTTAAGTTATAAACACGAAAGTCGGGAGTTCGACTTAATGTTGCGGTAGCAATATAGAACCTAAGGAAGTTAGCACAGTGCTTACAGAGTGTGATTGTGCGGTATACATGGTTGTAGATTCGATCAGAAATATTTTATTTTAACATCCTCAAGACAAATTGCAAATATACTATGTAAACCGTCGTAGCGCAGTGGCATAGCCTCTGCCTGTTTGTAAAATACTTACTAACGTCAGATCTAGATTTATTATAATGTATTGTATATGAACGACTACTATAACTACTTAAAGTGCGTACAATATGTATATCCAGTAATGGCTATGCCTATCAATTTCTACGTAAAATCTTTCTGGCCATTTAAAATTATTTTTTTATCTACAACGAGTGCATTCATTAGGAGCGTGTGCGTGCGGTGAATGACCGACGCATATCGCACGTAGTGTTGCGCAATGTCGATAATTTTTTATTTATAACTAGTTTAGTTACAAGGCTTTGTCCGATTATAATTGATTTATTATAATAATACCGCGCATGTTTTTCGCAAATATATAAAACAATATATAAATATGTAGATTAATTAAAATAATAAAATATTTACTAGCGGAGTGTTCTGTCTGTCCTCTGTTTTTTTATTGTATTTTTTTATGATAATCAGGACAGGACACATGACATGATGGGCTTCTGATTACACAGGTCTTTTTCTAATTGAATCTTTCTATAATCATAATACTCGTGACGAGTTCAATTTAGTACTACTAAGCTATAAACTGCTCAAATTTAGGCACTAAACTATAACATCTACTAAAACAAAAAGATATCTAAAATGAATAGAAAATAATAGAGAATAAGTTATTTTCTTTTTCCCCTCTGGCAAGATAAACTTTGTGATCCATTTGAGACTCAACACACAATGTCTTAATTTCTGGCGAGATGTGAAAAACGGAGAATCTTAACAGTAGGTTTAACCTGCATTATCGGCTATACTATATCAACACTTTATTCTGTGTGAAGCTGCAAATAATATATTCAATTTAATAATATTTATAAAAACGTACATACATTTCAAAATATTGTAAGATTCGCAAGATGCAATCGTGCAGAAACGTAATTAAAAAACAAAAGAATTATCTATGTTTTCTTTAGAAAATAAAAGATGCTGTTTAAATGTTTCATGTATCAACAATGGGGACGAAGCCGCAGATAAAAGCGAGTACTTTATACAATTTAATATAAAGGTAAGTGGAGTATATATAAACCTTTTCTCCTAATCAGTTGTATACACGATTGTAAAATTGTAAACCGGTCTCTTATGTCCAATTAGCCAGTAAGTGACAGCGCGAGATAAAAGTGATTACAACATAAAAAATTATTCACCTTACATAACTATCAATTTAAAAGCTTAAATATGTACGTAGTAAAATGTATATTCTATTTATTATTCTTTTATTTTATGGTGATGATGATTCTCCAGAACCTCATATATAATAGACCTTAGTGATAACCCAATTCTCCACTCTCCGTCCAATATGAAGATGTTGCGTGGTGACTGGCGGAACCTCATCGCTTATCACTGTAATTTTTTCATGCTGTCTATTTTTTATGATAACTTGAACATATCTTTATAACATTAAATTAGACGAAAACTAAATATGTAACTTCCGTGAGAAAACATATTCAATTGTTATGTAAAATTGTACTTTTTTATTATACAGGTACCAGACAAATGATTTTATAACTAGTTTGCTATTGCTATTGACTGCTTACGACTCTTCGATGTTTTCACGTGTCAAAATTTTTCCATTTTCATTATTTTGTGTAGTTTAGTTTGATAACTATGTTTCTGCATCAAATGTGACATGATTAATTTTTTTTTTATTTAGCATAAATTAGTGCACATGGCGTCTTGTTCTGAAGATGTGCTGCTTCTGAACATGTCATAAGCACAGAGATAAAAAATTTAAAAGTCATAAGTTTCATATTGTATTAGTGCTTTCATAATCTCAATTTATTGTTAATTTCATAAGAAATTGGTGCAAGTTTACTAATTTCAATAAGAAAATCGTTTCACTTCAATTCGGAATCCTCGGTACTCGATCCAACTCGCACTTGCTACAAATAGTTATGTATTTTTTTTCACATGCACGCTCTTCTAGCACTATGTATGAATTTAAAAAAAACTAGATCGACAAAACGAAACCGCATCACTAAATGCACAGCAGAAATAAAAGCAGTCATAATATCCGTGCACGTGTGTGATAAGTTGGTTAACTCAAAACCTATAACGTCTGCATTTAGCCTCGAGTGCTCCATTCAACTTGGATGAATGGAGAGCCACTTCACTTTTGACCTGTTATTATAAAAATATTACCTCTAGTAGGAAAGGATACATAAATACTTATTGGACAGTCTATTTTATTAAATCTAGGACATATTTTAAAGTACGTATTTATGAAGGAGATCATCACTATATGAAATTTAAAAAATAAAAGATCAATCAGTTTTTAGCTTCTTCTAGAGCTTTTAAATTTTGGTAATTAGAGACCTAAAGTCGGACTTTTCCGTACAACCTTTGGAAGAAATCATATGAACAATTTCAACAACTCAAAAATAATTATTTCCACAATTTCTGTATTTAATTAATATTTTTATTTTCATCATAAAACCTACATAAAAATATGTACTTAAATGCACAAAAACCCAAGCTAATTATGTAAATCAAACCCAGTACCACCCACCTTCTTCACACTCCATCATTAGCAAGTTATTAATCACAGTGACCTCATGCACTACTTTTACGAAGGAAAGAGGCAGTAAAATTTATATTGTAAAATGATGAACATTTTTTTGTATGCATAAGTTAATTAAGTACTTATGCAGATATTTTGAAATATCAGTAACCTAACGTGCAGGTAAAGTATAGATAGCTAAGCAAAACAAGAGTAAGTCAAAAGTTAGACTTATTTAAAAAAAAATATTTCGGCATTACATAAAGGAAAAAATAATAAGGCCATTACATACACTTTTTACAAGAAATATATATATATATATATATATATATATATATATATATATATATATATATATATATATATATATATATATATATATATATATATATATATCTTAAAAATGCTTGTTTCTATCATAAGTACATAATACATATATTTTTCTTATATATAACAGAGTTTCTTCTTTAATTCTAAAGAAAGGAACAGTAAATTTGTTTTATCCACGTTATAGAAAATGTAAAAAAAAAATAATAGGTGGACTAATACTATCTCGGTATAAACTCGAGCAAAATTAATAAAATATTATTTCAGACATTCCGCATTACAATAGTACAATTTTAAGCCAGTAAGCCGGCGTTAATATTTGTATTATTATATAACAATAATGAGCACGAGCTACTTGAACTGGAGCATACTTTAACATATCAAGAGACCAAATTATGGAATTATTGAGAACCAATTATTCCATAAACCCATTTCCAACCGAGTCACAATCAACGCTAAACAATCGTAACAACGTGTACAGTGGTTAAGCGAACGTTCAATCTAATCTGAATAGTTATATCTAGATGACCTACTTGGAAATACTAGGTCTAAGCGCAGTTAATAGATTATGAACTTTATTACTTTGCAAATGCTTTTATGATGTTTTTTTTTGTATGCAATACTTCTATTTATTCATTCTTTTCAACTTATTAAATAAGCAAATATTCTTTTTCCTTGTGTTTGGTATTTAGTAAGCTAGGTGTGTGTTTCCACTGTCTACCTTTTAAATGATCAATGTCGTATATTCTCTAACAAAGTTGTTATATAAGTACGTCAGAAAAAAATGGCAACAGTTGTGGGTTCCATCCCCATTTGGAATTATTTAATTGAAGTGAAGCTGAAAAAAAATATAAACGACAATCTTCTCAATATTTTTGTCGTAATTTATTATATACTTTCATTTAATAAAACCTTTCTCTATTTCTCTTTGCTTCATAAAATTATAAAAAAAAACAATCGAAACATCCACACAATATTTAAGTCAAAATCAATGAATCAGCAAGAAACATTTAATTTCGCATTTATTCTCATTAAATGAGATATAAACGCGAGACCAAATGTAATTTGTATATAAGGTGGCATATAAAAAAAAAAGTAACAAAACGCCGGGACATCCGTTGCACGTGGTGTCTAATACAATATTCATATACTAGTATTTATACGGCTTTCAAAGAAGACGGTTATTGTATTGTTATTAACATCACCATAGATTTTCTTATGGCGAATTAATATTGCTCACATTCAATAAAATAATTTATATTACGAAATGATGATGCTTTTTGCTAATTTTTTCTTTAATTCTATACGAATCTATATAAATATGAATTATTTACATGTTATTTTTATATATCTAATTCTAGTCTTTTTACTTTGAAAACTATAGCTTTAAGTGAGTATGCTAGAGAACCATTAAAATTTTAATACAAAATTTCAATAAGTTCAATTTATAGGATAGTGCAGTTCATAATAATAATAAGATTGATTTGGTTAGGTAGAGAGAGGAGGTCGAAGAGTGGAGGCGAGCGTTAATGCACTTTTCAAAAGGGACCGTCAGATATCCACCCAAGACGCAAGTCCCAAGCAACACAAAAGCAACTCAAAAATCCTTTCGCTGTAGCGCGATGGGCTCTTTTATGATGAATCCATGGAATGCGAAGGCATTTTTTTCCAATTGTTATTTAGTTTTAAATCCATGGCAACTATCATTTATATCAACATTCAAGGTAAACTGAAATATAAAAAAGCAAGTAAATAAAACGCGTGTAGTGAATTTACAATAACTTCTCGGTAGTGACACACAGCGACACGTCGTGACACAAAGTATCATTAACATATTGCATTCAAAAGGTCAGTAGTATCGATTGGATGTAATCAGAGCTTTATCGTAAATAAAATGCCTATAGCTTACTCCGCTATGTTTAACACAAGAGGTACGCCCTGGCTTCGTTTTACAACAATCATTCCATGAGAATCCCATAAATTAGATTTCTAAGTATAAACAAAAATAATTTTTTAATATATATAAAAATAATCTATTTTCAAAAGTCATACTTTACTCTAAGCTATTTAAAGATGACACGAAATCATCTGGTAAGACAAAGTCTAGGGTTGACTTCCTCCAAGTAACCCGCAATGTCTATTTAGAGCGGATAGCGGAGTAAGTAAGTAACACAAGGGATTTCCGTCATTAGCTCACTTAAAAAAATGACCTCTTAAGTATCCATTACTTATACAAATAATTTAATTGTTTCTATAAGTAAGTTTCTTTGTTCTAAATAACATTGTAACTATCAAGGATAGAGAACTGTCGCGAAAAGCGTAGGGCAGTCGCAAACGTACTTTGTCGTACGTAATCAAATGTTGTAGATATAGATGGAAGGTTACAAAAATCCAAATTAAATTTAAGAGCAAACTAATTAAATAACAATGTTCATAACTAGTGTATTATTTTCATTGTACGAAACGTCAATGTCAATGTCAATCTACACAGTATTTTTTCCTGAATTGGTACATAATTTATAGTAATACTAATATTATCTTCATATCAAATCAATATTTCTTTGTTTCGAAGTTAAAGAAAAAGACAACAAGGAAAAAAAATCTGTATCTAACAACTAGTTAGAAACTAAGCTTAAAACCATCGATAGTAAGTGTAACAGTAATTGAGCAGCAACATCACTATGTCAGTAAAAGCGGCCGGTTAACCAAACAAAGATATCGTATTAACTTTCTTAGGCATGTGTTTTACGAGAACACGATGTGTACCATGTGTAATCTGTTCACTTGCTTTATTTTCAGATGATAGAGATAAGGAGGCGGAATAATTAATTTTCATAATGTAAATTGTATTTGATTTATAATGGTCATTAATTTTAAGTAAGAAATTTATAAGAATATAATCTGTTTATATTGTTCTTTATAAATTTCATTTTATAGCTACGCAATTTTTCCTGCAAAAAGCGGTCTAGATAGAGGAAAGCTAGCGTTAATACACTCCGTTCTCCAATTTTCGAGGCATTGCATGTTGAGTGGCAGTACTTAACACAAGAGAGAGGAAATGAAATAATTCATTACCCTGATTGGGAATCGAACCCTCAAACGTCGTAAAATACGACAGTTGAGGCAAGACGACCTCAATATATTTTTTTAAGTTTGTTTGTTTATAAAATTAACACAATATTTCATTTGTAACGCCATATAAAATAAATAATAATAACGCAAATATAAATAATAATAACGAAAGTCGTTTATTATTTCATTTAAAAACAATTTTATTTATAGAAAAAAAAACAACTGTCAATCTACGCGCTCTTTTACTGCCAACATAAACATAGCTAAAATACCTTTAGACAGAGACAACAGAGAAACGTATACAAAAAAATTCTCATTCTAAATATATTTTAATACGCTTATAGCGTCTGAATTCCAAGGAAGGATAAAGTTAGAGAATGGCGGGTGGTTAGTCCGAAATATCAGGCGCGTTGGTCGCGAGACGAAAATATTTCTTTAATTACAGAGAGTTGTATTGCCGAGACGATTTTGTTGTATTTTTATTAATTTGAAGCTCTTAATGTGGAGGACATTTATGCGTTTCATTTCATTTGTTTTTTTTTTGTTGTTTGTTCAATTGTTTTTTTTTTTATAAAAACAAATGAATTATATAATTAATGGAAAGAAGTACAAGTAATGATACAATTGTTAGATTAAGATCTGCTTCAGCAATATTAAAATATCTTCTGAAGTCCTGAAAACACTAATAGAAATATCAACATATCATAACAAAATATTTTAAGTAAATCTAATATGAAAAAAGCACCTAAAATCTTTAATTTCTTACACTATTAGCAAACTTTAGTTATGGATTCATGAAGCACGTTGGTTGCGGGTTCGATATCCACTTGGTACTACCAGAACCGAAAAATACAAGTAAGATGTAAATTTAAAACAACTTGTTTTACATTCCGTACTTTACAATCGTTGTATAATAAAATAATAGTGTAACATCTCACCTTAGATTCATAAATAATTTAAACGCAATAAAAAAAATATAAAATATCCAGCCAAAAAGATAATTTTGATCATATAAAGCCTATCATACTATAAAATAAATTATACCTAACCAGTAGTAAGGCAGTTAAAGTAATAAAAGTAATCCCAAACCCTTAGATATCGGATGTCTTGTAAATTGATAGTAAGGTTAGAATTTTATTTCGAGCCACCCGCCGTGCTTTCACACTGCAGCAAATTACCTGGGAACAAAAAAAGGAATGAATTAGTTAAAGCATAATATAATATAATAATAATATATAAGCTCGATTGATTTTTAATTTAATGGTAAGTTACATACATAATTACAAAACGGATTAGTTGTTAAATTAAAAGCGGTAATCTCCGCAACTTCTAGCTCATATTGGAAATATATTTTTAATTAGATCGTCTATTTATCATGGCACAGTCCAAGCTTGTAAAGAGAATTGTGGGTTCACATCTTATTTAATGTTTGTATTTGTTTATAAGACACTTAGTGTAAATTTCTAGTGACAAGCGAGGAGTTTCTCTGGAGTTCGAACCAACACAAATGGTATACAAAGCCAAACGCCACTATTTCGCTATAAGATAGCCAATAGTCCAGATCGTAGTTGGTTTTACCTATTCCAATCACACATGTTTAGGTGAAACGAAACTCATAAAACGTTTAAGATCAACAATAAAAAAGATACATGTTTAAATTTAAATCATCATTTATTTAAAATGTTGACATAAGTTTTTGTTTAATATCTGAATTCTATATTTTTTTTATCTATGATGGATAAAAAAAATTAAGCACAATATTATTATACCGTCAGAGGACCGTAGGCGCAAAGGCACAGCCTGTAATCGCGCCGGTTTTCGGGTTGGGAATGGAATCCACAACTCGAAGAGAATGATATAGTTTTATTTTCTTCGTTCTGGCAACAAGGCAAAAGCTTGAGTTCCGCCACTCAACACGCAATGTCTCATATTTGAATGCAGTGTTTCGACACAAGGCTGTCGTGGCTGTATGCTTTATGCTACAATTATTTTGATTTACCAAAATAAGTATTTTTAATTAAAATAAAAGAAGAGTTCCACAGAATTATTAAAATATTTTAGTTATTAAATTTATATGTGTAGAAACGTAAGTACATAATATATGTTTCCTCGTGATATAGTATGTAACACAACTAAATACATTACATATACCCGTCCCAGTTAACACGAGCTCAATTTCATTTCCTGTTACTCCAGTTATAATTTTGCGTTAAACTTGAAATTTCCGTAGGAAGATAATAAACAAAACCGCGATAGTCGTAGATTCAATTCCATTCGGAAGAAAACTTATACTATAACCAGATGAAGAAGTCCATTGTGGCGTAATGGGTTGTGGGTTCAATCCCCACACGAGGTAAATTATTTACATTTTCTCATACTAGTACCACATTGTCTTAAAAATTGGGCCACTAAATGGGGAACGGACTGTCCAAACACTAGGACAGTAACCTGATATTCAGGAAAAGCGTAAAGTTGCTTGTTGTATAATACAGAATGTATTTTACTAAATTAATCAGAGTTCAGCGCATTTGGTCCGGTAATGTTTCTAAGTGACTTGAAATTTGAAAATATAGTGGCGTATACGTAAGTTCTTCATGCGTATTTACATATCTAAGGGATATTTAGCGTTAAAAACATAAAATAAGATTACAATATGGAATTATAGAAGAATTACGTGAATTTTAAACAAAAAATGGCAGCAAAATTTTGTAGGTTTCATATCTACATCTATATTTTATAAAACAATTAAAGTAAGTATAAAAATCTAAATAATACAAATATAAATTAAATCAGATAACCCACACTTACTTACCTACATTACAGGTAATACATAGGTAAAATCACGTTAGAGCTGTTAAATGTGACACTTGTATACTGATTATACAACTTGACTCATTCTATTATCGACATGACATAAACAAAGGTATAAACGATATATATTTGTATAATAAATTTGTACCTGCTTAATGTCTGTACTGAGTTATTACCTCATAGGGGTCCATATTTAAAGCAATTTAATTTTTTTACAATTATCTTACGTGCGATGTTGAGTTCCGCCACTCAATAAAAACGAACGAAAAACGAAAATTGATCCGAATTCCCGTTGAAAGAGAACAGTGTCTTATCACTGGATTCTCTCTGTTTTCTCTTCGTATAAGTGAGAAAAAACGTAAAGCTGTATTAACTATTAGAACTGTCGTATCTCAATTTGTGTTAGATAGGAGGCTACTAATAGATCCCCGTGCTTATTTATATTTGTACGAATTGTTAATAATAAATAAATATTTAATTTCTTCGTGGAATAAATTTTCAAGTAAAGTAAGATCTGAATCTAGTACCAGCTTTTAATAATGTAATAAAACCATCTCGAGGGAAAATGACAAAATGAACTGAAAATTATTTTTGTTACTCACTTGTCAAATGTTATTCTTGAAATATGTCTGCGTTCGCTACAGTTTGAAGGACGTGTTTGTTAGTCAAATTAGCATAAATTATGCTTGGTAGGTAGCGAGAGTAATTGTAAGGTAAAATAGATTTTTATCCATTAAAATGTAGTACTAGTACTACCTGAAAAATATCTTATGAAAGTATTGTATATTAAAAAACTCAAACGTAAACTTTAGAGGGTTTCGTACATAAAAACAATGCAATGAAACCTCATAATATTAAATTTTAAAACAATACCTAAAAAAATAAGCACAGCGCATCCTTCGTCACGCGCTGACACAAAAATGCAAATATGGCGGGCGGTACAGAAAGTGTTGTCAATAGTTAAAAAATAAATTAATTTTGTCGGCATTGTATTATAGGAGGTAAGAGAATAATATACCGATTTTATCGCTGAAAATGCCCTTTGCATACTTATATAAGGTTTATGTAACACGTGCATGACCTTCTATTATGTTTACAGTTTGTGTATAATGTAAGAATGCCTTATAAGTGGGGCGATTACTGATTAGAGCAGCTTGTTCATTCATTGTTCCTAGTGGTTGGTACTCTTGCCTGTTACAAATGCCTAATACTGAAGAGCCAAATGCATAAGACGCTATTACGTAAATTTTAACTAAAAAACCGAATGAGCAAAATAAAGTGTCTACCAGGATTCAAGCACATGGCCTATTACAAAAAAGGATATAATTACTAGAAATATTCTTAATATAATCATCATAATAAGCATGAAAAATGAAAAATAACAGTAAAAATAACGTAACCATTAACTGCGTAAGAAATTTAATTTCTAAATAACAAAACGAATGATTAATAAAAATATTTGGATGAAAGAAGTTTTGGCATAAATCTTTCATTGTGAAAAAAGTTGAAAAAGTCATTTAGATAAAATCATTTGATTTATATGAATATATCTCATTTTACAATCTTCATAGCATATATAACTACCAATGTAAAACACTGTAAGTGCTTGTGTATCACATACATCTCGCGTGCAAAATTACATTTGTTATCAGTCTCAACGAGATAACGATAAGGAATAGGGACACTGCAATACAGACATGTTTCAAGTAAAGCTTGACTTAAACCTCATTTAAATCAAAACTTGTTGAAACGTTCGAGTTAAACATAATTGTAATTTATGTAGAAATAGCTAGTATTCTATAATACTTTACATCTGTCCAAAGATTTCAACTAGAAAAGCATATTAAATAAAATATATTCACAATTTATGACATTAAACCATCATGGCGCAGTGGGATAGTCTATGGGTAAGCGATGCTTGTAGGTTAGGTTGTTTTATATTTACTTTTATTTAATTTTATAATATATGGTAAGAGAGGTTATTTTTTTCGTAAAGATAAACAAGCCTTTTACGGGTACACGAATATAAGCCATCCATAATACAATCTAAGTCCTCACGGTGCTCTTCATCTATTTGCACTAACCAAATTATGGGTAATAATAATGCTTCATAAAAGTAGAGATCGAATGAAGGTTTCATTCCGATCTTTAACATTTTATAATTAAATATTTTCACATATTTAGAATTGAATATACCGTTCACTGAGTAGCGGGATCACACCACACCACATTCGACCACATTTTGTTAGACAAAACCACTAGAGATAACCCATATTACAATCACGTGCAGTCAGGCACGTGCCAATCATAAATCAATAAAAAGAATTAAAAATATTATTTATTCAATTGCATCACGATAGCACTTAAATCAATATTTACACCATGCTTACATAAAATATCATATCAGTCAACATTTTTGCATCTAGCAGTAAATAAGTATACTTCCAGTATATATACAAGAACGGTTATGCTGAGTCGGTACGGAAATATCAAATTCTTACAATTAGCAAATTTGCATTTACAAATTAATAATATATTTGTTACACTTATTACTATTAACAGTCGAGACATTTTCTCTATTTAGGATTTGGTGTTAAGCTGTGTATATAGTATTTCAATAGCTGACTTCAGAATGAGTCGTGTCTGTCTGGACGTGATGAGCGGTGGTTTCAGAACCTTTTCATAGAATATTTAAAACACAGTCACTGATGTTGCATTTCGCTGTGAGACCAAAGGGAATTAATAGATTTTAGAAATATTTACAAAAAATATATAAAATATATAACTCATTTACATAATTAATAACAAACAGTAAACAACAATTACAATTAGGCAACAACCGGTCGCTCGACGTCTCACAAGTCACAGTCAAGTCACAGTGAAAGTAATCGAATGACAGCTGTCAACGTCACTTCCATATCGCTTTAATGAAAGTTGCACCAAAATGGATGCATCATAATTATGCTTATAGGGTGTCACTATACACATGACAAGTCGAACGTGTATTATACTGTAGAGTGTATACAAAAATATATATATTTTTCCTTTTTTTGCTTCATATGTATCCCGCATATATAGAAAGTAGACAAAGGGTAGGCAGAAATAGCTTAATCCTAAGACATTGAATTTTCACTTTTCACCAGAATTCAAGACAATACACAGACAGAACTACAGACATACAACAAACAAACAAAAGCTCAACATTTGAGGAAAACTCAACTTTGCACAGTGTCTTATCGAAGCTGATGAAAGTAATTCATCCTACCATGTAAGAAACCCGCAACTATTAATTTTACGCTGTCCTACTACACCATATTGACTAAACAAAATATTTTTTTACTAAAACACAACTACATAAAGTCACGAAGTCACGAAAGTCACGAAGAATAGCCATGGATTATAAAAAAATATCTACGAATTTTATTTTTTACTCTATATTGAATAGAAAATAATATTCATGATATTGCAAAACGATATTAATTTATTATTCTTCAATATTAATTAAACCAAAGATTAGCTATAACTAGTTTTTACTTTTTATAAAAAATAAAGCTTTCAAATGTAAAATATTCAATAATTAGAACTTAAAGTTACGTATCGCTACGCTTACTTTCGAGAACTGGTCTGAATACAAAATCATAAGCAGTCATCAATATAATTTGAGCGGATTACATCACTTCTGTCATTGAACTTGATTTCAAAACCATACGGATAAAAAAGCTTTCAAAAACGGAAATCTTTCAAAATGGTCATCACGAAGATGTTTGAATAAAAGCGTAGATTCAATTATAACTTTGTTACAACACGTACTATGTTTATTTATACTTTTGTTTCTTAAAAAAAGTTTCTTTTAAAGGTTATTTTTTCATTAAGAAAATTTGCATTTGAAAATTATGAAATAAGTAGGAAGTTCCTATCGGATGGCAAATCGTTCTAGGTTTTACATTAAATTATAAATAAATAATGTATATTTTTTTTAATCAACGACTACACGATATGATATTTGTATCTTGAGAACGCACATGCTTGTTAAGCCACTGTAATATAAATTTTAACACACCATTGAATTAAAATCTAAGCAAATTATAGATGTTCGGTGTGCTATCGAATTACTACTGAATTTGTTATTTTCATAAATGTAATGGTTAGCTATTAATATTTTGAAATCAGAGGTCCTTATTTCAATTCTTGTTAAATGAATCTGGCTTAATTTTATTTTTATTTGAAAGTTTATATAACACAAATGCTTACACTTAAACTGCAATGGATTCATCAGCGGGCTGAAAAGCTTTGAGCTTACAGCGTACATTTGATGCGACAAATTTATGGACCAAATTTTAATAATGCTCTCTCATAGAAATTACAATAATTTTCTCATAAATTTATCTTCTTACTTGTTGTTGTTGCACAATTGTATAAGCATAAGCGGAAAAGTCTATAATCCTGAAAATGTGTAAATGCGGTACTGTGTGTACATCTACCATAGACATAAGTTCTGTCTAATTTAGAGTCATTGTAAATTATCCTAATTTTATTCACTTTTTTTATTTACCGAATTTAGATTGCCACATCAAGGCCACTTTTAAGTCACCGATATAATCATTCTTATTCACAAAAAATCTAAGCTCTCGAATGTTAAACGCCTGTTGAATAATAAGCCTAAATTGTGTACAAAGATCTCGTACGAGACGTATCAATTCACTTCAATTTGAAATTGCTTTCTCCAGTTTAGACGTGATGCAATACGTTATTCTGTGATTGTTGTGATTTTATTGGCGTTGTGTTCTATACCTTTTTTTTCTTTTATGCTTTTTTTATTACTAGGATTACCAAGATCTGTCAAATAAATTCCATGTTCGTTGAAGCTATTATTAACAATATTTTAAATTTTAAAGGAATATTAAATATATTAAAATTTATATAATTATATATATTTTTATAAATATATCTTTACTGAAAGCATGTCATGTTTAAGGATCAAATATATACTGCTTGTTGAAGTTTCTACTAATTTATGATACTACTTAAATTGTCCTAAGACCCTCAAATTAAAAATTACCAGATGCTCAATATCCATACACTCCGAAATCACAGCTTATTGATCCTTATCCTTATGAAAATAAAGAGATATTAGCCAGCACATAAATATAATAATAAAACGTACGTCAGATTAAAGCGAAAAAAAATACATAAATAACTAAAGCGAAAAAAAAAGCTACAGATAAAATACAAAATTCAAATAGAGAAAGTTCTAGTCACATTGAAGTGTATTGATACATCACATGAGCTTTTGTAACGAGATTAGACATTGTTATCTAACAGCCGTGAAACACGATGCGTCCACTTTAAACTACTCCACTATATTTTTAACAAGCTGTCGTATAAAAGAGGATTTAATCAAATTGATTTTTTATTAAGTTCAGACACTTAAAAGTTTCGAAAGTTGAAAACTCATAGGCTTTTGTTGATGTAATGTCATGATGTCATAACAATATTAAATAAAAATCACCTATCGCATCTACTTAGTTGTGGATTATGGGAAAAGATTATTTTTAAATCGAAATCTTGAACTTTGTGAAAGCTTTCTACAATAAGAGAAAAAATTAATGTGTATCTTAAATTATATTGTTATTTTTAATAAACGAAATATTTACATAATAAAAAGAATATTCATATATTTTGTAAGTATTTTCTGTTGATGCGTACACCGACTGCGTGTGTTACGCACCACCACTCCAGTCGGCAATACTCGGGTGCGCTGTCACTAGCGGGCGAGCGCAAGAATGTCACACCACTTGTAATGTGGACTCTTTGGATTTCATTGGCATTCGGAAATGAATTTTATTAATAACAAGAAATAAAAAGAATTTGAATTTATAATAATAAAAAACGTCAACGCCATGTATAATAAACTACTATACGGAAATTTACCTTACAATTAACTTGAAACATTTACGAACATCATTTATGTATAAACCTACGTGATGCGATATGCACACGTCTACTTTATTATAAATTAAACTGTCTGACTGCAGTCTGAGTAAATACGGTGCGTTCGTTACAAGCTTTTGAAACGATATTAAAAAGTTTCCTGCGAAACTTTTGAGCTCAATGTAAATTAAAATATAGCGCTTTACCGGTGTTGTAGCGGTATTTAGCTGTGAAATATTACTTTGCCATTTCCCGCTCGTTTACTTGGGAGGCTACTAAGAGAAAATATTATGTATGTGAAACACGGTAGACTTACTGTTACTGCCATTGTATGGGTTCGTTCTCCGCTCAATACATAAAATGTGAATATTTTAGGGACAAACCTCCTCCTCGAAGTGTTAGTTACTTTATGGGAAAGTCCACTATTATTATTTTTAAATTTTAGAAACTATTTCAAGTTACAACTTTTGTAATTTTAGTAGGTACCGTATAGTAGGTATCTTTATCATAATTATGCTTCGCAGTTGTGAATTGCAACATGAAGTTTCTCTATTCAATATTAGTAGAGATTTTTAATTAAGACCCTATCGCAATAGGGTACTAAACTTTTTTATTTTTAAGACAAATACGCGTACTCAACACGCAATGTCTTTAAAGGCGGGGAACAGATAACATTTTAATATTTTGTTTTCTCTACCTACCTTGCTATATGGAGAACTAGGAAAGGAGTTGTAAAAAAAAATCTTTAAAAATACTTCTAGAAAAACATATAAAAAATTGAACGTAGCGGCAAATTTCGTATGTTTTTCTAAAAGTATTTTTCAACCTTGATAGAATAACATTATGAAAAGTAAAAAAAAACGACAATCATCTCTTAGAAACTTCTGGAAGCAATATGCGAATAAGACACTAATATTATTCCAACTTCCGTCCGTTGCGTAAGTAGTCAATTAGTTTGACGCGTATTCTACTCGAGACACAAACTGACAGTAGCAATTTAACACGCCCTAATCACACCTCAGTATGATCGAGATGAAAAGGCCTACCAGCCGGTATTTTATCGGACAGCCAAGTCAGTCAGTGCCTACTTACTACCTACTTGCCTTTAAACGGGCACTTATTGATTGAAATCCATCGATATGATATTTCCTGAATATTAGAGTAATAATGTACGTTTACAATAAAATAAATTTAATTTTAAAAATCTATTTGTTTGTAAGCATCTTCTACAAATAGGCATTTTAAGTTTAGCATTTGACAAAATATAAATACATTAACAGGAAAAAAATAATGGAATATTTTTGTTTTCTTTCATTCCAAGGATGCGTATTAACTAAAGCCTCTTGGACGGTCACGATGAGACGCGGGTTAGAGTTCCGCTATCGGCTACGTTCAAATTTAATTTTATCCATATGTATATATATATATATATATATATATATATATATATATATATATATATATATACGCACGAGGTAAATTCTTTAAAAAAAATGGCTTCTTACAAAATCCTTTATTACAAAGTATATATTAAAGGTGAACGCTCTCAATTTTCAAGTATTTTAGAAAACAGGTTATGCAATTAGGTATCAGTCAATATATACAAAAAATCAATAAAAATGGTATTTTATACACAACTTCGTTTGCTTGAAAATATATATAATGGACGCGATGCAATAATCAATATCTTATCATGTATTAATATAAAAACCGTGAGAATAATTATGCTTAGAATAATTATTATATTTTTTTTAAAATCGTAATAAAAAATCTTAATTAAGAAAAAAGAATTTAAGCACTATTTATAATTCTACAAATGTACAATTTAATTAAAACACTTTAACCGGATTATTCGCGTATATTATATACGTGGCAATTTTGCATACTTATACCAAAATTTAAGCAAATAATCCGGTTAAGGAGTTTTATTTAAAACGTATAAAAATCGCGACAACCACAGATCTTATTAAATTATAATAAGATCTGAGGTTGTCACGATTTTATTACATTCATAAATGCCATCACGTAGAGATGTATCTGCCCGAAATAAGAATCTACAGGATCATTATGTATTCATCATCAACTACTAAAACAACGGGCAAGTGATCAGCAGAGAGAATTTAGTGTTTAGACACTCCATTTCTAGATTTCCGCCCAATTTTACTGCTTGCTTTGTTTTAATTTGGGGAAATGAAACATATTAATTCCACCGACTGGGAATCCACTAGCGACGACTTTTCTACTACTAGTCAGTTGTCCTACTGCGCTATTACGGTCTCATTTTAAAAAAGCTCATTTCAAAGCTCATTTCTTATTTCAAAGCAATTCTAACAATAACTCATAAAAATATACGTAGGCAAATATAGAGTATTCAGATTAAGGTTACATAAAGATCTTATAAGAGAAGATAAAAATATAGATCTGATATATAGGAGTAGGCTTAGCATTAATTACGATTACACGAAAAAATTTACATTTTTTTTTTGCAAAATGCAGTTTCTGATCGGCACTTTGGATTGAGAAAGTGACACTAAGTAAAAACGGTGATTATTTTACTTGCCCGTAAAGGAAATTCACACTACCATTAAAATTAGAAAACATATAATTATCAATATTAATATACTATATAATATTTATTACATCAGCAATGTAAAGTGCGAAAACATTAAGCCACTTTCTACTTCATGACCAAATGCAAATAATTTAAGGTGTAAATATTTTTAAAATAATTTACTGTGAAAGGTATGAATAAATTTATCTCAAAATTCGTTTCATAATAATTTAAATATCAATTTCATAATATTTCGGTCAAGTGCGACGGGAATTCGCGTGCCGAGGGTTCCGTAATCCGTACCAATGTCATAGTTGTTAATCAACGGGTAAGTACATTTTATAAAAGTTGACATCTTCAATTTTCAATATTTATATATATATATATATATATATATATATATATATATATATATATATATATATATATATATATATATATATATATATATATATATATATATATAGGTACAAGTTCGTAACTGTTACTCCATTTGCAATGTAACTTCTACGTTCTCGCTAAATTTTATAAGCAAAAACGCTCCTATTTTTTCATTACTTTTTAATTGATCCACACTTGATCCACACTAAGGATAGAAAAAATTTAAAGAAAAGCTCCCTACAGAGATGCTAACAACGTAATAAACATATAAGAATTTCGACGCAGCGTCAAGGATAAGGCATAGCTTAGTGGTCAGAGCGCTTGGACGGTTTCAAGACAAAGATAAAGTGTGGCTTTTCTCGAAAGGCGAACAATGAGGAACGGAGTGTCTTAAGACTAAGGACCCTCTATCCCTAGCGAGATAGCCAGAGAAAACAGAAGGCCTCGTCATCATGGCATCATACATCATCTTTTTATGACCCCACATCTGACGGTCGCACAAGTTCCGCAACCACCTGAGTTCTACTTAGAATCTAACATTTATAGCTTAATTAGCGTGAGCATCTTGGAATAGTCACGCTACTTGAAATCCAGCTACTTGAAACAAATTTAGCCATATTCGGTAGGTACATCGCCTATACTATAATTTTCAATAAGCTTTTAACATTCAAGTCAAGCTTTTTATTTTTTTTTAATAAAAAGAAGACCTACAACGGCATTCTTGTATACTCCTTTTAAATTTTAATCTAGTATCATGTATGTAAGATTATAATAATTATAACGCAACAGAAACTGGTATTATGAATAAAGATGCACTTGGCTGTATCGAGCATATTCATTTCATTCATCTTTGCTGTAGGCGGACTAGTTATAAACTTAAAGGTACAGAGTAATATAAGAAATGAATATTTTATAAATTTGTAAGTTATAACTTAAAATTATATGTATAATTTACATAACTTTACATAAAATATAAACTAAATAACTTGATAATAGATTTTATTTTTTTCTTCATAATTTTATTCTGTCACAAACGCTATTTATTAAAAAGCACTAATAATAACTTAAAGTTGTATTCTTTGACTATGGGGTTTCGAGCGCACCAGTTGAGCACGTATCACTTTGCCATAGTCACGTTGTACAGAGAACACACGAAGGATATTGTACGACAAAAAGTGAAAAAAATTACACAATAGAAGAATGCATGTTAGAAATAGATTTAGTTAAAAATTAAGGTTCTTCAAAAGTCAATACATTTAATGACATGGAAAGGACGTGTTATATGTAACTTAGCTTTATTACTATTATAATTGCTTAAATTATTTATTGCTTTGAACCGTATAGTGCCACCTCTCTTGCTAGATCTTTCCAGTATCTGTATTGGTTGTCTGAAACAGATCACTTTAAGTGATAAGGCCTTTGCCCATTTTAAGTTTTTAACAGTGTACCTATATCTTTTATTTAAGTGCGCAACAAAAGCTTTTTATGATATTTATAATATATATATATATATATATATATATATATATATATATATATATATATATATATATATATATATATATATTTATATATATATATATATATATATATATATATATATATATATATATATATATATATATATATATATATATATATATATTAATGTATAGTTAAAAATCCACTGATTACGTTATATCTAAGCAAACATACATGCACTTGTACAATGTACGTTTAAAGTCGTTTCATTCAAGTCGACCGTGGGCGGACCTGCACGCTACGCAGTTGAAACTCAACACCGTTTGTATGAGCACACACATATTTAAATTTAAAAAGTTTCGTTTAAATTGACAAATTTTTATAGTCACAATATAACTATTAACTGTATCTATCTATGCTTAATACTTTGTACGAATGAATCTACACTTGTATCAAAAATGGCATAATAATATGCAAGTGCTGAAATCACGCATCTACTCAGAACTGATGTTGAAAATTATAATACTGATGAAAATAAAATATTTGCAATATCATCCTAAATGCAAATCGTACTCGCAACTATCGATATAGAGTCAAACACATTTACTTTACTCAATCGCGAAGGCGTTAATAGCGCATTATTCAAAGATCTAATTTATACAAGTATCATAAAATTTAAATATTTGTTTAGCTTTACATGCTTATCTCAGGAATTATCGTTAAAATTAAAAAAAAATTCAATTTTGAATACTCTATTTATTAAAGAACGCTTTAGACTATATTAAATTACGTTCGATGTAACCCACTGTATTTGTGTTACTACGGGACGCTTGGAGTACGTCGTGGTGTTATACGCAATCCAAGTGCCTTGGTTACTTACATTTGATGTCTGAAATCACCGCGAATGCAAAGCTGCAGATAAAAGCTATTTCTCATCACCGCAAGTGTAAGCAGCATTGTACATTTAAACTTTATTGAACAAATTTACACGTAACTACTACACACAGGGAATCTAGTATTAAGATATTGAGTTTTATACATCCTCCTCAATTTTAAAGATATTGCATATTGAGTAGCGAAAGTCAACGCCACGTTTTACATTCTGACCAAAACATAAAATTAAATAATCAAATGAAATAATTCAATTCCCCTAGCGGGAATCGAACCCACGACCGTCGCGTTTACACTAAGACATTACGCCGCTGCGCCACGACGGTCTCATACATATTTATTATAGTACATATTAAGCAAAAAGCACAACTTTCGCCTAACAGTAAACATCACGCCTACCTACCTATATAGTAAATGTATCGCCATAAGCCATTCATAACTTTGAAAATTGTGAAATCCTCTCGAGCTCTTGGTTAATAGCATTCCTTACTTTAATATATAAACATAATAAATTTCCTTTACTCTATAATATAAGGCCGTTTGTAACTCTTGTACTTATTATATGAGATAATGGTATGCAATATCTGATTACATACTTAGTGTTATTGAACAGTAGCTTACGTATACGTTCTTATAGTACAAATTATTGTAGGTCATTTATCATACACAGAATACGAGCATTATGTAACTTTAAATGCATAATGCTGTAATGGTAGAGTACAAACATACGTTTGGAGTAGGGAATCAGGTTCCACGCCTTTTATAAAATAAACATTTTGTTGTAGTATAATATAAAAATAAAAAAAATAAACAAATTTTAAGAATTATAAGAATTTTATATAAATTAATATTAAAATAACATTAATTTATATAAATTTTTTAGCTTCACTCTGTATCCTGCATATAGCAGTGTAGGCACAAGGAAGCGTTGGCTCGAGGAACCCATTTTTAAGATACTTAACCTACCTGACTTTCCACCTTTCGAGGCAATGCGTGTTGAGTGGCGGATCTTAACGCCGCGCTTTTGCCTTGTTGCCAGAGCGAAGAAAATGAAAATATTTCATAAATATTCGCTCCGAGTGGAAATCAAACCTCTAACCGTCGCGTTTACATGCAGAGGCTATGTATCTGCGCTATCTGTCAATAATAATTGTAAATAATAAATAATACATAAAATAATGATTAAAATATATTTCAGCATTCAAGTTTAAAAGGAATTTTTCAAATAACTCTTAAACTTTAATAAATCTTTGCAAAGTTTCCAAAAGTCTACATAGGGTACTAGCTCGTCTCACCGAAATATAAGGAATTAACTATACGTATAGCATTTTAAAGTATATTATTTACTTATATAAGAACGCCATTGTGGAACAGCGTTAGACTGTAAGCAAGCTATGCACAAGCATAAATGTGGGTTTAACATATACTCATTTTAACCTGCTCCGATCGGACATATTATTAAGAATATTTATGTAAATACCCACGCAATTGTTAATATGATTATTGGTCAGAATTACCCAGTCTAGATAAATAATTACGGATAAATTGAATTTTTCTATCGAAACTTCTCTTAATTCCGAAATATATTTAATTCATTATTAAACAGTAAAGTTCACTGTTTGTATCTAACTATTATACAATATTTAACAGTTTATTAATCAAGATTTTTAAGCTTCAAATGCGTTTAATGGCAATATTTTTGGCAATTCTTAGCAATATGTCGATAAAAGGATTTAATTTTGCTATTTATATTAAGATAATAGGATTACAACAAAAGCTAGGATTCCTTAAATAAAAAATTACACTGTTTTAAAATACACACGTTGCTCTAATAAAAATAAATGCTATAAATAAATCACAAAATATGCAAGTGCTATAATCAAGTATTATTGCAAAAAGTAATAAACGGTCTCAGTGGGCGGTATTGTTACCGACGCCATTGTTTGCTTTTTATCGCGCATCTTAATTGTACATGTATTTCACTGTTAAAAGGTTATGATAGAGACACTTTATCATTTAATATTTGTCAATATTGACAAGTGACATTTTTTTTTTAATTTGCAATTGTGCATTGTGTGCTCACTGTTTAATACAAACAGCCTTATTTGATTGCTCTCCCTGCCTATACGAGTTTAGGATGGATAATAAATAGTTCGGTTTAAAATAATAAATTTATATCACCATTCGACACCGAAAGACAATTTATTTTATTATGGAACAAAACATTTGAGAAACTGTGTTTATCGACTCGAAACTTTAATAATATGTATGGCATAAGCTATTTTATAATAAAAATCAAATAATAAAAATAAAATGTTTTTAATAGTACATTGATTGAGAGATTAGATTAATTGAATATAAACAAATATGTAATGGCAACAAATTTTCTACTTTTCACCAAAATTCTAGGCATTCTGTAGTAAGCTGTCGAAATTTTTATAATATCGTAGCCTTAACTAATGTAAAAACTAGTTCCAATAAAATTCTTATTAGGTAAGTTTCAAGAATAAAATATCTTTAATATTGATAAATATGTATTAATTTCCAACTTACTGTAATTTATCTTCTTACAACAGGGTGTGATAAAGTTAGAGCTCTGAAATGGAGATAGGCAGATCGCATAGCAAGTGGACAAGAAAAATGGAGTAACTACTTTCCTGGTACCCAAAAGAAGGCAAAAGATGAAGAGGGAGACAAAAGAAAAGATGGGAAGACGAGATAATAAAATTGATAAGGACAATACTACCGCAAGACAGAAAGAACTGGAAAAAAATTAAGGAGGCCTTTGCTGCAAAGCAAAGATACCGACAATGAGGAAGAATTTATTATTTGATTGAATTACTATTTTATAAGAATTAATTAACATTACTACTATTTTATATACTAAGTATTAAACAATTTGAGTTATTGTAACATTGTAAGTAAATATCTGATTCGATTGAAAAGCTAATAAATAAATAAATAAATCTTCATACAACATGAGATACAACGAACATACAATATTTAACATATATTTACATTCACACCACACGAAAGATCAAAGTAAAATAATGCAAATCGCTTGGCACTATTAAATGTCTTCCACGATAATGCTGCGATTTCTACGCAAATAGCAAACAAAACTTTTGGCAAACTATTTCGTAAAATTAGCTCTAAGAGTCAGAAGTAACCTGAATATCAATCACACATTATTATGTTAAATATGTTATTAGAAATCTTAACACCATTTAGTTTATATTGTTTCGAGACGTATCAACTATTTACAATTTTTAAAATTCATGACAATACCTTGTTCCACAGTTTGTATGGATAATTATTTTATTATCATTGTTTTTGTTTCACAGCTTTTGGATTGAAAGTTATAGTAACCGTCAATTTTGAAGAAAATTTATAAAACTATAGCTTTTTCGGCTTCATAATATATCCTGAGAGAACTTTGTGATAAGACACTGTGTTCTCCACTTTCCACCTGATGGTCACATTGCAGCTCGAGTAGCGAGGCTTAATACTGCCCTGCCAATGCAGAGAAATAAAATTAATTTATTCCCAGTCTGGGACCGAACAACCATCGCGTTTATAGTGAAACTCTGTATAACTTCGCCACGATGGAATGTGCAACTTGAGTTAGTTGATATCCAGCTATCTAGCTAGACATGTGAATCAGTTCATCAATATTCGGCCAATATAAAAACAGTAAAGAGGAATCATTTAGGTACATAATGTACTAAGGTGTACAACCTGAAGAAACTGAAACGCGCTAATTTCAGGAACTACGTTCAAATTGATAAATATTTTTTAATCTGCTCCTCGAGATAGGTTATAGGCTATGTTAGTTCACCTTAAAACATTCGAAGCAACCCTCCCTCAACCCTCTTGGTAATTTCTACTAGACCACAAAGACAAAATCGCAATTTAAAAAAAGCTAGTATATTATCAGAAGGCTTTAACAAGTGGAACTCAAACACAATCCAACTGATTACAATAGCTAATTTAATTATAATAAAGATATGCAGAAGATTAATATTCTAATGTACTGACATGAGTATATGATTAAAACATAATATTTCGTATTACGTAAATCACATGTATACTAATGAAAACTACCATCAAATTAAATAAACATAATGTATAATTACCCATAAAGGTTACTTTAATCAGATATTAACTTATTTCAATTGCATTTATAGCTTTTTAAAACTCATCTCACACTTCACTAGCGCCATCGAATTACAATTTCTAATGTGATCAGCCAAGTTTGTTCCCAGCAATACCTTGGTAGTACTGTTTAAATAAATAATTCTTAGGTAGTTAGGGACAAGTCATGGCATTTTAATATACCTATTATCAGAGTTTTCTTTTAATTATAAATGAAGTTGTTGGCTTTCTGAAAAAGCTTAACACTTATTACATATATTTTTATTTTTCATACTTTAACGTGATATCCCTAATTATTCATATACATACGTGGTTTCTTTTCTTATGCTTATTTTGATACGAATTCAAAATGAGTTCGTGCTGAGTGGCGGTACCCATTATCGCGCTTTGTGTAACCGGATCAAAGAATGTAACATTATTAAAAAATATACAATTTGCAGTATTCGGTGTGATGCAGTGGAACCTACTTATTAGTTTAATGGATATATTTATAACAACACTATAGCCTCTTGGTCCGTACCCTTTTTACTTGCAATATTTTTATTTTCTTATCGTCTATATTAATTATAATACTATTTATTAATTCCAATCATAACAAACTATTATCTTAACATTTCTTTTTGTTGTCACTTAGAATTGGGATATATCTTAGATAAAAACCTCGCTTAAGAGAGTTGTTCATATATATACTTTGTACTATTACACTATAATAGCTTTATATATTATATCAAGCATATATTATATTATATAAAAATTCTAGGTAACAACTATCATCAGGGATGTCCTGGTTACATCGCTACCAAAAAAAAGATGTTATATTTTTTTATATTTATAACTAAATATAACAAAAATAAATCTAAAGATGCAAAATTCAAGCGTAACAAGTTCCAAGAAGAACTCATTACTTACAATCACATACGGTGCTTGATATTATGAACCTATGTAAAAAGTAAACTAAGTCTAGTAGCTTGTTTAACTTAACGGCCCCTGACATAGAAGCTAAGTAAATCTTTTTAGCATTAAACAGTTATGTCAACGTTGCCCAAGACAGCCGTTAGTTTGCGCAATGAAATTATAAATGTACACTATAGTACAGTACACCTTGTAACTTGATAATGGGACCGCTTGAAAAGGGCAAAACATTTAGTTTTTTATCATTACCACGTATTTTTATATAGATAGAGATAGAATTTAATGATAGAATTTTAGTTATTTGGCTTAGGGTCTTGATTTTTGAGACACCATCTGAAATTTTTGAAAAACAACATACAAATTGATTATACTGTAGATATAATACATGTATAGAGCGAGGACGTGAAAGTTTAGTTTATTTTGCAATTTCATTGATATTTTAAATGGATTGAATACATCGTGGTTCCACATCCCGCTACTTTAGACATAACATTTTATGATGTAAATACAATTATTACGGCATGATTCAAAAGTTCTCATGTCCTTTCGAAACAAGTAAGCAAAAGTTTTTGATATCAAGTAAAGAATCAGTGATTCTGACCGTTATGAGAAGATTGTGGGGTTGATTTGATACATATATATCTATGTATCTATGTATGTATGTATGTATGTCTTCTTCTTCTTCCTGGCATTAGTCCCGGCTTTTTGCCAGGGTCTGCCTTCCGACTAAGACCAATCGGTCCATATGAGTGGCGAAGTGGTTTTTTGTGGAGCGATTGCCATCTGACCTCCAAACCCATTACTGGGAGAAACCAAGAAAGGAAAGGGAATAAGAGGCAGAAAGACTTGGAATATAGGGGAGGGACACCACTTACATGGATTGGATCGGGTTATGAAAGTGGTGGCTCGAGGTCCCGGGGTCGCGTACCCGTATGCCGGAAACCAAATATCGGACAGATAATTGGCTGGACACCCTCTGAGATGCCAACGCCACACGGTGTTCCCAGGCGGTCACCCATCCAAGTACTGAACGCGCCCGACGTTGCTTAACTTCGGTGATCGGACGAGAACCGGTGTGTTCAACGTGTATGTATGTATGTATGTATGTATGTATATATATATATATATATATATATATATATATATATATATATATATATATATATATATATATATATATATATATACACATTGTACATTTAGTTCATTAGTTCGCAGTATGCAAAACAGTGTTACATATGGTTCTGAAGTCTGAACTAAACTAAAGGGCAGTGTGCCATCACTGATGCCTGTTTGACGTTAAGATGTCACAGCTTGATTTTTGAAAAGAGAGAAACGAGGAACGCATTCAACAGGTCGTAATTATATGCAAAAGGATGGATCCTTTATCGAGACCATTTATGATTGCATAAAGACATGTTTAAGCCCATTTATAAGTGCTATATTACAAGATTGTTAAGGCCAATTTTATTTAATGCTATTTTTTATTGTCCATAATATATATATATATATATATATATATATATATATATATATATATATATATATATATATATATATATATATATATATATATATATATATATTCACTCCCATGACTATGTATTTAATTCAAACAATTAGAATTTTGATGAATATCAATATATGTATTCTTATGAAAGCCAAATCACAGAAATCAATTTGCCAATACACCAACGTCCGTCGCGTGTCTATATTTTTATTGATTCGTGTAGTGACCTAACCTAACCCCCAAGTGGCCCACTAACCTCTTACAAATAAATTTATGTATACAAAATTTATGTAACTGTTAAAACTACTTACCTATCGGCTTTTGATAAGGTTTCATTCGATGTGCTGATCCTATGCCTAAATGTATCTTGAAAATACTTTTATATTTTCATATAAGTTGTCATTTTTTTTATTTGTCAAAATTAGCACTATTTTTAATTCGTATATTTCTTTAAGAAGTAAAAAAGGTATGTCACTTATAGTTTTGTAAAAAGTTCAAAATCAAAATAATAATTATAAATTTTGGCCAAATTATAAACTCCGAATCAATCGTCATCCAAATTCATCCATCTATATAAACAATAGTTTAATCAACTAATGAATATATAACCATCCCCGGCAACGATGCAACATGCTCTGCCTACCCTGCAATATGCGGTATACATCGTGAATCTAAAGAATAAACGTAAACAGACGGATAAACTAAAAATATTTAATAATCCCATATTGTGTAAACCTACTCAATATACTTCTAAAACCTACAAAATTCCATTTCATAAGGATTTCCTGTAAGCAGACATTATTCTAATCTTCTACTTCTATATTTATATACTGGGATGAATAATACAGGTGGTATCTCTGTATTCTAAGGAACATCTGAAGTAGGCTATCTATTAATCATCACTGTTAGTCATAATATTTAGGGTTTTGAAGCCACGTGTTGCGAATGTACCATCACCAGTTACTAACCACACGTGTGTCCCGTTGACACCATATGGAGAACAGTTTATAATTTCATCACGTTTATTATCTAAATATGACATAATGATAACTGTTTTCTTATATCATACTTGCCGGAGGTATCATTATATTGTCTATTTAATTAAAAAAAAAGAATTGTTAGTACAATTTAATAACTTAAAACTTAACAGACAATTTTAATTGCGGGAAAGGAGAGTCTAGCACTGGGTTCCGCCTTTTGCCTACCTGCCATATGCAAGATACAACGTAAAAGTAAAAATAGTAAAAGTGGCTATATATGAGATGTATGAGAATTCCGGCACCAAAACACGTTTTATGTACGATATCCTGAAACAGAAGAACGATGAGACAATATTTTTTGTTTCTTATAAGAATTTATATGTTAATTTGCTAATTTGTTTGGTGCGTGATACCTAGAGAAAGGCATTGCCACTAATTACATCCACGTACTTCCGTTGCTATGTGTTCAATTGTAATTTATCGTCTTAGACACATATAAACTACAATATAAACTATCATACGAGTAATATGTACATAAATATAATTAACATTATGTCTAACTTTAAAACTTCTATAAATATTTCGTAACATTTTATTTGAAAAAAAATCTGTGTCGGAAGAATTCAAAGCGGGCTTTTTATTATAAAAGTATTGCAACACTACTATATCTTCAAACAAAAAGCATGTTCTAAATCCTAAGATAAGTGTTAAGATATGTACAATTTGCGGTTAAATAACGTTTGTTCAATCACAAAAACACTTTCATGTTTACACCAGGAAGTCGAGATCGTGGAATAACAAATGTATTGCATAATGCATGTACAGTGTATCCATCTGTAATGGAAAGTCAATTTTAGTTTTATTGTACCTTGGTTTTATACTAGTAATTGGCCCCGACTTCGCATAGATAGAGATAAAAGACATTAATTTGATATTGATACATTTGTATGATATCAAAATTGTACTACTATTCAGCTATACTCTTTTTGATGCGTCAACAGAAATATATGTACACTCCTTCGTAAAGTACGTCAGGTAAGTAATAGTTAATTACTTTTTATTGAATCAGTTTTTGTCCGTCTATCTGTATATCAAGACCATTTTCTCAAAATTACGAGGAGATGTCAAATAACCAAATTTTTGGTCCCTTGAAATACAGAAAAAATTTAACTTGTAAGTCGCAATCCATAAATTTTGTTTCGTAAGTTTTTGCAAAACTAATATAGGGTACTATATAGGCTACTTATATACTATATAGGCTACTTATATATAGGCTACTTATATATATATATATATATATACTATATAGGCTACTTATATATATATATATATATATATATATATATATATATATATATATATTATATATATATATATATATATATATATATATATATATATATATGTGTATATATATATATATATATATGTATATATATATATATGTATATATATATATATATATATATATATATATATATATATATATATATATATATATATATATATATATATATATATATATATATATATATATATATATATATATATATATATATATATATATATATATATATATATATATATATATATATATATATACTATTTAGGAAACTTCCCGTTGACCTAGAGATCAAAACAACTTTTAACAATAGAAAAATCATACAAAATCAGTGCATACGACCGTGTAAGCTTAAGTTTGTTAACTTTTTTCGCTGACCGAATTGGTTAAATTAATACCTTTTAGTTTTTTTGAATCCATACAATCCCGGATAAATATATTTAAGCCGAAAGCTGCGCCATTACACTGGAAATTATATTATTGCTAGTAAAAATAGGCTAAATAATAAATAAGGCTAAAAATACTCAAAGAAAACATATAAAATTTATTAATGCAGCGGGATTTGAAACCGCGCCTCATGGAAACCGTCCAACCGCTCTAACCACTAAGCCATGCGTTCTTCCTCAAGCTGGGACATACAATAAGGCTATTTATAAAACTATGAAATAACTAATAAATTCAATTCAAAATTCCACACGGTTTTCGAGTATCTAAAAAAATCCTTACATGCGGATAACCAATAACTGTCTATAACTATTAGTGGCATAATAATTAACAATTTCCATTCAATTGATAAGTATTCATTCTAAAGCATTAGACGTTATCTTATTGCTACTAATTTATATCATTGATAAATTGATCAGTTGATTTAAAGTTTATACTGAATTATGCAAAAGATCGAATTATATTATATACGACTTAAAATAAGGCGTATATGCACTTTAATTGTTGCACTAATTTTATTAAATATATATGGAAGTGGTTTGGTAAGTTTTAAGCGACCAACTACAAATATTTACATCTTAATTAATAAAGAGTTTCATGAAAAAGAACAGTTAAAAAATATAAATCGCTTTTATTTTAACTTATTTAATCTATGTTACTCCCGCCTTTTAGTTGTCAACTTAATTAGTCAATGGCAAATGGGCCTAAATTTTTTGTTTGAAAAGCAAAATTAACGTTGGAAATATCTAAAATCTTAAATCTAGATCTTGTTTAGAGACAGTTACAACTAAAATACTATTATTATTCGATCTCACCCAACAAAAACAGAAAAGGTAAAGGTGTAAATAGCTTCCAGAATTTATCGCAACTTGGCAAGTGAGGGCGCGGCAATCAATATGTCATTGAACTTGAAACATATTTGCCGCGCCTCACCACAGATTAGCTATATTCTATATTATTTTTTGAGATTTGGCCACAGATATAAATAGATCGGAACGTTGAACTGGAATTGGTATTTTACGTGTTTTATAAAATTATCATACATCTAGTGTTATACTATTTGATAATACTCAGCATCGTACTTAAGTATTTTAATTAATTAATTACTTAATATGGATTTAACTAGGCTATAATCTTGACTCTTTATATTTTTGGTATTTTTTATAAAAAACAAAATTATAACATTGATATCAAAAAAGGTTTACTATCCTCTGGATACATTAATCTTAAGACAATATTTTCTTAAAATATCAAATATTGCATTCCTAGCTAGAAATAAACTAAATTAAACCTCCTAATTGGTAATTATTAATTAAAAACATATTTATCAGTCAGTCTTAAATACTTTACTGCATTACATATCTAGACAAAATAAAGTATTTTTAATTAAATGACCTACATTATTCTATAAAACTAATGACCATTTTGATAACGAGATAAAAAATACATTTTAAGCTCTTTAAAAAAGCTTTCTTCACTTGACACAGACTGTCACTGAAACAAGCAAGCAAAGTCTTTTGTTCCACTAAGACGAGTGTAGCGTAATTACAAATGCAAGAGACGTGACATACGCTGTCACGTTTTATGGCGGAAGCCTTTGAAATTGGAATTTTTTATTTGTCTTTTAATTTGAAATTCCGTGACTTTGATTGGAAAATTAGTTTCCGTTGATTATCATTAAGAATCTCCACCATTTTACAACATAGGCAGATCACTTACTATTTAACATACCGTAAGGTAACAATTATAACAGATATCTATAGCTCTCGGTTTTTTTTTTCGATTACTCAAAACGTAGTGTGTAGAATTCAGGCGAAAAGCGGGGATAAAATAAGCTTTAAACGGGATAAAGATTGAAAATAAAATATTAACAACAGTGTTTCCTATTCATTGTTAGTTCACATATGTTTGCTAATTAATATTTATAGTGCACTACAAACTGCAACAGCTATGCATGGATGAATCTCAAACGTTCTTAAATGTTATTATAGCACAGTTTCTTACTACACTATTTCTACAATAAATTAGGTAAGTAATGTATATGAAGAAAGAATAATTACATTTTATATTTCTATATATTGTATATTGTACATATAGAAATTATAGTAAAAATAGTAACGTACAACAAAAATATGTTATTGTAATAAAGTATTCAGTCAATAACTAAAAAAATATATGCATTAATAAATAATTATTAACCCTTGATTTGCTCACAAACAAAAAAAATCGTTTATCCAAAATATACAATAAATTTGTTTACATGAACAACTCACTTTAAAATTGAATTTTCGGTTTTATTTAAAGTTCGTTGCACTGGAGCTCTGGTCCATAAATATATACATATAGATAAATATTTTTTATTGAAACCGTATTTATTACTACTATTTTATGATAATTTGATTATAATATATAATAAGAAAACAATTAAAAAAAATGATGTCTAATCTATATTTAGTGATGTACGTATTTTTTAAAAATAATGATAAATACATATATAAGTAATTATACAAACAAGGAATAAATCATATGTCGTAAAACCAAGCGAAATAGTAAACTTTGTATCAAGGGGTTGTTACTTAGGGCAGTTTCCTTATTATTTAAACATAGGGTAAATTACAAATAAACCTAATAGAAGCAGTTAGTATACATCCAATACATAAATCATATTACAGTCATAAGGCCCCTTACCAATGGCATTTAATTTCAAAAACCATAAAAATATGTTGAACTAAAACATTCACTATAAAGTACGTGGGGTGGATGCATTTCTCACGCATAAATCGACAAAAATGTTAAAATCCTACAAAATCTCTAACATGCACGTTATAAGGTTGAAAATATTTGTATTCAATGTAAAAAACATATTGGTTTCCAGAAACCATTAAAGGAACAATACTCTATTAAGGGACCACTCGTACAAATAAAACCTAGTTTATTGGCGTGCTTGCGATAAGTTCTCTCGAATTTTAGACTTCAAATACGTACATAGTAAATGAAAATTGTAAATGCAATAATTCCATGCAAATAGGCAAAATATATTTGCATGAAATCCTTTTTTTATGATCTTTTTTGCAAAGATATAAATAATATATCCATAAAATTATTAAAATACTAGCGAACCGCTCGCGGCTTCGTTGCTTGAGCAAACTGAATTGTGTTCGTTTCGATATGTTATATGAAATCATATTGTACATGTTCAGTGTACTCGTAATTTACTCTAATATAAAAGTTACTCTATTGCATCAGCTACCTGTCAGTGAAAGTCCCGTCAGGATCGGTCCAGCCGTTTCAGAGATTAACCGGAACAAAAAGACAGACAGACAAACAGTGTAAAAATATTATTTTGGTATATATACCATATGTATACTCATATGAATTTAATTTTATTATAGATAAAAGTATTCACAGGACGCTACAAAAAGTATAAGTAAGTTTTTACGCAGCAATACAATATCAAAGAAATAGCAAATAACACCGCGTCTCCCATAACAGGAACTATTTAGTTTGCGTGGGGTCCAGAGTAGGATCACCATAGTTTAGTTAATGTAAAATTCAACGTAAGCTTTTCATGAATACACCCGCTTACTTAGATAGCTAATTAAAATCTAAGAAATAATATATAGATACAAAATCAGTGTCTTGATCTATTCATATAAAGTGAGGCTTTATGTTAAGATTAGTATAAATAATAAGTTCAAATTATAGCAATGCTCATAATGAATCATAAATTCCCATTGACCAACTTAATAATATATTGAAAAAGAATTAAAATAACAACATGTATTAAATACAAAAAATCCCTTTAAATGTTATTTATTTTTAATCAATAACTTCTTCCACCATTTTATAGTTTTTCACCCTATATAAAAATGTCTACATATAAAATATTTACACAAAAAGCTTTTGTTTACCAATTTCTAAATAAATATATCAAAAGCATGGCGCACCTAACAAACAGGGGTGGTTAGCTATAAATCAGTCTATAGCGTTAAACTGATCCAATCGTACTTCATTCTGTACTAACGTTTTCATCCACTAAGGGAAGTAATTGCAATTTGTATGACGTTTCAGCCGTAAAAACGATAATAGAAGGTAAACTAACTTTTAAAAAAATTAAACAAAAATATTTTATATATAAAAGGTTCTAAGTAAATTGTCAATAACTCTATTATTAATAATCGTTTTGTTTTTATATAGTTTAGGAATAAAAAAATACATTAAAATTATATTTTTAAAAATTAAAGCTACCTGAAGCATAAGCATATTTTCTAATAGGTATACACAGTATGATGAAAATGAATTAATGTTAATATTACACATATTAGATAAAATACATGAAGGTCGTGACGCAACAAAATATAATAAATCCATTTAATTTTAAGTTTAACATAATTCAAAATAAATGTACAAACACATGGTAACAAGCAATCTAGCACTGTGATATATCTTATTACGTTTACAACCGTTTTATCTGCTTGGGGCCTTATCGACCCGACCTTCCGCAAGCTGTATTAGGGTTGGACCTGATAAATGAGAGATTCTACTGGTTCTATGTTTTTCTTTCTAATAAGGTAGTGAAATATATAAAAGCGATTCTTGTGTACAAAAAACGACCAGTTTGATCAATACTTATCTGAACAGACAACGACTGTCTATGGGTTTTACTGTGCTGTCCATAAACGCCTTACCTTTAAAAGGGAGAAATTCTAAATAACATAGCGATATGATATCTCTCTACATTTTGTCTACTTGTACTTACGTACAAAATCAATGAAGATAAGCATCTGCTAACTAATAACTAACAGTCTACAAAAAATTGGCTATACGCCAAAATTTAATCAAATTAAATTAATTGTATAAAATTTGTAGAAGAAAGTTTCGTTTAGTCTCTTGAAAGGTGGGATGTACCCTAACTTAAATAACTAAAAGCTGGAACATTGAATGTACGTACTTGGCATTTTGCCTAGATTGAACTAAAATTGAAAGAATTTATGCTGGTCTCATAGCACCGGTTAGTCTCAGTGACGCCGTGTATGGAATAGACATTGTTGTATTAACACCCTCTCTTTCTATACAGATAGAGACGGTAGTTTTTTAATCAACCACGTATGTCTGCCATTTTTAATTATTTGCCGGTAATTTTGTATAGGTAGCATATGTTTTGCTATTGATGAAATGTAATGTTCAATAGCGTTTAACCAAAATCTGAAAGATCTGAAGACCTATGATTATTAATTTAACAATAAATTAATAATTATAACCTATAAAATTAACTCTTTTTTTATAAAGGAATTGTTTATAGAATTATATCTAAATTAGCTGTTGCCCGCGGCTTTGCTCGCGTGGAAATTGATTATATATGTATTTACAAATCAATCTAAAATACATATTAGGTTAGTTAAAAACGTCTAAACAAAGTAAACATTCTTTCATACATATTATCATAACTTATTTTGACCCCTTGGGTGAATAATTTTTTAAAATCCTTACTTAGTGGGTGCCTACATACAGTCACATAAGTCCGAATTTCATGATGCTAGGCTTGATAGTTTGCGCTCGACGATGATGAATCAGACAGTCAGTCAGTCAGGATATGTTATTTTATAAGTATAGATAAAAAATAGCACTTTAGCGGTGTAATTTTATTTACCCAGTTAAATGTTACAAAAATCCAAAGACGTTAAGTAGTAAATATTATAGAAAATTGACATGTTGATGGCTATGTTGTAATATTGGTTTCGTTACAAAGTAAATGTCGTTAAATAGGTACTGCAGACGGATATTTAGCTATATTAAATGGCGAAAAAATTTACAGACAGCGAATAATATGTATATCTACATTTGTCTATGTTTTTTTAAACAAAAGTAATCATTTGGTGGTGCCAAAACATAATGCCAAGAAAAGAAAATTATTAAGAAAATAAACATCTTTCTGTGTTATATTAAAACTCACAACTGTCTTGCATTAGACATCAATAAATATCACTTAAGCCATCATCTCGGTAAAATAGATGGAGATGGATGGTGTAAAATAGATGGAGATTATTCTATTTTTAGCTTATTAAAACTTTTATATGCATTTATTTTTTTACTACACTATTAAGTTTTCTTAAAGTTAATAAAGTACTTCGAAATTTTATTTAAATATTCTATACCCACGCACTTGTACTTATACAAATCGAAAACTGTCTGTTACATCCAATGATCAGCAATAATCGCACGCAAGTTGTGAACTTATATTTACCCTTTAAAATATAATTAATCAATCCGTCTGGTTCATAATTTAAATTTAAAAGGCACCGAGATGATGGCTTAAGTGATATAAGAAATAAGAACAAAATGGGTTCCGTGCGTGACAGAATGCATTTCTGAGAATATCATTCGACCGCCAAAGGGTAAATGGTTTTATTGCAAATTTGAGGCGAGACTGGGTCCTTGGGAGAAAAACATAATCGTGACAGAAATATTATAACAAGCTAATAATAATATTTACAAAGTTACGAATACCCGCTATTAAGTAAGTCACACCTTTAAAAATATATTGGGTAAGATGACAACAAAAAAATTAATCATAATTTTTTTGACAGCATAGAATCATCGTGACGCAATGATTATTTTCATTTCCCTACTCTATAAGGCAAAGGTCCGCCATTAGACAGCCTATACGTCTCCAATTTAGGTGTAAAGCAAAGAACGGAGATTCAATTTTGCACTGAGTTGTCTCGACCTAGCCTGTTAGATAAGGGTCGGTGAAGCTGCAAAGAAAAAAAGTTTTAAAACATAGATTAATCAATATAAAGATTATTCTATGTTTTAAAAATATTACAATTTTCATGTATTTATTGCCAATATAACTTAGTAATACAGCTTTAACATTTGCATATTTTGACAGTGATTGTTAATCATGAAAAGGAGACGAAATATGACAATTAAATCAATCCAAGGGTATTCAAATCAATTCAACCCTTCTTAAATTAGATTATTAGACGAAAACCAATTTAAAATCTTGAGATACAACAAAGATTTTCTGAGAATATCATTGCAACGCCATTGTAATGCCGCCATAGTGTGCAAATTGTTTTTATTGCCTGTTTTATTTTACACCGCAAAGGGCTCTGCATTTTTATACATTGAGTCATAAACGAATAAATTCTTTGATGAGAAACGACGTATGGTACGAGATATACTTGTTCCCTAAGCATATATTCCTCTTAACAATTTAAAAAATAAAATTTGGAAAAAGTAATATAAATCGTTTTAAGTCTATGCCACTGACATTGGTTGAAATTGATAACATAGACACTAGTGGAAATGGTCATTTTTTTGTGATAACATATAAACATACTACATCGTAAAAATATATTTAAAAAAAAATTTACCACTTGCATCCACTTCTTTAAATGTATAATTATCATTTATTCGCGTAGCTGCCAATATTTTTACAGTAACAGGTACTAAAATTAATGAAATGAAATTACTACCATCCAATAATAATGCTGAATATAAATTAAAATTAAAACGGGGCTAATAATTTACATACAATTTGGTCGGTGAATCACGGGACAAGGAACGCATAAAATCTAACTACATTACCAATTAAATCGAATACCGTAAAATGACACTGATAAGAAATAACAGCATACTCTTTTTTCATATTCCAGTAATATTTTCTCCATTTTTTATCATTTATCTTAGTTACATGTTATTTTATATTTGTATAAAAACAAATTTAAAAAATTAAATTTTAAATTTGGAATTAATTTATATGTATCTACAATATAAATTAAAAATAAAGAGTCAATTATAAAATAAAATGTGAAAGGAATGTACATTAAAAACCAAGATTTTAATATCGTGTTTTTTGCTTGCAATGTCAAATTATAATTATAAAATGTACAAGCACATAACGGTGTAAGTGTTTTTCTAAATTTCATATTTCTTTTGCTAATTTAAACGTAATAATTTCAAGCTGTCTACTTACAACCCTGTTGTTTATCACTCCACACCCCAGATAATAAAAGAACCCCCTTGAGCGTTATCGTCACCGCATCGTTACAGATGTACATACAAAATATATACATACTAACATAACATGAAAGATGCCCTATGTTTTTGAAACTTTTAAACCATTTTTTATTATGTATGTTTAACATAATGTAAGTAATAAAAAAATATATTATATTTTAGTTTTAACACATTATTTTATATATTTTAAACTATCGAAGGTGGGTCAGAATGCGATAACGCTCTCACGCTGTGATTTCCAATCACATAAATTTTTCCCCACAAAATGTATGTGTAAAAATAATTAAATTCAATATTAAAATCACAGCCGAATATCAATATTGCAACTTTGAAAAAAATATTAATATAACTATTACCACATTTTGCGCATAATTTATTTATTTTATTACTTGGAAAGGTTTTTTGGTAACTTAAAAGTAATTATTAAAAAAAAAATAACGATTAAGTACAGTAAACTTCACGCTATAGGTATCACACAACAAAACTTAGAAATGTCACACAAATGTCAATTAGCAACTCGAGTGACGGCCACTCAACTCAACTGTGTAAATATAAAAAATTGGGTTATTTGATATATTACTGTGACATCTTTTATTGAAAAAAATACTTTGATTTTCCTTTGTTTACTTTTATTTTGTGGTTATTTCTCAAATTGGTTAAACTTATAATATATGTAGATAAAATATACATGTCGAACATAGAATCTCCTCCTGTTTTGAAGTCCATTAATAAAGATAATATTCTATATATAAATCTTCATTTTTTATTATTCTCTATTATTATTTTTTATTATTCTCTATTATTATTTAACATTAATAATATTAACAACTGTTTTTCTTTAGTTTCTTATACTGCACATTTAAAATAATTAGTATGTACCAACTACAGTTAAATTTACAAATCATATATTTTAAAAATATTATTCAATTTGAAAAACCACGTGCTTATTACTCGGCACTACACGTGTCCAGACATCTTAAAACCGAATCAACACAGCGAATAACAAAAAAATTAAAGCGAAAACAGATCAAAGTCGTTTTTAACTTAAATTTACCTTTTTCTCTAAAATCGATATTTAATATTCATATTGTTCGAATATATTCCTCCATAGTGGGTCCAATGTGTTGCAGTAGTCTAAAACAGACCCCGTCTAGACGTCTGCAGCGCGACGCATGCGTACAATCTGAATCATTCCTTTGCCAAAAATCGACAAGTTATTTTTAGAATACTGAATAAACTTATTGTATAAGTTAACAACGACCTTATGTTTGTCTCGCCGCTTTTTAACTTGATTGAAACTTTTTTGTATCAGAATTAAGTTTTGTTTGATCTTTTGCTATATTTCTTACATTTCTAAAGCATATTGTATAAGATTTTACAGAAAAAATCAAATGTGTGAATGAATGTCTTGAAGTTATTTATATTATTTTGTGCATATAATTCCAATGTTTTAACGACACTTGCGATAATTTAATCATTAATAAGAATAATCAATAACTTATATAATTGTACATGCTTATTTCCTTTATAAATAACTAATACGTTATATTTCTAAGTAAAATCAATTAAAATTTATAATATGACAATTATCTTATAAGTAGGTATCTATATAAATTGTCAAATGACAATTACTACACATATATATATATATATATATATATATATATATATATATATATATATATATATATATATATATATATATATATATATATATATATATATATATATATATATACATATATAAATATATATATATATATATACATATATAAATATATATATATATATATATATATATATATATATATATATATATATATATATATATATATATATATAAAACAAATATTACTACAATTCTTCTAGGAATATAATTGTTTAAAATTATTTAAATTATTTAAAAATTATTTAAATTTTTATTTTACATTTTCAGTAAGTATAAAGTACTTATCCTTGAACTAAAATTCAAATTGTAAAACGACTCATATTTATTTTAACACTCAACGAGATCATTCATCACCATTCACCAACAAAACAATAAACAAAGAAACAAACATAGCGCTTGTTAAGTATAATTAATCGAACATTATGACGTCAGTGCGTGCGAACTGTCCGCACATGTAGAATCGGAGGCTGTGAATATTATCGCAATCTATAAACTTTTTAAAAATAAAAGTAATAGGTACTGCAATATTGCATCTTCCAAAAAAAGCACGATATAAGAATTATCATTTTTTTATATTAAAAAAAAGGATTAATAAATATTGCTAATTAGCTACAACATAATTTTTTGAGTGTAAACACACAACACATACTATTGTTAATATTTGTAAGCCCGCCACATATTTCCCACACAGAGCTTCACAGATAACTCATCAGAGCATATAAAACCTGGATTACACACTCAGCCGAACGTGTAAACTAGCAAGGCATAGATAATATCTAGCAAGTGGTCCCTATGTTTTACACTTTATAAAGCAAAAGAATATATATATTAAGGCAGTATCCTTAAGTGACGATTTATTAAACGGGTTGAAGGCTTGAAAAAATTACAACCTTAGAAAAGTAAAGTGTTTTATTCTATAGTTTAAGTATATATAACTAAAAGCCATGATAATAATATTAAGCTAGTAAGCCAATATTAGTATACAGACACAGATATTTATATTAAAGACGTTTAAAGTTACTCTTGCGACTATTTTAAGGACATTTTGCTCAGCCACATGCCACGGAGGAACACTAATACAAAAAAAAATTGCTTAGTTGTGTCTCGAATCGTTCTAATCCACGCTGGCGTCTATTAATTCATTAATAAAAATACACAATTTAAGTATAAACACATAATTTAAATGTATGAACACTAATTAATTATATGCTGCGTGATGCGGAAAATCTATTCATTTTCAAAAGCGATATATGTACCTACGTGTACTCTAATTTAATTACTACGTAAATAAAAGTATGTGATTAACCGTTAACGATATATAAGTAGCAAGGGATTGCAAGACACATACTTGTTATTAAGACGTCAAACATAGTTTTCCTTTAAGGATAAAATAATTGACTAGTCTACAAAAGGCAACAATAATCGCGTCGAGTTTTATTTCATTTAATTTTATCCAATATGATAGAGATGACGGAAAAGAAAGCTTCAATAAATGGAGTCGCCTTAAGAACGAGACAACCAGAAAAAATTGCAATTCATTTAAAAGTAGAGTAAAATAAAAAAAAAGAAGTGTATTCGTTAATATATAAGAATAGTTAACGAAAACCAATTATTTTTTTTTTGCCTTGGATGAAGAATATAAAATTTAAATATTTTTATAAATTGTGTTTTTTCAATAAAATGACTTTGGCATTGACATAATTTTTGCATAGCCTGTGATTATATATGCATTAACTTATTACTTATTGCATGTAAAAAGCGGCTCCGACTCATTTCTCATACAAAGGAAAGGGCCCTAAAGATTTTTTTTTAATCTTCTAATGTAATAAGCAAGCTAATAAATCGTTCTCTTTGACTCGAACCGTTGTATAGCCGAGCCTTTACTTTTCATTTGCATAATGTAAAAGCACACGATCGATAACACAAAATGAAGTTCTTAAATACAGAGAGAATACAGCATATTATCACTCATATCACAAAAGGAATTTAGTGGAAAGTGGCCGTTATTACTAGGTGGGTAAGCCTATTTTACGAAATTTATAAACTTTTCTGCTTGCAGTAAAATCTTAATTACAAAATGAAGCTTTACGCCGTTACAATAAAGTTCATTTTAGTTTAAATTTAAATTTTAGCGCAATAGCGCATTCAACCTTGAATTATGTTAACAAAGCTGAGTAAGCTAGAATGAGCTTTGTTACGTAGCATAAAGGCTGATACTCCTTTTAAATATTTTATGGACTTATTTGCAACTCACATGTTTGAGTTGTTCTATAGTAAGAGTAAACTTAGATCATAAGTCATTCTAATATTTACATTTCGTTACTGAACATTGTTGTTGAAAGTTAAAAATTTTGTAAGGTTGGATGGAATTTGTTCTTTTTAGTAATAAACTAAATTTTAGCACAAAAATAATAGAATATTCTGGTTTAAGACCGACTGACTACCTTTCAGGTCATATTTCAATATTTATTTGTAAAAGAAATAATATTGGGCACGAAATCTGATTAAAAAAATCAATTTCTATTAACACTTTATTCCTACTATAAAACAATGACTTCGTAAATCGTTACTTGATTCCGTATAACAAATGTGAAAGCCTGTTTATTTATTATATTACCTTCGCTTCTTAACGTTTTGGCTGATTGCCGTGAAATTTGACACATGGGGCATCTCCGAATCAATCCGATTGTAAAAATCAATACGATCTCAAGATTGAAATCTTTAAGTCTTATTGATGTGGTATTTTTGTAATTTATAAGCGTTTTAATATATATTTATTTCCGTGTTGTAAATTCACGTCGTTACTAGATAGGGATGATATTTCCGGAAATTCAATAAAAAAATTAAAAAAATAAATTCTTTTGATTATTGATAACTATTGGAAAAAAGTAAGTTAGATTTGGCATGGTAATGTCATGAAACCGTAATTAAAACATATATAGAATAATTGTCATCGCGCCTGTCGCGCATATCATGGCGCTCAATAACGTTCCCGTAGGAAAAATAAAAAAAACACGCATTTAAATTACGTCGATTACTCGCAAGTGGAGCTAAATTATAGATTTTGTATAATAAATTAATTATGTAATAATATATTTAATCACTACTTAATATGACTATTATTTAAAGGATTCTAATGTTTTTTTGTATAAATAAATAAATGTATTTAATTTAATTAAAAAAGAAAGTAGGTGTACCTTTTTCAGGACTAGCCAAAGAATTTCGGTGTACCTATAAAAAAATAAATATTGTTGGAATTTGCTTTAATTATTTAATCTATCTATCAAGCAGACAAGGTCACTGGTATTATTTATCTACTCTTGTGGTTAAAATATTTTCACTTAGCCTAGGTCAGGGCCTGACTACAGATTTATACGATCATCTTGTGGGTATAAAACCTTAACCTTAACCTTATTAACAATGCTTTATAATGACCTAATTGTAACTATATTTTTATCTTTGGATATATACGTAGGTATATACGATTATTACCTATATCACGTTCTTATATACCTACAGCTTTTACATTATATTGAGGCCCGTCCACACTGGGAATTAATGCATTGAAGTAGGTATACATACTTTTCACAGACAAAATGTAAATTTAAAATATAAATTAAAAAGAAATCCTACAAAGAATCCTGTCAATAAAGTTACTAAGGCAATTTTAAAGCGTGTGAATTTACACAAGATGATTATGTATTCAAATTCTAAACGAGAGAATGTTTGTAATATGTAACGTTTCCTAAGACTGGTACCGAAGTGCGGCATTGCGTCAATCAATTAACAATCAATATGCTATACCTGTACTGTACAGGAGAAACGAAAAAGATGCACATTCAAAATAAAGTGTATTTGTTTTTTTTTTTTAAATAATAATAATAATAATTTTAGAATAAATATAAAATATTTTAACATCTACAATAATATTCCGTGTTGCTACATCCACTCAAAACTAGGTTATAAACAAAACACAATTTGGAAATATGATGCACAAACACAATCCTTCATTTTACAAATGCAACTCGAGACGGCGACTCGTGCGCATTCGATCGCAATTGCGACATGCGGTAGGCGGTATTAGAGCAGGGCCGGGATTAAGACCATTATTTAAATATACATATATAATACATTCAATATTTAATAAGAGAAGAAGTAAAGCAATATATATATATATATATATATATATATATATATATATATATATATATATATATATATATATATATATATATATATATACATATATATATATATATATATATATATATATATATATATATATATATATATATATAAAGCAAGCTGTATTCCACCTTTAACAGAGTAGAAGAGGAAACCCAGTGTTAAGACATTACGTCCCCCGCTTCTCGCTTTTGAGACATTGCTTACTGAAAGTCTCGAAACTCAACGATATGAAAATAATTGACTCTTCTCGTGTCAATCGAGAATCGACCCCGAAACCATCGCGTATTGACAGTAAGACACTGTGCTATTATCTGATATATTACATTCGAAATATACTATAAAGCATAGTTATATGTGTATTTCAAAATAAAGTATATCTTTTCCACCAAAAGCGAACAAAAACAGACAGATTACTCTAAAACCTGTATAATATTAATAATATAGTTATAGTTAGGCCATTAATAATATAGTTTTCAACGAAAAATCAAATTCATTAGCATACATAATTGCTTAGGATATAAGCCTAAGATCTATAAATTAAATCGCTTTCTAATTTAAAGCTGTTTGATAATTATATTTTTTAGATTCTTAACAAATGTTTCTAAATAAAACTGATCTCTTTTGACAATGACCTCTTTTTAGATTGATAAAAAAATATTATTTTCTCTAAATGATCAATTTAACCTTCAAAAAGATTACAAATATAATATAATTTAAAATAATCTTTGTATATAAAAGGCAAACCTGACTGATTTACATATCTACGCACAGCCGAAACTACTATACCTAGAAACTTGAAATTTGGTACAAGGATTCCTTTCATCATCATATATATAAAAAAAGTTTATAGGGAATTTCCTCATTTTTCGACTTAAAAGTATAAAAATATGTATATAAGCTTTGGAATATAATTAATCACGATATGTGTAGACGAAAAGGGGAAAAATCTCAAAATTTATGTGGAAAATTTCTCATTTCTGGACCTAATTTGATTGGTACAGGGTCATGAATAGAATAAAAATGATCTGTTTAGGTGAAGTTGATAAAGTGAAAGGAAAATAAATGGTAAGCACATTCACAGGCAAAGGCTAGTAAAGTATATTTCCTTAAAATATGTTGTTTACTTAGAGTCAATAGAAGTCTAAATGCTAAAGTTTCGAGATAAAGTATTGTATAAACTGGAGATTTTTTGTCAAAAACTTATCAGACTCATTACTATCGTAGTGTAAGAGCGGCTGCAAAAAACATATGGATAGTTTTTGATATCTCGTAATAAATTGCAAAGTTTATTATTTCAAGTTAAATGACGAGGTGAGTTCTTTTGACTACCTATAAGATTTAACGTCTCCAGATGTAACGTATCGTATACATTATCTACTGAGCAAAAAAAAAACACTAGACACATAGACATTTACAAGAATTGCATTAAAAAAAATAAAAAGTACTTAGAATTAAAAGTACCTTATAAATAACAGTAAGTTGTTAATTTCCAATACTACTTACTTACCTACTACAATGTCAAGTAGTAATACAACACTATAGATTGTTGTTGTTAAAATGTTGTACTGCAATACGAGATTGGCAGAAAACCGCCGGCGCCAGCAATCTTTACCTTATAAGCAATTCTATTCTAGACTCGGAAAAATTGTCTGGATGTATTTATCAAGATGTATATAAAGCACGTTTCAAATGAATTCTACAAATATTACAATCTTACTGACGGACTACCCACACGACATTGTAAGGTCGATATTATATTGAAATTATATTATTATATTGAAATTATTATAATTTCCTCGCTCTGGTATGATATAATACGACATTGAGTTTAGCCACTAAACACGTAATGTCTCAAATTTGAACGACACAACTATCGGAGTGGCACTAAGTTCATCTTGTTTAACATTTCACATACATAGGAAATTAAATAAACAACGCTAAACTAGATAGTTATTTTAATAGGTAATCGAAGATTAATTTAAATATAAGCAACTCCCTGAGTGGGAATTGAACATGCAACTAAACTTTAAACTTTAACTGAACCACGACGGTCATCAGTAGGATTATATTGCTTCTTTATCACATTATTGCAAAATTCTATAATGCAAAAACAAAAACAACTATTATTCGTGAACTGGGTTATTAGCACTATCAAAATACATGTTCTGTAAAAATTACAATCCCACCTTGAACTAAAAAACTATATCCAAGCGAGATCGTATCGCAATAGTAATCGATTTATTATTTTATGCTCTTTTTATTTAACATGAAATGCTTCGATAAATGTCATTTCGAGCCTAAAACGGGAGTGTTTTCGCATAGACGCCAACGCAAAAGTGATATGCGTGCATTATTAACAATAGACGCTAATGTTTAAACTAAAAAATATTTCCAATGAAAATCTATATCATGTCAAAATTTGTTATTAATAAAAAATTACATTAAAAAAAAAGTTAAAACAATTACAACTAATGGATACAAGAGCAAAGACAAAATTAACGATTTTATTTTAATTAATCTTCCCCTTTAGGCACAGCTATCAACTTATTCTACGTGACCATCTTTTACTGTCAACCTCACTGTTTTCAAACTCAGCCAAGACCTTTTAACGCTTGTCATTTACTCTTTTATAAAATACTTTTTCTAAGCATTTAAATTTCACATTATTATTCAAATCTTAATTAAAACTATTCATGTGAAAACAAAAGCTAAAATCTCTAATATACATCCTCTGTTTCAATTCATAATCAAAAACGTCTTTTTGTTGCAAAACGCGATAGACCGCTCATTAAGCTTTATTCATCCGCCATTTCTCGGACAAAGGAAAGAATATATTTTTATGTTCCGTAAAGCACAATTAACACGGAAAGACTCTGCACGAACTATCAATTAAGCGTCTCAAGGATAAGAAGAAAGCGGTGAAAGTCTATGAATTAGTATGCGACGTTGTTAAGACATAGTTTGATCTAGGTTGTAAAATACATCGTTCGCTAACTTGTGTACTAAAAATAATTACATAGTAGAAAACTATTGTCGCACCAATGACACTTTAACAAGACATTTCCTTGTGAAACTGAAATTAGTACCTTAATATATTTTATAGACTTACTAAATTATTTCAATTTTTTTTATCCATACCCAACTCGAACGATTGTTCGAGTTTCACCACTCAACAAGCAATCTCACGACTTCAGTGGAAAGCAGTGAACGCAGTGAGTGTCTTAACGCTGAGTTCTCTCTGCTTACCGTGTTATATGCGAAAAATATCGAATTTCTCTATCTATGTATGCCGCAAAATAAAAATATATTCAATTCGTATTCTCCAAGTGGGTACTTTCTTTAAATCACGACCTTACGAACCCTCACTCTACATTTTGTAATGTCATTGGATCTCCTCGTTGCTTAAATTACCTTTTATGTTGAGGGGCACTTTAGAATGCTCCGCAGAACGATAAAATTAATTTCGTTTGCAATCTGTGACCTTAAATTGTATGATAAACTTTTATAACTATATTAATACATAAACCAACAGAAAATTAATGCCAACATTGAAATATATATATAATTGTATTAGTTCCATTTTCACACAAGATATTAGTGGCTACGGAGTCTGTCAAAAATAATTATATTGTTTTTATTTATTTTAAACATGAACTATTATTGTTTTAAACATAATATTATTCATCACACAGTCCTTCAGAAATCAGATATTCGTAGGCGTAAGTCTTAGACCCTAACTGGATTCTTTATATACCACAAAAAGAGAAATCAAAGATGGGAACATAATGGCACAAATATTAAATACTTTTATTACTAAAAACTCATTGAATTACAATTTATTAATTATACAAAAAAGCAATAAAAAAAGAAACACGCGCATAATCTATGTAATTAGTTCACCATTTTATTATCCATTAATTTTATTATATTGTATTTGTTTATTGGACAAATATTTTTTTTTAATTGAATGCTTTGATACACGGTCGTAAACACAGCTATTATGCTTTCAAAGGCGCCAGCCGAATTTAAAATTAATCGTACATCCGTTGGCCGGCTGCAGCTGATACTGGCGTGAATGTACTAACATATTATACTAACCGATAAGTCGTTTGACACTTTTATTTATTGATCTTATTATTAAATCTTATATATATATATATATATATATATATATATATATATATATATATATATATATATATATATATATATATATATATATATATATATATATATATATATAATTATATATATATATATAATTCTTCTAGAAGTTTGTTTGTCATTATAATCTTCCTTAACGACTGGGCCGATTTAAATAAAACTTCGTGAATTTTATAAAATTGGTTGGCTTATTTTCCGAGCGAGTTAACGTCTGCTGAAGCCTGCTAGTATTTTTATTATACTTTAGTTTAAACTCCAAAATTGCAACGTGTAAATATCATTTAAGTATTTAAAAAAACCTTACCAAATGTATATTCAACAAAAATAATATACAATGAATATAAATATTTGCTTTAAATAAATAACAAATTTATCACAACATTTCGAGTAAAGCAATAGAGTCGTTAATTTTACAAGTGTCAAGATAAGAAAAGGCTCTATCTAATTTCATACGTCCTCCACTCGATCAATCTAACATATCGCATAATATAAACGAGTCTACGGACGCGCACTTCATTAATTCCGTTCCCGTATACTATACGACAACCGAACGCATTGCCTATGAAAATATTTAATCGATTTTATACCGTATTGGTAACATGCTAAGAACCAACAACAAATAATTGAGTACAATTTGTCTTGGAATACAGTAGCGAAACTGATGATTCCAGCATTATACAATACAATGATTAAGCTTCGGCCATTAATAATTAAAATGTCCATGAGCATAATGGACAGCTACTATGACATATCTAGAATAATTTAATAATAAACAGCTTTTGTTTTATTTCATCGGCACGACAAGGTACGTTTACAAATGAATAAAAAATGCTTTGTGAATAATTACTCCAGCACAAGTTTATTATATTTTTTTACACCTTCTCCTTCACCTCTAAATGTCGCTAGATGGAGGGTCAATTAAAAAGAGGTAATTATTTTAATGATTTTTAAAGTGTTAATCCACACTAAGGATAGAAAAAATACTTAAAGAAAACATATAAGAATTTCGACGCAGCGTGAGGAAGAACGTTTGGCTTAGTGGTCAGAGCGCTTCGACGGTTTCCATTAGGCGCAGGTTCTAACCCCGCTGCGTTCAAATTTTTATTTGTTTTCTTTAAGTAAGAGGTAATTTATAAATCACTGCGTTCTCTATATGTTTTCTATTCCATTTAAATTAATTAATAAATAAAAAAATATGTAGCTTGGGATTTTGGAGTCAAAACCTACGTATAGTCAGTGATAATGTAATTACATGTATTATTATCATATGCATTCTTTAGATAAACCAAATATTCATTTAGTGATTCTTTGCTGTTTATTTCACAACAGAGGCATACTATAAGAAACTATTCAAATACATTTTTTTAAATAATATATCTAGAAAAATTAAATTGGGGCTAAAAGTACAATGTGAGAACACATAATTATGATGGTACTGAGTTAGATTTCCACTAGCAGGAAATCATAACTTTCATTTTCCCACACTGGCAACTCAACGCACATTACTTTGAGAAATTTGGGCGAATATCGTAGATCAGAGTTTCCCAACACTGATTTCTCTAAGTACAGCAAATAAAAAATAAGAACATCTTATACGTTTTCGTCCTATAATTATGTCAAAAATACACCAATAACGCATTATTAAAGTTAAGTAGTAGTTGTTTTTATAAAATCATTATGTAACTATGATATTTTAAGTAATTTTACATATTACAATAATGACTATAAGTATAATTAAAATAAATTGACCTTAAAGAAATATATGAAGAGGTATCCAAAACAATAAGCGAAAAATTTCAAATCGAGACTTAATTGAATCAAAGCTTTATCTGTCCTTTAAAAGTAATAAAGATCGTATACACTTGTAAAATTGTATACATAATAAAAGTATCAACATAAATTATGTTTATTTGACGCAATAATGGGAGTACGAGGTTTTCCGAGTTGATAACTCACGTTTAGAAAGAAACGTAGGTTGTTATTGGAAGTAAGTAATTCAGGCACCGAACCAATTGAGTGCAATGTATGTACCATAAGGGGTAATGTAATGTAAACCTGTCTCTTCCCGTCTAAGTTTTAGAAAAAATAAATAAAGCAAAAGAAAAAAGTAAGTATGTCTTCAAGCTCCATAAGCTACCGCAATACGTTTATATCTTCTCGAAAGTAATTGAATAGTTTAGTAAGTGCAGTCTAACCATTTTTCTAAGAGATCTACTCTAATCTAATTAGAAAATGAACAAACCAAAAAAGTCCTCCCAGGTCATAGAATGATCCGAATCAGCGTTTGTTGTTGTACCGTCCATCTTCAAAACACTATGCTGTTAACTATACATTTCATAATCCATTAATCAGAAAAACAAGAATTTCACACTATTTCAACACTGCACTTCATTTTTATTTGTTGACAAACAAAAGAACATCGCGGCTGTAAATGTGCAACCAAAATACGCGACCGCACGGTCGGCGGACAACTATTGAATGAAAAAGTTTCGACTCGCCACAAGTCGCAAGTCGCAAGTCGTACTCGTAGTCGTAGGCTCTACTCTCGGTAGTCTGTGTCGGTCCACACTCGCTCGTTTCGTCGTCCCTGCTTTGCGCTCTGAATGCACAAAATATTATACAAACATTTACATTACTTTCATAACAAAACAAGCTTTGAGTTCAAATTACTAACGGGGCATGTAGAAACTAACGAATAGAAAGAAAAAAAATTATAACACTTATGAAAATTTTGTATGGGTTAATTGTTATATCTGAATAATCAAAGAAAACTTACCTACATCTTAAACAAAAACAATTTTACTTATTAACTTTACTTATTTTTATACTATTTAAAATACTGTAGTAGTAAAACAAATCTTTCTATTCTGTAGATAAAGCGAACAAATTATTTATATTGGTTTTAATTTTGGCGCATCAGGTCCGCCGTAATCCACAGATTATATACTAATATATGTAATATCGTATATTGATATACTGATTTTACATTAATATGTAAAATGTTTATTGTTTGAGGTTCTTAAGAACATTAAGTAATATATAATATTTAATTTAATATTACAATATAATTTTATATCTACAATTAAATATAAATAATCCGCATTCCTATCAACATTTTTTGTGTTATAAATTTTTAGATTCTGGCAACAAATTGACAATGAAATTGATCGGTTGATATCTAACAACATGGCGAACTTTCATTGATATCATCAGAAATTGCTATAATTTATTTTTATGTGGAGATAAAACGTGTAGTAAATAAGCATATAACAAAATAGTAAAGTCAAATAAAACAAATTAACAACTGTATCATAATTTACTGTAAACATACTTAAGTTTATTATTGGCTAAAACTTGTTTGGTAACATTTTTCTTTAAAATGATCACATTCAAATACAATGTTACTATTATGATCAAATACTTAAGAAAGAATCATCTCTTTACCAACATCATATTCTTGTCTATTTTCAGAACAGTGGATTAATATTAACCGATAAAATTAACACGAAGATCAATGAACTTGTAAGCGGAATTTATATTATTTATCATGCCACGGCGCGGACAAGAGGTAGATGTGCGATTTGCTCCCAAAAAACTTAAGATTTCAGAAGAACCTACTAGTTTAGACGTTAGTTTCTGTGACGATGAAGCTCTCCCACCAGGCATAATATTCACTGATGTTTTACAGAAGAAATGGCGAATTGGCAAGCCTATAGGTATGATCTATGTATCAATTAGCTTAAAATAATGCATATGAAAACCATTTGTACATATGATGTTATGCTCGTAATTATCTATTGTGTTCCTAAAGCTAAAAGCCATAAATAAAAAGCTTCATTGTTATAATAGTGATTGAATTAGATATACATATTTATGTACGTAAGTTTTAACTGCAATTACTGTTTTAGGTAGAGGCAGTTTTGGCAGAATTTACCTAGCCTCAGATGAAACAGACAAGGAAGTTACAAAATTAAATGCCCGTTATGTTGTCAAAATTGAGCCACACACAAACGGGCCACTATTTGTTGAAGTTCATTGTCTGATTAGAACTGCACAAGTTTCTAAAGGTTTGTATTGGGTTTATTCCTATTTCTTACAAATATTTATAAACTTTAATTTTATACATAACTTAATGAAATTTATTAATTAACAATATTTATTTTTAGTTAAAGAATGGCGTCAACAAAACATGCAAAAACGCTTAGGAATGCCCCTCTATATAGCCAGTGGATCGTTTGTGGATAAAAATTCTGGTGTGAAATACAGATTTTTAGTTCTTCCGAGATATGATGTTGATCTCCAAAAAATAATATCAAGAACAAAAGTGTTGGATTTGAAAAATTCTCTTATGATTGCCATTCAAATACTAGATGTTTTGGAATTCTTGCATAATCAAGGCTATACACATTCAGATATAAAAAGTTCCAATTTAATGCTTGGTTTTGATGGTAGCAAGTTAAATAAGACCGTGAAACCTGCCCCTTCCTATCAGAAGGATAATAAGCAACTTGTGTTATTATCAAATAAACATAGAAAATCTAAGACATCTAAATCTCGGACATCTAACTATTATGATGATGAAGATTTCATTGTACGAGATAGATCTTCGCTAGAATCTCCTGAAGAATGTAATAAAAGATTAGCAAGTGTCAAAAAGAAATTAAGAAGAATTCTCTCAGACAAGGATAACCGCACCTTACACAGGCACCATGCATTTAATTTACGACAGTTATCAAATTATGTAAACTATGAAGATTTAAACAGTTCAGTTTGTTCAGATCAGTCATATCAAAAATTGTTAGATGACTATGGAAATAAAAAATTAATATATTCACCAAGAAAGCTATGTTTAACAGATACAAAAAGCATAATTGAAGCAAACAATTTGGATGAAATTCATAAAGAAGCTGTTATTTCACAATCTAATGGTCAGATTTACTTGTTAGACTATGGATTGGCTTCAAAGTTTCTTGATTCAAATGGCAATCATAAAGATTTTGGTATGGATGCTCGGAAAGCCCATGATGGCACTTTAGAATATAGCTCTCGTGATTCACATATTGGGGCACATTCCAGAAGGTCAGATTTAGAAACTTTGGGTTATAACCTACTTGATTGGATCACGGGAACTTTACCATGGAAAACAACAGAAGTTTTAGCAGAACCTGATTTAGTTCATGTATTGAAGAAAAACTTTATGAACAATATTAAACTTTTACTAAAGACTTGTTTTAAGACAGAATTCTATCCACTATTCTTAGAAAAATACCTTCAATATGTGACAAGCCTTGACTTTACTGAACGACCTGATTATGACTATTGCAGAAGTTTATTTAGGAGTGAACTGCTAAAGACTGGTGTTTTAGATAAAGAGTTATCAGTGAATTTTGCCGAACCACCGATGTCGCCGATTAACCGAAAAGTGTGCTACTCAAAAAGATTTGGCAGAAAAAATACTCCTCCAGAATTCTTAGCACGAAACGGTATTAAAAAAGCATATGAGAGAGAAAATATATGTTCTTTAGAAAATGATTTGAAGTTAGAGCTGCTTAAACAAACATTAAACACATCTAGTGATGGAATCCGAAAGCCATGCACGTCTAGAAATTTCTTCATATCGGACGCAGATTTAGTTGCACGATTAAAAAAATCACTCATGCCACACGACATATTTGGTAAAAAAATATCGCCGAAAAATTTAAGGTCCAAAAAAAAAACTGTCACAAAACGCAAAGGTGTCAGAAGGCACAGGAATAGTATTGGAAAATTTGGTAAATTCATGGGATCAGCCCGTCAATTTACATGGGCCGAGATACTAGCGGGCAACCCTGAAAATATAATACGAAAAGAAAAAAATGTGACGGAAAATAATGAAGACGACGATTTGAATTGTAAATACAGAATTCGTAAACTCTCTAACGCGTCAGAAAATTCAGATAATAATACTCAGTCGCCATTATTACAAAGAGATTACTTACAAGCTTTAAATCCAACTTATGCAATGAAAGAAGTGATTGCAAACTTGAAGAAAAGAATTAGTGGCAAAATAAATAAAGATGCAGAAGAAACTTTGCCTAAGTTGGAAGGTTACACCCCAGCAATGTTAAAAGTTTATAAAATGAAAGAAAAAAGGGAAGCTAAAGAACAACTTGAGGCCTTAAAAAAAGCAACTATTGACAAGGATCCTATAGTAAGGTGTACACGGTCAATGGTCAAGACAAATTCAAAAGAGAAGGAAGAAAAACCCTTACAAACTGTTGAAACAAGGTCAAAATCAATTAAAAGGAAATCTACTGATGATAGTAAAAAAGTTGCAACTCATAAAACTGCAGAAAAGAAATCACCCCAAAAAAATACAAAACAAACAAGAAATCAAAGTAATTCCAAAAAGGAACCCGAAGCTTCAGTGACTCCAAAAACTAAACCTAAGGCTACTAAAAGTAAGTATATTTGCCTTCAAGGGCTTTAATGTAACTTTTCCTCTCTTCAGTGAACTAGAATTAGCAAGTGAATTGAGCAGGGAACAAAAACCTCATGTTACATTGTATATATAAATATAAATATTAAAGCATCTTTATTTAGACATTGTCTGTTTGGCCTTCAACAAAGGCCTCTTCCATCGGCCACACCTCCCTAGTTTTCCAATGATCTTGACAACACCAACTTCTCATCGTTTGTATTGGTGGGCTTTCTTTTATTTACACACATTACACATTCATTCCACTTTTCCCTGTCTTTAAGCATTTGACGGGTTCGTTAATATATCTGGCATAATAATATCAAAATACTCATTGACATGTTATTGCATGTCTATTATTAAGATGTTTAACATTAAAATATTTGTTTGTTTATAGAAACACCTAGAAAAGTTGAAGTGACGGTGTTTAGAAGAAGATTACGAAGCAGCAGACGCAAAAAATAATATGTTTAAGATTCAATTTAGTTTCCTCTTAAGTATCTCATAAAATGTAACTTGGTAAATTCAAGTTCAAAATAAGTAGAATAAGCTTTAATGAGAAACCCTGCATTTTTAAATTATAAAAATCGATCTGTATAAAATATATTTTTATATTGGCAACAAAATTAACTATATTTTTTGATGTAATAATTAAAAATTTACACTTTGAGACTGTTTTTTCAATAGTTCGTCAGTTTTTTATTGTTACTGTTATTTATCAGTATAGTTGCCAATTCCGTTAGATATATTTTTGTGATTTCCTATATAGAACATAAGTTCTTAAAAACAATAAATGATTCGTTTATATTATAGCGTTGTTATTTTAAAACCAGTTTTAATATACTATTTTAAGGCAAGTATAGCTTAAAGATTTTTTTTACTCTTTCGTTTTGCTTCTTGTTTCTGTAGAATTTTTAACATGTCATTATTTTCGTCATATGTAACTACGAACTTTAAATAATGAAATAATTTTTAATAATAAATATTTGTTCATAAAAATTTCTAGCTAGAATCTACATCTATCAATCAAATAAAAAAAAGCATAGATAACTCCTTAACGTGACGTTAAGTTTGACAGTTGTTACGTTACTATCAGTGGGATTATGATATGTTTCGTAAAATTTAAATAATTAATTTTATACATAACTTGTCCACTACAGTGTTAGTGACAAGTAACATATATAGTGTTAACAGTTATACTAATTTTATTATAGTAATATAGAAATTTATATCATGTTATAATAAATAACATAACCTACTTATTTATAATTTACTTGTTGAATAGATTAATTTTATAATGGAAAATCAAAGTAAGGATGTAATTCGAGTTGGCTCACGGCAAAGTGAGGTAAGACACCTGAAGTAAAATATCAGCAGTCGTAAATGTTTACTTCCTTTAAGTATTTTAATAAGTAAATGTATTAATTTATTCTTATTTTCAGCTAGCACTTATTCAGACAAATTTCGTTATAGACAGTCTGAAGAAAATATATCCTGAAAAAGAGTTTACAATAGGTAATATTTGTATCTTTTAATTTACAAAGACAAATATTACTTTACAAAAAGTAATATTTAATAGCAAATATTACAAAAAGTAAAATGTTTAAATCTATTATTTATTTTATATATAATAATATTATTAATTTATAAGTAAACTACTGTTTCTGAAGTTTAAAAAGATAATTAAATTTATGTATAAAATATGCTGTCTAATACAACTAAAGCCATAATTTACATTTTTTACAGTGAAAATGACAACACTTGGAGATCGTATTTTAAATATATCTCTACCGAAAATTGGTGAAAAATCACTGTTTACGAAAGACTTAGAAGATGCTTTAAGAAATGATTCGGTGGATTTTGTAGTACATTCCTTAAAGGATTTGCCAACTTCATTGCCAGAAGGGCTTGCTATTGGAGCTGTATTTGAAAGGTATTTTATATATTTTTCAATGACAAAAAATTATTATTTTTATGTTTATACTGCCATTATTGACTTAGGAAATAACAGACTGTAAATGGAATAGGTTTGATCCTATTTAGAGCAATGCTTGCATAGATTTAAAAGTTTGCTCATGTCTCTTTTATATAGATAAGACTATGATATTAAATAATGTGAGCCGTATGATGCTAAAAGCATGCAAAGACTATAATAAATCTACTTTAAATAAAAGCAAAGCAAGCAACACTGATCAAAATTTTCATTTGCATTTATAGTCAATAAGAAAATGCTATTAAATTTTAAAATTCTATTTAAGATTGTAAATGAAAATTTGTAGTGAAAATGTTTATGTTATTTTCCTTATGTGCATTACATTTATAGTCCTATGATATTTAAGAATTAATATTTACACTATCTCACTCTAAAGTTTATTGAGTTTAAATCTCTACTGAGATGGTAACAACATAATAAGTTATGATGCTAAAAACATAATAGGAATTTCGATGCAGCATGATGAAGAATGCATGGCTTAGTGGTCAGAGTGCTTGGAGTGGTATTAATGAGGAGCGGGTTCAAAACCCGCTGCATTCAAATTTTTATGTTTTCTTTAAGTGTTTTTCTGTCTCTAGTGTAGATTAACACTTTAAAAATCATAAAAATATAAAAGTTTGAATTCTTTATCCAAGACTTACCATTTCACTTCAAACTACAATATTTAAAAAAAAAGATGTTTTTATTGTGCCCTTAAAAATTAAAATTGTATTATTTTCATATTTTTAGGGAAGACCCTCGGGATGCATTAGTGTTACGAGAAGATGTCAAAGATCACACTTTATCGACATTACCCGCAGGATCTGTTATAGGTGAGTAACAATTTTGAATGTATGTTAAAAAAATATTTTCGGTTTGTTTAAAGTTCGAGAAGTTCGTTTAAATTTAGTATAAAGTTAAAGTCTTGTAATTTAAATATAATATTTAGTTTTAAGTATAAGAAAATATCACTTGAGCTCGAGTCCCGCAGGGGACGCCCTTGCCGCCGACGTTTCCTCTCAAGCAGACACGATAGTGCTTGCTACTTCTCAGGGACAGAGTACCCCCTTTCCTCCCCAACCAGTGTCGCTGTCAAGGCCAATAGGGCTAACAGCATTAAACTCACAACAAAAAAAAATAAATAAAAAACTTGAGCTTCACATTGCAGGGTAGGCAGAGGGAACCGTAGGCAGATTCCTTCTATCTTGTGTCTAGTGTCTAGTGTTAAGACACTGCGTTCCCCACTTTCCATCTTTCAGGGCATTGGGTGTTGAGTGGCGGAACTCAACGCTGCGCTTTGCATGTTGACAGAACGAAGAAAATGAAAATAATTAATTCTCCCCTCATGGGAATCGAAACCACAAACCGTCGCGTTTAGCGGACGCTGTCCTCAACTGTTTTTTAATTTGGTTTATTCTATTATTTTAAAGAATATATTAAAATTAAACGAGCAGTAGTATAATAAATATCAATTTGGATGAGTCATAAATAATAATCAATCATTGATATTATATGTTATCTTTATTCTTGCGATAATTATTTGGCGGGAATTTTAAATTAGCCGTCACGTTAACTAACTACAGAATAACATATCTTTTAAAGAAGCCTGAAAACGGAAAATAAAGTGTCTTTACAAAGTGTTCTCTGATTCCCAAGTAAATATGTACAAAGTGTATGTTTTTATAGGTAATTTTTTCATTAGTTATATTTCATCGTTACGTGGTTCCTTTCCAGCTTAATTATAAGTAATGTTCTTCTCAATGAATGAATGAATGAATGAATTTCCCCGCTCTGATAAAAAAGTGTAGCGTGAAATTGCACTGCTATACACACAAATGGGCGTTATATGGAGAACAGTGTTGTAAACTTTTAACACTAGATTCTCCGCCTAACCTGCTAAATGAGGGAGCTGCGTAAACGCAAGCAAAATGTATTTTTTATAGGTACATCTTCACTTCGTCGTACAGCACAGTTGCGTGGTTCATTCCCGCATTTAACTGTATCAGATGTAAGAGGAAATCTTAACACGAGATTGAAGAAATTGGACGCGGATAGTAAAGACTATTCAGCGTTGTTACTGGCAAACGCGGGCTTACAAAGAATGGGATGGGGTAATAGAATTTCGAAGGTATTTTATATGTTTATATTGTAACTTTTTTAAATTATAGTTAATTATAGTTTAAATATAGTTTAATAGTTTTATTATTATTTATTTTGTACAAATTTCATCTTCACGCTGTATCCCGCTAAATATAAGAATAAGTAATAACAATAAGTTAAGATATTTCGTTCTTCTTCATTTGTTTTGGAAGGAGAGAGAAAGAGCGAGAGATAGCGAACCCGTAACCATCGCACCTACAGTCAGACGCTGTCCCACTGCGTCACAATGGCCTGTATTATGTAATTGCTAGATATATTGCTATATAGCTGATTATAATATAGTAATTGTAATATGTACATGTATAACATGTTCATTTTTGTATCGGACACCGAGGATTCTGTATCAATTTCACGATTGTTATAGAAAAGTAAACCTTATAAAGGTGACAAACTTAAATTTGCGGACGTGTGCACTCATTATGTATGAAATTAACTACTACAGATATAAGTTTGTAACTTTGTTTGTTTGTGTTTTCTTTCTCTGATATATAAATACGTCAATCTTTTACATTTTATTGAATAGACAGAGAGTATGGGCGTCGGACTTCGTAAGTTCTTATCGTAGTTACTTAAAAAAAATGTTCAACAACAGCCGAATAGGCAGAGTTTAACTTTGATAAGAATCAATTATGTTACTGCTAAATGTACATTGTCAAGTTAAAAAGGTAAAAGTAATCGTTAATAACAAAAAAACGCTCCATTAGATAATTAATGTCGTAAAACTTTTACCGCTTTATAAAAAACTTTTGTGAGAAATTTCTAGTTTTTAACTGTATATTTCAATGTTAAATAATCTAACGAAAAAAAAGTTACTTCCTTTTCACTTTTTTAGAGTTTCTTACCTTGAAATTAAATAAAGGTTCATCATCCCTTAAAGGTTCACAGGGTCTTGTACGTCCGTCTGTCAAGACCATTTTTCTTGTGAACACGTGGAGGTATTAAGCTAAACTATTAATTGACTATAAAACAAGTGTATTTGCCCGCAAATTTAAAATCTGAAAATTGGTAATTTATAAGTCTTTCACAGAAATAAACCCGTTACAAACTTATATCTGTAGACCATTTCATACATAATGAGTGCATACACTAGCAATTTTAAGTTTGTAAATTGTGCTATCCTCTAAGTAGTATAATAATAAAATCTATACAGAACCCTAGATTTCCCGTGCACGCTACTACTAGCACTTGACCTATATTTTTAAATCCTCTTCTTAATGCAGCTTGCAATGAAAATGGCCTACCTACAATTATAGAATAACCATGAAATAGATAGGGACCCCTCGGTGCGCGATTGCATTTGAGCGGCATATTAATAATTACAATTATACATCCTCTTTTGTTTCACTCACATCCTAGGTCTTGCCATGTTCTGAAATGATGTACGCGGTGGGCCAAGGCGCTCTCGCAGTGGAATGTCGATCGGACAACGAAGTAATACTCAAAATGTTAGCGCCATTCAATCATCCCGAAACCTATTGCAGAGTGTTGGCTGAGAGAAGTTTCTTGAAAACGCTTGGTAAGATTGTTCAGCGTAATATTATGTTAGTTTCAAATTAAGGAATGGTGTCTGTGTGGAGAGCTTATTGGATGGTTTACAAGATGCACTGGTTCGAGACCCGCGACGTTCACAGTTCAAATTTTTATACGATTTTTTATTGTGTTCTTTTTATATGTTAAAGCATTCAATATTTCCGTCTGAATTTAATTTGCGGAACTCAAGGCTTAATTTCAGTTTACCTTAGTGATGAAACGAAAATAAATCATTCACCCAATTGGAGAAAGAGCCCACAACCATTCTAATATTGTCGTGCTAAGCTATGATAGCTATATAGATATATATATATATATATATATATATATATATATATATATATATATATATATATATATATATATATATATATATATATATATATATATATATATATATATATATATATATATATATATATATATATATATATATATTTCATGAGAATATGTAATCCTAGAACTTAGAAGTATATAGATGTAAATATGTTTATTAACCTAGCTGCATTCGGAATTTTGTCTTAGTGGAAATTACAAAAAAAATTGTACTACAAAATTCTTTAAATTGATATACCTATTAGATTTTTACGATTAATGGGTACCATCGAAATAAATCAAATTCTAAATAGTCTAAATATTTAGTATTATAAATAAACTGTATTTACACCGTTTTAACCGTTGCTGAGATAAGCGTGCGCACACGCACAGACAAACAAATACAAAAATTCAAATATATTTTTGTGTTCTATTACGTTGACATATAATAGATTTTTTAATATATCTTGTACCATAGCGATATGTAACATTTTTGTTATATATCTATATTATATAAACTTATATGTAAACATTTAAGTAAATAATAACATATTCTTTTTTTCAAGGTGGCGGTTGCAGCGCACCTGTCGGTGTATCAACAAATCTAAAGCCTTTAGACACAAATTTCAAATTAACAATATCCGGTGCGGTGTGGAGCATGGACGGTGTCACAAAAATACGTCACACTATGGACCAAACGTTCGCACAAATAAAGAAGACTAACAAACACAAACTGAGCCCCACAGAAGAGAACAGCGTGAAAAAGATCAAAGTTGACGAGACTAAAGCGAATGACAAGAATTATAACCCAATACAGTACCTTGATGATAAAATTACAAATGGCGACGCTAATTGTATCGACTTGGCACAGAAAATGGCGGCCAAGCGTCTTTATTGCGGCTTAACGGAAAATATAAATGTACCTACTGATGTCATAATTGAATGTGATAATTTAGGCAAGGACTTGGCTAATAATTTAATAGAAAAAGGTGCTTTAGACGTAATGAAGGTCACTCAGGATATGATAAGGAGTTCGGTGGTCAAATCTTGATCGTTATTTCTATTTTATTTGTGTATATATTATTTTGTTGTTCTTAGAAAAGTTCGTACGATAGAGGGCTTATTAGTGATATTTCCATGGAATTTATGAAATTTATTAAAATTATATTTATACCGTCGTGTATATATTTACAGACTGAATATTTTTTCTTTAAAGTAATGTCTAAAATTCAGTGTACTTTTATTTAAACACATCTTTTTTGTCTAAAACGTTTTGTTTATTTAACCCAAATATTTAAAAAAAATATCATTACCCCAAGTGGGATTAATCCCACCTGATTTTTTTATATTTTCATAATTTCACGATCACAAATAAGTTTTTATCAAAATCATAAGAGGCTGCTAAAAATTTCTCTAATAAACAACTTTAATAAAAACAGATCTTTTCTAAGAATAATTTATTTAAAGGTTATTATTTCTATAGGTACTTATCGGGGAGATATAATCATAGTCGGTACTTATTTCACTATACTTATGGAAATGGGTTGTTTTATTGTTAATAATGTTTCATTTAATAAAATGGTATTTGACTATATGACGTTACGGCAGTCTTATTTATTGTTCCAATAAAAAATATGCACAATAAAAAACAATAAAAAATTGTTTATTCGTCTATTTCTGTTTATACTTATTTATATTATAGTAGTTTATATTATAAAACAGCGTTTATCTCAAAAATACTGGTTAAGACTGACATATTTTTTTTAATTCGTGTATTTCTTAAGGAAACAGGTAAATCTCGAGAATCGTTTCTATATAGTCCACTGTACGTGAGGTCAGAGTTATCTCAGCATCTAAAATGTGTCATACACCATTCTTACTTGTTACCAGTTGACAGCGCATTTAAACACTAATTGACTATATAAGAAAAAAACTATTGACCAATTTATCTTATTTTTTAATGTTTTTTTTATGACAAATAGTAACGATATGATTAAATCTAAGAAGCTTAATTTCATCTATTTCTCGTTATTTTGTCATCATAAGGCTCTGCATTCATAAGTAAGTAGATTCGGTGACGACAATAATATGGTAGTGCTAGGTATGTAGATTTATTATAATAATCATATATTAATTGCTTATAATCATATATCAATGTCTATATATGACTCCGATAGTCATCATCTGATGATTTGCTGAATTTATGCTTTAAGCTTATTATGCTTTATTGGAAATACAATTCCTCAGTAGCTTGTAGCTTACAAAGCTTTCATGTAAAAACTTGCCCATACTAACTTATACATTTGAATTTAGTTTATTTATATATTAAACTTTATTTTATCGATTGATGTTAAAACTAAAATGGCAATACGTTTAATTTTTAACCAACATCAAATATGATGATGAGATTTAAAAAAAATATACGATTACAACGCCAACTATGAATCGATTTCGAATCGATTCGGTGATACTTAAATAGCTTCTTAAAAATTTAAATGCTATACGAATATATATTATATTGTAACACATCAAAATATTTCAAACAAACCGAGCGAGGAAACTGAGTATAGTTGCTAAGCTTGAAGGAAGCTGCCTATTATTAAGATTCCTTCCGCTCGAATTCAATGTATTGCAGACTAAGTTGTGAAACTCAATGCTTTGCTTTATATATCCAGACTAGATATCGAATCGAGGACCATCTCTTTAACAATCAGACACTGCCCCCCTGCGCCACGAGAACTTCTAATAATATGCGAATTTACATCTTTTTTTTATTACTTTCGCGCTGTATCCCACACATAGACAGGATAGGGAACCGTTAGTATAACGCTCGGTTCCCCACTTGTCGCGTTTCAAACATTGAGTGTTGAGTGAAATACAGCTAGTTACCAGAGCAAGTAAAGTTAATTTATTCTCCCTTCATGGGAATTGAACCCACAACCGTCACGTTTAGTCAGACGCTGAGCTTGCGGTCGCGGTTGCTCACAACAGTTATAATAATTTCTAATTATTTATTTATTTTTGCAAGGTTTACTTAATGAAATATAAAATTAATAAAAATAAAATATTTGTACAATACTTTTATTCCACAAAAAAAAAATAATCAAAACGCAAGCACTCATAACAGAGAACAAAATCACTAACCAACATATGTAACAGGGGCCTTTGAAATTTTTTCCACAGCCTTTTACATCGAGAAAAACATGATCTTATAAAGAACTAAATTACCTATTAATTGTAATTAATAATTTAACTCCCATTCGTTATTTTTTAGGCAACAATTATTAAGCTGTATGATTTAAAATAATAACCCTACAGTCCATCGAATGTTATTCAATTTAATTAAATGTCTACAATATGTCTAAAAGGCAATCAACAGAGTTAAATTATAAATAATGAAAGATAAACAGATTAATCATGTGTTTTTATTTGACTAACATTATACCGAGTGGTCTACATACTAATTTCTGGGTACAGACTAAAAGCCTATTACAAGTTAATTTATAAACTTATCTAAATAACAACTAAATGTAATTTAGGAAAAAAAATAGACAAAATAAAGAGGTTTCAATATATTATAATAAAGAGGTTTTAACCTAATAATTTAAATAAAATTGTTTTAAACTACAATAATAAAATTATTTTCTAAAATTCCATTATAATATTTCAAAGTGACACAGTTCTTTAATTTAACTACATGTATATAGTTTATCTTATATTAGGGTTTTAGTCAAATACCACAATAAAATTAAATTCAAGTTATATTTATTCAACATCCTCTTCTTGTAATGTATTATTAGCTCTCATCGAGGCTCGGAGACGCTCAGACACTTCCGGCAACTTCTTCAACAAGAGATGGAAGATCGGTGCTGGCATGGTTTGTTGGAGTACCTGAAATTATAGAAATTATTTAAATTAGTTAAGTGAGGAGAAACAACTTAGCATTCCTTGGATTAACCATGCCGAGTGGCCAGTGCATTCGAAATTATACTAGTAATGCGATTTTCATCATATGTTATTATTATATTAGTTTGTTATAATAAATATAATTTATTTCTTTAAGATGAATAATTTCAGTGTGGATCCCCTTAACATAATGTTGTATAAGACCCTCCTATAAACATTTCTAGTTTTGTCTTATCATGGGCCACCTGCTTCAAATGTGGTCTAGAAACCAATGTTGATATCATCTGCTTACTTTGTTCTGGGTCGGCCCCTGCTCCTCTTTCCATCTGGTCCTTTCCATTTTGTCATTTATAGACAACTCTTAAAAGCCTATCTAAATTTATAGTTTTAAATACTAATTCTGAAACTGCTATGAACAAATTTGTTGAAATACGACCTCCTTGTCTGACACCTTTCTCTGTTTCCATCCCTTCTCCTCAAGTTTCCATCTCTGCTCACACTATGACAGTAACATTCTTTATTGTGTTAATGTATATGTTATTTATTCCACAGAACTGGAGAGCTTGCCATATGTAGATATGTGATATGGTATCAAAGGCTTATGAATAGTCCACAAAACTGCATACAAAAGGAGATTGTATTCTGTATATTTTGCTAAGATTTGACCTAATTTATTATTTTTTCTTTTAAGGTTGTGAGGTTAATGCTATTGGCCCTATTGGCCTTGACAGCAACACCGATTGGAGAGGGAAGATATTACTCTGTCCCTGAGAAGTAGCAAGCACTATTGTATCTGCTTGAGAGGAAGCGTCGGCAGCAAGGGCGTCCTCTGCAGGATAAGACTGTCTGCTTTTGCAGAATATTCTCAATGGAATACAATACGTTTAATATATTGGCTATTTTATGTGTTAATCAGTTCTGTAGTATAGATGTGAATAGCTTGTATAAACCAGATAGCAAGCTTATTGGTCTACAGTTGCCTATGTCTAGTGTAAATAACATCACTGTTTTGGTATTTTTTCTGTTTTGATAACCAATTTGAAAAGATGAGCTAGGTGTGGTAATAGTATTTAGGTAATACATATGTAATTAAACATAATCTTATAACTAGGCTCTCTTCGCTCACTGTACAAAACAGGTGCAATATGTTATTGTATATACAACAATGTACTTTATAATTTTTGAATGATACACTACAGTTATTTTAAATTGTCTTAAATTTTTACGAGACTTCTTACACTACTTTAAATGCATTACATCAAGATAAGCTATCTACTCACACTAAGCAACTGTTGTGTCTGCCCGCACACTGCCACAGCCTGGCCTAAATGCTCCACTCCAGCCTCTAGATCTCCAGCAGCTAACAACTCTTCACCAAGTTGAATCTGAAATAAAGAAAACAGAATTTTAATAATAAAAACACATTTTTATATTGCATTTATTGAAATAAATTAATGAAAAGGCAATTAAAATGAAGCTGTTCTGGTACATTAGCACAGTGTCCAACTGTTTCGGGAAAATTGGTCAAAAATAGTGAATGAAGTGTCTTAACACTAGAACAAGCTAATATATAACTAGGACTAATAGTCAAAAGATTTCAACACAATAATTGGTTTCATAATAGTAAAATATGCTGCAATAAATAACATCATAGTATAATTCGTTTGCTTCTGTCTCCATGACATAGGTCCAAACTTAAAGCTCTTTTGATAAAAGGATATTTATGTTTACAGATGGTTCTGATTGTTCATCAAATGGTTTTTTGCGGGTTCTACTAGTGGATTCAGTTACCTAACATTATATCAAAATAAATTTAAGTATAATAATATCACACCTGTTGCAAGAAGAACCTCTGCATGGCCTCATGGTCACTCATATCAGGTACAGGCCCACCAAGTGTACGAGATCTCGATGAACTTTGTTGTGTTTTTTGACGGCCTACAAAGAAATAGTAATTTCTCAATGAATAGATATCGATACGAAACAATTACCATTTTAATAATTACTCAAACGTAAATTTCTAATTAGCTTTCGCCTTCATGAAATGGAAAGTTATATCTTGGTAAGCAAGCAAAACAAGTTATACATAATTTTCACTTGTAATTTTGGATGAGAAGTGAGAAAAAATAATAAGATATATAGTAAAATTTGTGATCTGCGCAACGAACAATGTACCATTTTTCGGCGACATGATAATATTTTATAGGTTGTGAAATTATACAACAGATTTATTATGACTTCATTAATACGCTCAAATGCTATTTAAAATATATGTTTTATTTATAATTATAAAATATATCAGGCGTTCTTGTATTTTTATGCTTACGTTCTCTCAACTTTTTCTTGAAAAGAGGGTCCTTACGGCGTTGCTGGTCAAAATAAACACAATATCCAAGAAAAAGTGTCCCCGCCAGTCCAACGGCTAAACCAAGAGTAGTGCGACTAATCTCCATGTTAATTTAAATTATCTAAATGTTCATAAAAATAACAGGATTATTCTGTTTTCTTAAAAAAAGTCACAGTCCGCCATTTATTACTAATATAAAAGATCGAATCTCGAAAGTTGGCAATACTCGAAACTAAATTCTGGTGTAAGCATGGCATGCGATAAAACTGAAATAAGATACGTTCAATTAAACTATATCAATTAGTATGTTTTTACGCTCTAATATAGAATAATAATAAATTTACTAATAATAAAAGAAAATAAAAAGTTTTCTTTCATATTTCTAAATAAGGTAATTATTATAAATATTTTGTGTTTTTTAAATTGAATGTGTGCTTAAAATATTTTTAAATTGTTGCCATAACCTAAAAAAAGTACCAACACGGGATTGAAATTTGAGATACGTTTTTTTATTTAGATAAACATCTAATTTTTATATATGCCCGTCGATCCCTGCAAGAAATTCGCTTGTCAGATCCAGAAATGTCTAACTGGTAAGTTTTAAGACCCTATTTTATTTACGATGGTTGCCGCCGACATTAGACATAATTCGTAGTCGCCATCTTTGCTTCAACCTTTCAGTCGCCTCCGGATTTGCGGGCGTTCCATCGCCTTTTTTCAATGTTTTGCTCAATTGGGCCATTATTTATTCTTGTTAAAGCAACATAAAAAGATTTGTATCGTTTGCGCAATACTTAAATGTTAAAATGAGTTTTTTCGGGTTCGGACAGACTGCCGATATAGAAATTGTGTTTGACGATGCTGACAAACGAAAGGTTGCCGAAGTTAAAACGGACGATGGAAAAAAAGAAAAATTATTACTTTATTACGATGGTGAAACAGTGTCTGGGAGAGTTAATGTAACGTTGCGAAAACCTGGATCTAAATTAGAACATCAAGGGATCAAGGTTGAACTTATCGGTCAAATAGAATTATTTTACGATAGGGGTAATCATCATGAGTTTATATCATTAGTGAAAGAGTTAGCACGTCCTGGAGATTTATTACAACACACATCCTACCCATTTGAGTTTGCAAATGTAGAGAAACCGTACGAAGTTTACACAGGATCTAACGTCAGACTGAGGTACTTTTTACGTGCCACTATAGTTCGTCGCCTTACAGACGTTGTTAAAGAGGTTGATATCGCTGTTCATACATTATGCAGCTATCCAGATGTCTTGAACTCTATAAAAATGGAAGTTGGAATCGAAGATTGCCTTCACATAGAATTTGAATATAATAAATCAAAATATCATTTGAAAGATGTAATAGTCGGTAAAATTTATTTCTTACTTGTGCGTATCAAAATTAAACACATGGAAATATCAATTATTAAAAGAGAAACAACTGGTTCAGGACCGAATATATTCACAGAGAATGAAACAGTTGCTAAATATGAAATAATGGATGGGGCCCCAGTGAGAGGAGAAAGCATACCTATCAGAGTGTTTCTTGCTGGATACGATTTGACACCTACAATGAGAGATATAAATAATAAATTCTCAGTTAGATACTATCTAAACTTAGTTTTAATGGACACAGAGGACCGGCGTTACTTTAAACAACAAGAAGTAACATTATGGAGGAAAAGTGATAAGTCACGATTGCCATTACATAATCCACACCATCCACAGACCTTAGCTCATCCATCAACAACTCCACAAAGACAACTGAGTGCATCCAGTGAAGAGAATTCAGCCAGAGGCCTAACACCGTCGATGCCAGATAGCTCACTTCAAAGGTCTGTGTCACCCATGCCTATAGATAAACATAATGGCCCAACACAAATGGAACAAGAAGAACCTGACATATTAACAAGTAAGTTGGCAGATACTCACATTGAGAATAATGAAGTAATACTAGAAGCAGATGAAAAATGTATAGAGAAACCAAAAGTTTCAGAAAAGCCACTAGATAAGCCTCCTCTAGAAGAACCACCATTGCCAACTGAACAACCTATTTTTGAAAAACCTCAAGTAGCTGATAAACCACAGGTTTCCAATAAACCTGTGGAAAAACCAGTGGCTGAAAAAATTGCTGTTGTAGATAAGCCATTAGTAGCCGAGAAACCTCAACTTGCTGAGAAGCCTGTTCTCCCACGGCCTGAAAGTGTTGAAGCTTCTCCGAGTCAATAGCCTTTATGTATATGTGGAGGTGTTTCTGTCTCCCCTAAAATGAACTTTGCGTTTTCATACTTGAAAACATTAGTTTAGATACAAGTTCAAAAAAGTTTGCTTATATTATTATTTGAATGCAGATTGCATCAAATCATCTTGTATTGGTAAGTGTATAGTGTTGCAATAAAATAAAGTACATAGCAATGTAAAAAATAGTTTTTATATAAAATATATAAGCAATTTTTAATATATTTTGCCACATTTTTTATTGTTAGTTATTGTATATCCAAGCCAATCCATATTTAATATAATCAATCTAAGTTAAAGTATGTTGTATTGAAATTATATGACGTAGTTGATGTTTAGTTTTGGCAAAGTGACTTCTTTTTTGTTTTGGGTGTATGGTGATTTAATACATATTTTTATCTGTTAAATACAAATTTATTTATGTACATTGACCTATAAAACATGATTTGTTGTGTTACAGTAATCTTTACAAAGGTAAAAGGTATTCAACTAAAGCATTAGAGAAAAAAAAAACAACACATTTTCAAGGAAAATTTCAATAAGGGAAAATTTAATAATAATATCTAAAAAAATATATAGAACAAATAGATGTCAATATTTAAAGTATATTGATCATTTTATAAAGCAGCTATTATTTTCTACTATTCAATGAAGTATACTTTAGTGCCATTTGTTTAAATATTAATGTAAACTATGATTATAATATATAAAATTTAAAGAAGAAATATGAATTGTTATTTATTGACAATGTTTCTTCAGTGGTACATGAGATTGGCTTATAATGGATGAATGATTTACTTTTGAATTTGACTCTAACATAAATTTTACCATATATCAATATAATCAATACATTATTTAAGAATATTGCTTTTTTATCCAATTGATATCAAATTAAAAGTGTGATAAGAGCATTCTACATAGGAGTCAAAAGTAATAACTTTATGATATCATCTGTCTTTGTAACATAGCTAACACAAAAATTTAAAAAAGGCTTAAATTATAGAATATATGTATTTACAATACAATATAAAATACATGGTGTGTGTACTGACAAAGTCAAAATCATATATAATAATATGTCTATTGACATGGGAATGAACAATATATTGTTGCTACATCAATTTATTTCAATTGAAATTGTTCACTATCAATTGAACTTGCTTTATCAGGAAATCCAGTGAAACCAATATCAATGAAATTATTTAAATGTTTGAGTAATAGCAGACATTATGAATATTTTATTAATAATTATATACAACCTTGTTCAAAACAATAATTTAAAAAAATATATATTATTTTCATTAACAATGTAATTCTAAAATTATATTAAATGCTTCTGAAATTAGGAAATTATTATATTTAAGACTAATATATCAGATAATTTTGGTTTTTTGTGAACATTATGTTTCATGATAAAATTTTTTGTTTTTATTATAAATAGCCAAAATACTTATTAAATATTTATATTTTTTACTGTATCATGATAAACATTGTTGACCGGACAATACTGATTAAATGGCTGGTGGCTTGATAAGTCACCATTTTAAATAAAAACAGTATGTTCACAAATAATATAACACTTCCAAAATACTTAGTCTTTCTAAGTTACACTTATCCAATTATTAAAATAAAGTAATGTAATACTAATATTTAAACTGAAGCCGTAGAACAAATTAAAGTGGTTCCATTTATTATTTAGTATAAACAAAATCTTTTTTTTGTTAAATTCACACTATTTAACAAAATAAAAAATAAATGCGACATATGGTCCTTTCATTCTTATATATTTTTAATTTAACAAAAATGTGGCATCTGTTTTAAATAAAATGAATCTTAAAGAGTACTTGTCTGTAAAAAGTATACTAAAAACTGTAACTAAGTAATTATTATAGCTAATTAGGTTTATAATTGTTAACTGTGGATGTATAGTTGGTATATGTAAGTAATTAATCATATATATATTTAATGAGGAGAATATGATATGTAATAACACATGGAATATAATTTGAGGGTGATCTAAGTATATATAATCTGTAATGAATTAAATTATTTAAAAAAATGCAATATAGATCATCAATCATTGTCATGTGACAAATGTTGTTATTTGTTGCATAATTTTTAAAAGTCATTTAGTTGAATTGGCAGATTAGTTGTAGCAAATTTAAACATAAAATTAATAATCCATGGAAAATTTAGATTATATATCGCCAACTTTAACGTAATAAAGGAAGGCCCCACAGTTTTCTTTTTGTTAGAGAATAGTTATTATTTTTATGTAAATTTAGAGAAAAGTCCATGTTATTGAATTTTGTTAATGTTCACATTATCTATGATTTGTAGCATCATATTGTATAAAATCTTTTTCTAAGAGATTAAGCGCATGTCGATTATATCATATTGTTAATAAAATATATGTATAAACTGCTAATTTTGTTTCTTATTTAGTAAAATGGCCTCAACTCTTATTTATTATGATATCGTAATAACGTAGTAAATTGGTAAACAGATAAAAATATTTGCTTAAAAGAGGAGACTAAAATAAAACTTAAACCTCTTTGGTTGAATAGACCAAATAAAAAAACGATTTCAAGCGCTTACAATATTATGAAATGGCGGCATGCCTGTGACAACCAATGCCAAAAGACATGTTTTGTACTCAAAACCTACATTAGTTGGCTGGGATATTTCTGAACTAACTTAAAATAATATGTGACATTCATTGTTATCTAGTTTCTATATATAAACAATTTGTTTTAGAACAAAGAATCTCAGTGTGAGTACTAGACTACTAATGAAATATATATGTTTTTGCTATATGTCTATAGTAGCTTCGTATTCTTTCTCAAGTGAAACTATTAAATTATTGATTAGTGTTGTTTTTGTTATAGCAGCTCTCATTTTTGTTTTCAAATATTATGTGAAATAATACACATAATATGTTTCTATATCGTAGTAGTTCGGTACGTACTGTGCAATCTGTGCTATATGACATTCCTATAAGGCATATGCAATGAAACTTATAAAATGCAAGCTACACAAAAAATGTATACCCATTCGATTTTCGATTAGCATTTTTGTGTCTTATTGTGTATTTATGTAGAATACCTGTCTACTCTGTTATAAAAGGGATAAATAAAAATATATAAAGTGTGAAACTGGAAAAAAAAGAATTGACTTATTTCTTAGACCTGTAAAACCTAAACCCATTTCGAATAAAATATTGTAACTAATGTATTTTTTTCTTTTAAGTTTTTAAATCGTATTGCCATATAGAGTTTCTATAGCATTTACGGTTGGCTCTTGCCCTATGTAATACGATACACATAATCTTACGTAGCGCCGGCTGTTCTGTGACGGATAACGGAAGTGTAATAGAAAACTAGAAAAAAATATATATCATGACTGTAGCACAGTGTCTGTCTGTAAACGCGATGGTTTAGGGTTCGATTCCCACTCGGAGGAAATAATTATTTTCATACCAATGTCTCGAAAATCGAGTGAAAGGTACCGTTGTCCTGCTCACCCTGCATATAATATCTTGAAAATTTAGTCACATTAAACGTTTCATTGTCAATAGTTGTTCAAATTAACAATAAACGACGAATACTTGACACTCCTTGCGAAATACACTAAGATTACGTAACGTGTCGAGGATGTAGTAACTAATGTTGTTTGTATTAGAATACAAGTCTATTTTTTGGGTAACAATGAAATTGTTATTAGAAATTTATTTTTTCTTTGATTTATTTGTTAGTAATATCAATGTTTTATTTTTGGCCTACAAAAACATTTAAATATATAACGCAAATAAACGTATATATACTGCATTCATTGGAATGGTCATGGCGATTACTGAGAATTTTAAAAAGGTCATCGTAGATATTTTTAGATATTTAACTATAGTAAAAGTTATCAAAAGTTAACGGAACGAAACGAGATTAAATAACGATTATATATATATATATATATATATATATATATATATATATATATATATATATATATATATATATATATATATATATAACTGCATTTACAAATTTAAAAAAGAAGGTCAGCAAAAGACTATAAAAAATTATATAAATATGTAAAAATAAGTAAGGTACCGCTTAAACTTTTGGCCATCAAACCATGAGTAAAGCTTATTGTATAAAGTTTTATGTAATTTGTATGTTATAGAGAAAAGACAATATAAACTAAAATTTTATTTTCGTACAATTTGTACTATAGTAATGAATAAACACCTATTGCACATTTTGGCCTATATACGACACTAAAACGTGGTTTTAAACGCAGATTTAAATCTATGGCTTCGGTATACTTTTGGGTATTAGGCGATTTGTCTATTATGTATTGTATTTTATTTTTATTTGTCGATGACAAAATAAAAACATTTTTTTACTTTTACGCTGTATCCTGCACATAGCAGAGTAGGCGGAGGAAACCTTAGGTTCAAGGAACCTAGTGTTAAGACACCGTTCCTCGCTTTCCGCCTTTCAAGGCATTGCGTGTTGAGTGGCGAAACTCAACGCTGCGCTTTGTCTTGTTTCCAGAGTAAAGAAAATGAAAATAATTCATTCTCCTCAAGCAGAAATCGAGCCCACAAACCATCACGTTTACATGCAGACTCTGCGCTACAACAGTGCCCTTTGTTTTTTTAACCTAATTTTAAATACCTCTTAATACAAAATAAAACACAAATTTACCGTCTGAATTAGAAGCTTTAAAATGGCAACACCTGCATAATTAGCATACCTTTAAAAAAACAACTTAGCATGTCGTCGCTTTAGTGGTGATGAGATTCAAGTTAGTCAAACTCAAACGACGACCACTTATACTTTTTAAAATAAATAAATAAATCTTGTTTAAACTAAGAACAACAAGTACTTGTTGAGTTTCAGTCAGGTGAGTGGCAAAACTCGACGCCGCTTTGTCTCAAAAATACCAAAATAGGAGAAATGAGAAGTAAGTGTTAAGAAGGAATCTAGTGAAGTTCCCTCTCTATATATATGCGAGATATAGCGTGAAGATATAAATATATATATTTTGTTTTAACCGTTCCGACTTTCTTGCTCATTAATATGTAAAGCCTCAAAATATGTGAGTTGACTCTCTTCTCCACCAGCGAGGATGTAATTATCATCCCAAATGGAAATCGAACCCACACCTATTGTGTGTTCAGATATTACTCAAAATAATAATATGAATCTAATTGCATATTTATTATATATTTAGAAAATAGCTTCCAAGAGATTCGATGTGACCGCGTCTTCGAAGCGATGCGCCAGTGCTGTTTAAAGCACAAGTCGGTGTCTTTGGTGTGTGAGGGATATCGTTTGGAGCCAAGAGTGTTCGCGCCGGCCACCGACAGGCCGATCAAGGGGTCCACGTATGTATACTGTTTATATAGAATGTAATTGTATGTAGAAAGTGGAAACCGGAGTATCCTAACACTAGGATTTCTCTGCAGTGCCACAATGTCATGTACATTGTGGCACTGCAGAGAAATCCTAGAGAATTAATTTTTTTTATTGTTTATTTGCATGCTCATGACTCATAGATAGTATTCTTAAAAAGGGTTTAAATATATGAAAATAAATTCAACTATTAACATAAAAGACATAACGCTTTAGCCCAATATCATCAATCTATACTACCAAATCTATTCAAAACTGTTTTCATAATATTTGTATCAAAAATAATAATTGCCTTTATTATGAACAATATCTCTTATGTAATATTAAGGACAAAATGTTTGACGTCACGTCTTAAAAAACTATTAAGTGTTATGGCTTACTTAACTTATACATTTAACTAGCTTTCCGCTGAAGGCTTTGGCCGCGTGAAAAGTAAACTACAATTCACAAAAAGTTTTGGGAGTAAATATTATGACAGAAATTTCACGAAACCTAACGATTTTATTATTTGTATGTATGTGTAGAAGAAGAGAAGATCTGGTAGCTTTAACCGATTAACATTAATATATATATATATATATATATATATATATATATATATATATATATATATATATATATATATATATATATATATATATATATATATATATATATATATATATATATATATATATATATATATATATATATATATATATATTTGTGTCAATTTTTATAAGCAGTATTTTCTTCTTCTTCTTTTATAAGCAGTATTTTCCTCAGGGGAATGAATACCTACAATCATGAAATTGGTACGGAACCCTCGGTGAGCGAGTACTACTCGCACTTGACTGATATTTTTTTTATACTATAGACTCGCGTTTGTCCACATCAAAAAACTAACCTTAAAATACCTATTCACCCTTGATTAGAAGACCCCCACATTACTATATAGGTATAGGTATATAGGTAGTTCCATAGTAGGTACTATTAAGTCTACAACATTTCAAGACAGTAGCTTAAAGGATATTTACATGTGTAACTTTTATGTACGACATACTACACTGACAGTACAGTAATAGACAGTTGATTCGAGACGAAACTTTAAATGTGGAATGTAGATATTGTCTATATCTATAGGTAACTATCGTAAAATATGTAGATTACTAAAAAAAGAACTGTTGGGAGCGTTTATGAATGTCATATCGGGTTATACTCAAAAGCAAAGTTTGTGCGTCTGTGCATGCTAAACTCAGAAACGGCTGAACCGATTTAAATGCAGTTTTTTAGTATTATATATTGCTTACCATTAACTCACTTAATATTTAGTTTTTGTTTTATTTAAATTGATTCATAAATAAAAAAGTTATATAAATTTAAACTATTTTATTCCGCCAAATTTGCTATAAAATAACTTTTTTATTGAATTTATTAAAATTTGAATGATCTAAAAGTGACAGATTAAGGTAAATAAGGTTTGAAGAAACTGCAGTCACTCTTGCACTCAGTTGAATCTCAGATCAAGTAGGTTTTTATCATTTTTAATCGAAACAATCAAAGATGGAAATTACGTGATCCTTATGGTAATTACGATATATATCGTAAGATATTAAAATTCATTAGAAGTCACTACAAGTGCGCTACAAATGAACGAACAAAATTAAATTTATAAAATGAATATTCCTCTACATCCAGCAGGTGAAGCCGCGAGCGGGTCGCTAGTATTAGAATAAAGTCGAGTATATAGTAAAAAATGTATAATAGGTAACTATCTTCTATATTCTTAGAAGTAACCATTTCCATCATTTACCTCTATTACAAAAAATATGTTTCATTTATTTTAACTATTTTAAGCAATAAAATATTTTCCTTTTCCAATTAATAATACGTTAGATACACTTTACGCATATAAAATTTCCTTTAAAACATATCAGTAAAATTGATATAAAAAAATATATGTCACTTAAAACACGTGGGCAAAGCGGTCGTCGCATCACGAGTCTTACAGATGCCAGGTAATATCGGGCGGTGGGCGAGGCGCTTAGGTAGGTATGTATATACTAATAATATAAGGCACACCAATCCCAAGATCTACCGGTTCGAATTAAAACTTTTTTGTGTTCGATAATCTATTTATCGATATATTTTTTGTTTTAGTTATATCGATATTGATTAGAGATATTGGTCAAGTGCGAGTGGTGTTCCCGCACCGATCGTTACGTACCAATTTCGTGATTGTAGGTCAACGGAAAACACAACTTATATAAGTGGACAAACTTAAATTAAAGAACTGAACTAACTCTTTTGCCGTCATCAACTTAGAAATTACTTATTTCCGGATTTATCCCTTTATTTTTACCGTAAGTTATGAGTGCTTGCCAAATATAATTCTAGGTTAACGGGAAGTAGCCTATAGTTTTGACAACACGGCGTATTTCATACAAAATGCGGCAAAGCTAAGCATAAACGCTCGCCTTTTGGTTGCGTTGATTTAAAAGCTTTATTTTTCCTGTGCTCGAAGGGACTATAGATATAGGTTATTTAATATTAATTACATTAGATACTCTACGGAATCTTGACCAAAAACTGTCTTGATCTTTATTTTGTAATAATAAAAACCAAAATTATTCGGTACAATATATCCATTGAGCCTACTTTATTTACTCAGCAAATATTTTGTGGTGTGTAATGCAGGAAATAAATTTTATTTATAGTGAGGACTTCGTTGCTCAATAAGTTGTTTAATAAGTTTTAATTTGTTTATTAAGATTTACAAAAGGTGACCCCATGGGAATCGTGTCATACGAACACTTCGCCACTGGTGACTAATGACTAATGGCACTGGTAGCTAGATATAGATATATAAAATATACGTATAAGCTTATTCCTGAATTTGTTAGTTCTTTTACTTTATTCTTCATTTTCGCTAAAAAATATATTATTGTAACAGTATTACAGATACTCTAAAAATTGCAATATACACTATTAAAAACATAAAAAATAAACTATTAAAAAATTGTAATAAGATATTATAACGTTTAATATGTTTGATTCCAGAACTTACTGTATCAATATACATATTCGTTCCAATCAGTTTTCATGAGATAAACCACGTTATTGATTACCACGTCACGCAACACATTATTTTACAATGAAACTTGTTTTTTTTTTATTAAAAAAATATTAATTAAACAACTAATATTATTGTAGCTTAGAATTATAATTGATATTCATCGCGCGTAAATACTAAATAGTTTCTTCAAGGTGGCGGATATATCTGACCAAGGTTCTAAGTTATTCGGCCTAAATAAAAAAAAAAAAACTTAATCAAAATCAACTTCATTTTGATTTTGTGCCCATAAGGCAACTGTTTATATTTAATCTTTATTTCTCATATTGTTTGATTAGATTTCTATGGTGTTGAAAGTCTATAAATATTTGACCTTTAAAATGATTCGATCGTAATATGTGTTGATAGTAATCTGATGTTTGCGTGTGATAACCACGAACAACTCGTACACCGCAGTCCTAAAATAACCTTGATGTAGTGATGTACCTACGTAATTATTATTATATAAATTAAGTTTTATTTTAAACTCGCTTAATATGGCTGAAAAAGGTATCACTATAAACAGAGAAAGTTAATATAACAAACACTTTCCCCGATCTGAATAGGATATAACCAGTTATTAGGCTTCGCCAGTTAACACACTATCATTATGATCAAACTGACGGGGAAGTCGATACATATTGTATAATTTTAATCCCTTGATAGTTTCAACTATTGCTTATTATTTGTTTCAATTATGTACATTATTCAATAAATTAGGAAATCTCTGGTCTTTTGTATGCAACTTCACCTACAATCCTTATAAAAGTTTTTTATATTATTATTAATATTGAAACTTTCTTTTCAGTTAATTATGGATCATCGTCCACGAAGCAAAACACTTAAGCAAAGAAGTTGGATATTTAAGTACCCAAGGACATTCCAAGTGACGTTTACCGTTTTGGGACTTGGAATATTTTTCTCAAAGCCAATCTACGACGTGTTCTTCCGTGAACTTGAAAAACCGGACTTATCGGAGCCGCCGACCACCTTCTTGTATGTAGAAACCAAAGAAACTGAATAGATTATGGAATCAGTGAAACGGGCCAAGGAGAGATTTGCAAAATATCCGCTTATATACGCAAAGTGTACTAAACAAGGATCGCTATACGCCCGGTGCGTTTTGCTACGAGAGGACTCGGTTAAAAAAGACGAATGTGCTAAAGAGTTTCAAGAATTCAAGTCTTGCTTAGTGTCAGCCGCTAAAGAACTCAAAACAAGGATTTAAAATGTGGACGTATATAAGAAAATATGTTGACCAGGACTTCAGAAGGCATCTAAACATTGGTCTCGCGATCCGAATAGCACTTATAGCGTACAGTAGTTACCATGATATGAATTTCGAAGTTTCATACACTGATATAGATTATAAAGTGTTTACTGATGCTGCAAAACACGTATACGATGGGGAATCCCCGTACAAAAGACATACATACCGCTATAGCCCCATAATAGCTTATCTGTTGGTACCAAATATAGTATTAGGCAACTACGCCGGAAAAATATTATTTGCTTTTTTCGATATTTTCATTGCAATAGCTATAAAAAAATTGGTAGAATGTCAAATAGGAATCAAAAAAACCACAGATACGATCTCTACATATTGTGCTCTCTTCTGGTTATATAATCCAATGAGTATTGCCATTTCGACCAGAGGCAACGCGGACTCGATACCGTGTTTTTTTGTTATATTGTCGATATATTTCTTACAAACAGACGTGGTTAAAAGCTTGTATAAGTATGTGTTGGCGGGTTTCTTTTTGGCCGTTGCCATTCATTTACGACTGTACCCTTTAGCTTTTAGCTATCCTATGTATTATTCTCTAGGAGAGTACAAAATTCATCGCAACACAAGGATCACTGATGGCATTATCTCCCTAATTCCGAATAGAAAGCAGGTCATTTTGACCGCAAGTTGCATTCTAACGCTAACATTTCTATCCTCACTCATGTATTCACTATACGGCTACGAGTTTCTCTTCGAAACGTACATTTACCACTTATTTAGGAAAGACACTAAACACAACTTCTCCATATTGTTTTATTATTCCTATTTAACTATGAACCATTTAGCGTTTGATGTTGTCAAAACGATATTGCTGATTTTTAAAATAATGCTAATATTTCTAGTGAGTTTAACTTTTGGTACTAAATTTGAGACTTTGCCATTCGCATTGTTCTGTCAACCGTTCATTCTGGTAACTTACAACAGTGTAATGACGTCACAATACTTCATTTGGTTTTTGTCTCTAATGCCTTTAGTAGTTCACAGTTTTAAAATAAAGCCCGCGAAAGCTCTACGTTTGTTTACTCTATGGCTTTCTGCTCAAGGGGGGTGGTTGTTTTTTGCATATTTACTAGAATTTAGAAGTAAAGAAGTGTTCCTATTAATCTGGTTTAATAGTGTCTTATTCTTTTGCACTAACATATACATTTTGGTACAACTTATCAAAGCTTATAGACCTGGATATGGATTTGGCAAAGCTGAAGAAATAAAAGAAAATAGTTCAGTTTATTTCTAAGGAAATATGGCAATAATTTGAAATATTACATATAACATGTAAATACTGAATGTATTGTGCAATATGCCTTCTCCAAAAAAAAAATATCCACATTTTTTAAATCATTTTAGTTCTAATTTCCTAATATGTAATACTAAATTAAATATCTAAAATATGACTACTAATAAAGACAAACTTTGTCAAACATAGTACTCAAAATAATGGTTGTTGATTATTTTAAATGTTACTTATGCATTGTGTTATAGAATAGTTAGATTATAATGTAGATAGAAAACGAATGTAGAATAGTTTAAAATAAAAAATGAACTAAATTTCCATATCTTTTATTACTACAAGCTATTATATAACAAAAAACTACATTGCAAACTAAAAATGCACTTTTGTAACAAACATTTCTTATAAAGAAAATACTTTATAGATTTTGTATGGTTTCTTTGAACAACATATTGTTAAGGAACTTGTATTGTAATTTATTCATACATTTATTTATGTATGTTATTTAATCCCTTAAGTCACCCCTTTTATACCCATTGAGTTAAAGAAATCATAAAATTATTGAGTGCTATGGCAGTATCTCTATATCAAATGTTGTCCAAAAAACATACTATTTCTTTTCTTGAAGATTTATTTTAGTTAAATCTTCAGATTCACCTTGTGACATGTTAGAAAGCTTTTTCCCGATGCGTTCATGAACATCAAGATATTTTGCTACACATCTATCTAAGCACACTGATTCACCTTTTCCTGTAAATTATAAGAAATTACTATGACTATTAACTAAGAGAAGAAAACAAATTGCTATCTTGTTCTATAGTAATAGAAGAATTCATACCAATAAGGTATAAGTTCTGTTTATTGTATTCTGCTTACTTTGAAATATCCTGAACTAGTTAAATGCATATAACAAATAATATTATTTCTATGGAATGTATCAAACTCACAGGAGATTGAAACATGTCTGCTATGTCAATATATTTCTAGGTATTTTAAAGAATAACATTAAAATATAATAAACTATTTTTCCTTACCTAATTCTGGCTCATGATATTTAACAGGAATACATTTACGATGACATGCACTGACCAATCTATTATACATGTCTGACATCATCTCTATCTCAAGCTCCTGAACCATTTGCAACTTAGCAGGATCTAATTGTGGCACCGCCATGTTTATTGTTTTTTCGTAGTTATCGAATAATAAATCTAGTTAAAATAAAACCTAAAAATTTATAAAAAAATTTAATATACTATATTGTAAGGAAAAAGAAATGTTAGGATTTGGATGCTTAAATAAAGATTTTTATGTTAACAAGTAATTTGGTTGGTTGTACGATTTTTTGTTTAATTTTTAGCCTACTGTTTAATATAAATTTATTTTCTTAGAATAACAAAGTCAAGTACATCAATAAAGTAATAAAATTCAAGTAATTAAAAAAATTATTATTACATAGTATTTATGCCTAATAATTATACAATGCTTATTTATGAAAGTTAAACACTTAAGATTTACTTACACTCACAACTTTCTGTACAAGTCAGGGTATTCTCCTTCGTTAGATCGACGCATGCGTTCACGAGCTCTCATATTCTCCAGACGACGATCATTGACATAATTCTTAGCTACCACAAAAAGGGACAAACTTGTAACAGTTACTGCTAACCTGGAATAATTTTTTAAATGGACTTTAGCAATTATATATAAAACATCTAAATAAAATTTGACATATGAGATTCTAAGAAATAGAACTACGTTAATTTAAAAAGAAAAAATATGTATATTGATTGATAATGGCCAGTTATTAAATATAGTGAAAAAATAGACAAAAGTAACCTAAGAATCACTAGACAATTACGAAATATACCACTGGAGAGCTCACCAACAACGAATGCAATTGTATGAAAAATATGAAATAGGTATTGTTTAATTAATTACCAAGAAAGGGTAATCTTTCCAAATTTACCAAGCGGCATACTATATTCTCCAAAAACTCGGATTACATTTGACCACAATTGACTATTGACATTTTTTCTTTTGAGGTTATTCAATATCTTAAATCTTAATACTTATGTTATCTGGAACTATATTAAATTATGATAAAATATCGTGATGTAATATTTTATGATATCAATAAATAATTATGTAAAAACTAAGTATGTGTAAATAAATTTAAAAATAATGTAATATTTTATACCGTTATTATAAATATTACGTAACTGCCATATATTTGGTTTTGTTAGCATTGTCTATGGTCACAAAACGCTCTACTAACGCATTTGCTAAAATGGACAGATCATTTGACAAGAGTAACTGTCAATAGTACAAAACATAACGTGGGGTTCGTTTTGCGTGTTAATTAATGCATAAGATATTATTAACATAATAGATACTGTTAATATATTGAAAATTACACATCCTACAAGTAATCGAAGGTTTATCCGCAAAAGGTTTCCAAGTACTAAGGAAATATGCCTAAAGCAACCAAACTTCATAACAAGGGTAAGACAAACACTATCCAGAAATCTTGTAAACCAGATAAAGATATAACCGACAGTGCAAATCCAGAAGAATCGATTAGAGAATTCCAGTTGCAATTATGCTGGTGTATACAACAACTAGAAAAAACATTAGCAGACAAAAAAGGCAATGAAAAACAATGTAAGTGAACAAGAAATTTCTAAAATTTTGTAATTATTATGAAATTACATCTATTTACAACTATTTTAACGCAAAATTAACTTTTATATCAGTAAAATGAGGTCATAAGAGCATAAATAATAGCTAATTAAAAAATATGCTCCATTTGGCATCATATTAATAAATCTTTACTTTTTTTCAGTACAAGAAGCATGGAAAGTTCTCACAGTATTGAAGAATAATAACCAACCTATGATACGCAAAAGACAACTAATGAGAACACACTTTGGTGATTATAGAGCAAAAATGGCTGCCGAAGAAAAGAAACTTGCAAAAAGTAGGTGTTTAGTGATACCTAGCTAACTAATAATGTTTAAATTAGTTATAAGGTAGGTTGATTTCATTGTTGATTTTGTGTGATTACAAAATTAGATAATTCTTCTTATTTTTTAAATTAATTTCATTTTTAAGTAACTAAATTAAATTATAATTTTTATATTGTACATATGTATAAATCTTTTTATTTGCCAATATTATATTGTTTGATTTTAGCTATACTAAAGATAATATCTTTTCAGTGGCAAGCAAAATTAAAATATCTGATAGCCCAGCTCAGCCAAAGGCTACATTTTTAAGAAAATCTGTATTTTTGACGACTGGAGATAGTTCATTTAAATTTCATTTTAATGTACCACAAACTACTGATCCCACTGTTGAAAATAATGTTGTTGCTAACAGTGGATCAACAAGTGAAGGAAATGTAGACGAAAGTAAATGTTCTAGAACAGAAACTCAGAATTTGAAACCTATTAAGTTTTCTAATTCTTCATCTGAATTCAAATTTAACTTTAATATAGAAAAATAATTTAAACTAATGTTATATGTGTAATGTAATTTTTATAAGATAATAAATTGAATACAAATACTTAATTTCTTTTTTATGTGATATACACTTTTATTTTGGATACATCAGTTGCAGAGTGATTGATAAAACCCTGGAGTGACTGAAGTTGCATTATCATCTCTAATTTTTATAGCACAGTTATAATCTTCAAAGTAGTTATCAGAATTTGTCATAGCAACTCCCACGGGTAAATCAAAACTCTGGAAATATGAACCCCATGTGGCCACACCCATTAACTCATTACTCTTGACATTAAATACAGCTCCACCTTCGACACCATGATATTTTAGACATAATATATCATTTGCTCTAAACTGTTCTAATGTACATGAATGATAGCAAAGTACATTAAAAGCTGCAGTGTTTTTTGCGAATGGTAATACGCTGGGACATAATTTCATGTTCATAGTAACATTTAATTCCATCAATAGATAGTTGCTTTGCCAAATTGGATATGTAGAAGAAATCTGAAAGTTTATCCAATTCATCATTTATTTAAATAAAATACTGCTTCATTAATGAATGTTATTAAATACAACATGTGTTGTTTTAATTGCAGTGTAGCAATGGAAATATCTCATGCCATGGGCCATGGTTTTGGGTTTTGTCCCCACTCGAGGGAATAACCTTTGTTTCCCCGGTCTGGTAAAACGTAAGCGTGAAGCTAAAAAAAAAATACATGAAAATATCTATTTTAACTGTTTTAAAAGTGTTTTTCTACACTCATGTAAGAAAAGAAACATATTTTTAGAAAATGTATAAAAATTTAAACCCACGTAGATAAGCGTGTACACGTGAATTTTGACATAACTATATGGGAACGATGAGCTCGTAGTGGTCAAAATGCTTGGACGGTTTCCGAGAGGTGCAGGTTCAGATCCCGTCACGTTAGAAAATTTAAAGATTTCGTAAAAACTATGTAAGTATTTTTTATACAATAATTGTGAGTTATATGTTATTGTTCTGTTCAAATCCTTTTTGAATTTAATTTGATAGAAAAATGAGCTGTATATTTTATGGAAAGCGTAAAATTGAAAATAAAATATAGTCATAAAGTCTATGAGTGGTGAAATATGTTTTCTTAAGCGCGAATTTGTATATAGACCAGTGAAGGGAATATTGTCTCCGTCAAAACTGAATCAGGACCGATGCTTACTAATGCTTATTAGTAAGCATCGATATAAATTATACATAAATTAAATTACCTTTTCCCTCACATACCCCACCACTGTATACTCGAGTTTGTCTAATTTTCGTTGTTCAAACCACAAAAATGAATCGTCGGTGCGCTTCTCGCTGTAAACTTGTGTATAATCCCACCCGACAACGTAGTCGTCGTTCACTATAATGAAGCCTATATCGTCGTACTGTTGTTTGGACTCTTTAGAAGGCATCACCAAAGCTTTCACTGTTAGCCTTTGAGTTTGATATATTATAGATGTGTATTTTATTTTAAGACTGAAATTGTGAGGAGATTTAATATATACTAATGTTTGAAAACTGAAGAATCACTAGCTAATATCAGAAACTTGTTTTTTTTTTAAATTTTGAATAGTACATTTATCAAGGAAGTAATTAGGTATTATTTGTACATTAGGTTAGAGTTACCTTGAGCACTTAGAAGGTCCTACTGATTCTTAGTTATTCTCACTGAGCCACCAGGGTAAAGACGCAGGTTAAAATTAGTATCTAATGTTTATAATGAGGCCACAAAAAGGTATCAAGGTAATTGGTGGAAGGAGCCTGAAGTCAACCCTAAGTAAGTATTTATAATTATTGCCATTGCCCTGCAGAGATACGTAACTATTCCAGCATTTTTTTTATTTAACACAATACTCTAAAAAAATTTACATATAATAATTTTCTCTATGTAACCTAAGTACAGCCATTTTGTTCGAAAATGCTATGTGCAAATCTGTACTTATATATTATTCATAGCTTAATTTAGATCAATTAAGTATTTTTTTTTCCTATAATATTAATATATCTCTGTAAGGTTTCCCCGAAGCATTAGCATTTCACTTTAGTAAATGGTTACGAGTTGTGGCTCAGGTTAAATCTGCAATTCATTTCGGCTACAGTAAGATGAAGCGTAGCGTAGCGTTCCACTAAACAACACGCAATGTTTCGAATTAAGACGGAAAGCGGAGAACGGAGAGTCCTCATCCTCTCTGCCGGCTACATGCAGGATACCATGTGAAGTTTAAAAGAAACTATACATACAGATAAACACATCGAGCCGACGTAACAAATATATGGTGGTCCACACACGTTGCTGTACATAAGTAGGGCACTACGTTTTGGCGGGAGTGTACTACTTTGGCCAGCCATGGGTAGAAGACGCTACTGTCTGACACTATATTTGCTTGTACTTGATATCCTTCTAGACGATGGAAATCTGGAAATTATTTGTATTGAAAATATTAGTATATTATACTATTATAATTAGAAAATGTAATTTTTTATGTCTTCATTTATAATTGTTGTAAAACAAACTCTAGAATAGGCAAAACGTGTAGAATATAATGTTTTGATACTATCATTTCTACATCTACTTTTAATCTTTATAGGTAATAAATAATACTTATAAAGTAATAGAGCCACCGTGGCGCAGTGGGACAGCGTGACTGTAAACGCAGTGTTTACAGATTCAATCACCAATCTGAGGCAGAAAATATTTTTAATTTCTTGTTTATAACAATTTACAAAATACTTAAATACTTTACTTATAATTTACAAATTACATTACAATAAATAAATATGTAAAAGTGAATTTGCAATGGCGGCCTTATCGCTGAGAGCGATCTATTGCAAGCAATCGTAATAAATAACACGTGTTGCTTTACAATTATACATGTAATAAATATTGTTAAATTATATTTAATATATATATATATATATATATATATATATATATATATATATATATATATATACATATAGACGTTTTGATATGACAAAGTCTGTAATATAATATAATAATAAGACTTACAGGTTAAATTTAAATCTAAATCATGGTTCCGTCTGTACCACGGCGCATATAGACCGTCCGATCCGTCCAACTGACCGTAACTTGATAAAATTTGTAGCGATACAAATATTACAAAACGTATCACAATCATGTGTTTAAAATAAAACTCGATTTTATTTTACAACTATTTTATGGAATACTTAAAGTTAGTGTACATTGAAATTTACACTGTGAAATAAAAAAAAATAAGCATATTTGAATATAGAATAGTTTATGTTTTTAAATCAATAAATACAAACGGTAATAATAATAATAATTTGCAAATATACCATAAAAATAAAAGAACAAGAAAATATACTAATAATAATATAATATCTTAAAACATATTAAATATCTAATTGTAAATATTAAACAATTTCGTATTTGTCCGGATGGAAGCTGATGTCCTGAGAGAAGTCGACGCCGGCGCCGCTGTCGGCCTGCGTCACCTTGGTGGCGGCCAGCATCGCCAGCGAGGTGTCCGACACCCACGACACCGACAGCGGGAAGAAGTCGTTTGGAATTGCGGGTGTCACGCTGTAATTAATGGAATTTACAATTTTTTTAATATCATGCATGTATTTAATATGAACATTTATATTTATTAGTGGATTATGTAGCAAAATGAAATTATTTTTAGTAATCAAGTATATATTAACAATTCTTTAAAATATTATTCCCATAATGAGATTTAAAGCATATAATAAAAGCTACACATATATTCAAAAATCTCACGTAAACTCCAAAGTGCCAGTTTTCTGTTGTTTGTTTATCAAAGGAACATTCCAGATTATTGAGCGTCCCTTTTGCGTGTAGCTACCCTCCCATTGGTGCACTATGAGGGACGGGTTGCCAGAACTGAAAAAAATATTTACCTTTTTAAATAATAATGATAATTTTCAAGAGTACAGAAAAGATCTTAATAATATAAGCCCTTTTTACTTTGAAGTCTGAACCATTCTAGATATCTATTAATTGCTGGTATAAAAATAACTACTCGTCTGACTATTCTGCGGTTACCTAGCGAACTATTAGCCTAACTTCTCGCCCGATTACTGGACCAACTACATGCTAAACAATTATAATAAATAAAAATCCACTCATCTACACAGCCAGCAACTCGCCGAACAATTACCCGAACTGTATATTGCCTCACTTACCCAACTACATATCTAAATACTTCATCATTTTCTCAACTAATTACACGCCCAACTTCTCGGACAACTATTTTTCTGAATATACAATATCTGTATCTGAATATATCTGTATAAAATACAACTAATGTCTACTACTCGTACTATCGCTCTCCCAATAACTCGTTAAGCTACTCGTTCAACTATGCTCCAATCTATAATTCACTCTATCACAGTTATTTTAACCGGATTATATTTACATACAATTTACTATCTAGAAATTAAAATAAAATTAATTCTGCAACCGAAGCCGCAGGAAATTGCTAGTATAGAATACAAGAAAAATATAAAACACTCACGGTATAGGTATAGTTATATTAACATCGGACAAAGTCAAGTGATCTTGTTCCAATTCGTACTCAATGTTGACGTCGCATCCGCCATTTGCACCATCGGAAGGCCAGCAGTTAACTGAAACAATACTTATTTATTTATAATATAAATATAATAATAAATCTTGAATGAGTAATAAATAAAATAAAATAAAGAGCAATAATAAAATAAATCTTGTCCCTCCCACGGACGGACACTAAGAGTGCCCGAGTACGCACCAGTACCAGTGCAGAGGCACTCAAGAGGAATATCAAAATTAAAAGACCACTTAACCCTTTCCACTCCAATGTCGAGTGTCACTCGACATTATCCAAATATTGATTTTACAACAGGCAGTAAAGTTACTGGCCCTCAAATATAGTATCATGTAATTACTCATAAAATAAAGTTTATTAAATAAAAAAAATTTGTTTCTTTTTTTTAAATACACAAAAAACACTAAAAGTTAAAAAAAAAACGTAATTTTAACGTGGAGCTGGTGGAATAAAAAGAAAAACAGCCTTGGAGTGGAAAAGGTTAAACTTACCAGACAGTGGTGCAGATTTATCATCGCCGCTGGTCAGCCGCCATTTTAGAACACCCACGTCACTGTTCATCGGGAACGGCCTCTGAGCTTGCTTCAGACGGATGACGCCTTCAGTTCGGAATGCTTCCTTATCTACATTTGGATGTGTCTGTATGGGAACGGGAAAAATTTACGGTATATTTACATGTTTGGCAAGACTCGGCAAGCGTCTACACAAAAGCGTACAAGGGTGCTTGAGTTCGCTTGTGAGAGATTGCTAAAGCTTCCGGCTTGAGATGTATTGACACTTGTGGAGGCTTGCCGAGCCGTGACAAGCACATAAATACATCACTAAACATGGTAGACAGAGAGAACCTAGTGTCAAAGCACTATATTCTCCAATCTCTGCGTGAAATTTCTTACAATTCTTGTCTAGATCAATTTAATATAATTTCTATGTAATTCTTAGTACGTTTCTATACATATTAAAACGGCTTAGAATATTTTTTGTAATTTCTAGATAGACATTATAAATATTTGTAAATAGTTACATACTTGCAATTGCAATGGCCGCGAGTCCTTGTTATCGACGTGCACATGAATTTTGCCAAACTGCTCGTTGCTTATGCGCAGCGTTAATAAACCTAAAAGAAACCAAAGTAAATAATAAATGAATAATTCACTTTATTATTCTAAGTTATTTTTATCGGTCACAAATTTGTTTTGGCATAAAGCTTTGTTGAAGCAGTTATTATTTAATTACTTTTATGAACGAAAATAACATTATTTCATTTTCAGTTGTTCGAAAAAGAAAATAAACTGTTCAGGTACATCCTTGGACGAAGTATTTATGATATATATGTTAAAAAAATGCGAAATAGAAGTGAAATTTATTATTTAATATATATATTCATTTTTGTTTGATATACATCCATTTTTTTTTATTTTTCGGATTGCTTCGAGACAACCTTTGGTTTGGTAGATGTACATACTAAGGATAAGTGGGTACTGGATTGTACAAAGGATACACAAACTTAATATACAAGAAAAACCTGTAAAACACTTAAAAAAAACTTACCAGAAAGCTCAAAGTTCTGTATATCACCATCTCTACCGGCTGTCAAGCTCAAACGCTCTTCGAAACGTAAGTGCACACTGAAAACATATTTCATATGAATAAATTAATAAGTAACCATTATTTATCTCTTAAAGATGGTAAAGCGAAAATATATTAATTTAAAACGATAATAACATCGATTTTGATTGAAATATAATAATACTATTTATTACATATAAATGCAATAATAATGTATATGATAATTTATCCATACAAGTTATATTTGTATTGATTTAATTTTAGTTAAATTCTTATTTCTTACATAAGACTTACCAGTTCTTATGTAAATGTAAAATAAGAATATTAAAATAGCTGATTTCAAATTATTATAATTTTTTAATAGAATTGAGAAATATTTCATATTTTACTATTAACGCGACGGTCGTGAGTTCGATACCTGTGAGGATCTTGAGAATAATTTTTTTTGGTTTCCTCTGCCAACATTGCTATCTTCTTCGGCATCTGTAAAAAAAATTAAAAAAAACCTTAAAGTAAGTGAGTACTCACTCCTTATTATTGCTAACGACGGGCGCCTTGTCGACGGCGTGCGCGTGCGCGGGCGCGGCGACGGCGGCCGCGTCCCCCTCGCTGCGCAGGCGGGACACGAACGTGTCGGCGTCGGCTCCGCGAGACCCCAGCTTCATGGCCGACCTGGTTGCGGTGCGACTGTGAAACCATTGCTTACTTTAAATATTATAGTCGTAATAGGCGTGTAGGCTTGAGCCAAGGCGGACCATTTCTTACCACCTCAAAGAAATTTAAAAAAAAATAATATCTCACAGAAGCCTAAATATCGGAATAGCTACATAAACTTTAACTACGTTTTTGAATAATAATAATAATAATAATCTAGAACGAATAATTTTATGGTTATGACGGTAAAAATTTAATAGCCTACCTTGAAAATGCGCAAATCCCATCACAATCTGTCTGTGTATCTTATATCCTTTGATAGATTGACCAGTGATTATTAGTTAACTAATTAATTAAGAAACCAAAGTGGCCCTTAGTGATAATTTGCAATTTGTATAATTAATAAGTTTTTGGGTTAGGTCACTTTGATTCTGAATAAATGATATATTATGGTACAAAGCAAAGATTCACTATTGGCTAGAAATCCTATTCATTCTACAAACACTATTATTAGAACAATAAAATAATAAACTAGTTATTATAACTTTAAACCTAAAAATTCATGAAATAATATAAATACAAAAAAAAAATAATAATAAAAAAAACTCACGTCTCTCGAACAGGCGTGGTGGGTATTTTTTCAGCGATCGGTTCAGACGGTGCAGAGGCCATGGACGAGCTGCCGAAACCACTTCCTAATGAATGAAATATATAGAATGACATATTTAGTCTATTTTACATAAACAACTAAACGCGGCGTTGAGTTCCGCCACTGTCACACGCAATGTCTTAAAAAATGGGTTCAGGGCTCCTACCCCCCTATATGCGAAAACCTATTTACGCGGTAAGCTATTATTATAAAATTTTATTTTATAATACAGAAAAACCGTTGAGTTTCTCCTCTGACTGACTGACGATATCAATTTTTTTTTTGGTAAATTGACGATTGACGAATCGACGATATGCTGTAGGTAATTCTCGTCTACCTACGATCAGGAAATTAGTGACCGGTATTTCTTTTCAGTTCCACACTGTAACGGGGTATAGTACAAGGAACCTAGTGTTAAGACACTCTATAGTTTATTTTCCTCCCAATCTTTGAAATATCGCATGTTGGGTGGCAGAACGTTACACCGCGTTATACCAAACGAGGAAAGGAAAGTAATTTATTCCTTCATAGTGTCAAACTATTCCACTAAACCAAGTATTTTATTTAATAAAATTGTAAAAGAAGCTAAATCGACACCATTATCGACAACTGTATTTACTTTTAAATGTGTACACATTTAAATACGATTTTACAGGTCTTACTTTTTTAGCTGTTGTAATGTATTAATAGTTTATCATAAAAAAAGTTTGTCGTTTTTAAACATGAAAATATGACCTATGAAAATAAGATGAAATCAAAAAATGCAAATTTAATTTGTAAAGCGATGAATTTGAAGTTCAAAATAGGAATATTTGTATATGTACCGAAGCCAGTTGACGAGCGCGGCGTCTGCCCTCGTTTGGCCGCTTCCAGTCGCTCGCGCTGCAGTTCCTTAGCACGTTCCCTCATACGATTGTTGGCTTCGCGTTCTTGAGTCTACAAGTAATATTTTATATTTATTTTGATATCGTTGCCGGAATTAGGAGACGATTTGGAATAAATGAAGCTTATAATTTTTTCATGAGAAAAAGCCGCAAGACAGCGGCTTACGCTGATTAAATATTAGATTTGTCCGAAAGAGATATAGATAGAACTCAAAATTAAAATTTATTAAAAAACAAAATGTGAAATAATAATAAAGCATAATTGGCATTCATGATATTTCCTCGAATGAACAAAAATGAGGCACAAAACCAACTCACCTGTCTTACAGCTTGGTATATTTTTTCTTCATGAGAGTCCATTTCAACAAATGAGCGAACCTTGAATGATCATAGCATTAAAATTATTAAAAAAAAAAATAGTATCACCTGTCAATGCAGACAGACACGAGTAACAAAAGAGTAATTATTATCAGATTGTATGCATTTGCATGTTTGCAAATGCAAATGCATATAATTGTATTTTTATAGCGTTATTGCATATTTTGGTACATTTTCGTCGATAGCGCATATTTTACGCACATTCACCTCGCAAAAACTCAGGGAGAGAACTAAATCTAAGCCCGAGTCCCGACTCCCGAACGCGTTGGTGAAATGCGTCGTGGGTGCGAGGAAAGGGCTGCCACAGACGCCACTCGCTGCTTTACTCACGCGATTAAGGCAATTCAATTGCTTTTGTCTCACTGTATTTAATTTTATAAAAAATTAATGGAATCTTGGATAAAAAAATTACCTAGGCCAATTTAGGACTGAAGACACTGTGACTTTTAAAGTAGACAACAACTACTATATATTCTAATAATAAATGTATTTTTGATTGTGCATATTCTATGCATATTTTGCCTTTTTTTAGTGCATATTTGCCTGCACATTATGACATTTTGATAGTGCATATAATCCGATGTCTAGTAATTGTGACATCTAAAATCCAAATAGTAGTTTCTAATAAATTTTTCTACAATTAATAAACAGTTTTCCACTGTAAAATAATATACACAATAAATAAAAGTACACAAGTACTTTACACTCACCTGGGCAAGATTTACACTTTCCCTATATCCGAGAGCAACAATTTCATCAAAAGCAAATAATAAATTGAATGCTTGATTTAGTACTTCGGCTTCAGTTAGTTGAGTGCAGTATTCTGGTACCTGGAATATAATTTATATGACAATATAACAATATACATTATATTTGAGAATGTGTCATATAAATCTGCCTACAGCCACAATTTTTTTGTGTGTACTATAAAATGTTAAATATTTTTTTTCATGTTAATATAATAAAAGCCTGGGACATATGATAGGAAATTGTACATACCACTCTACTAAATAATCGCAGTGTTTCCAAATCTTCCAAAATGTTACTGGCCTTAGTGGTTATCAGTAACATATACAACTTGTCCAATGGCTGATACACATACCTTAAAAATTAAAAGTATGAGCACATAAATTGTATTATATTTTATTTATATTTTAAAACGTCTTACCTGACAGATTCAGTTTCAACAAAAGTATGTTGGCGACCACCAGTCATTAATTTTGGAAATGCAGCTAATAGTCCCTCAATTCGAGCTTTTGTCATTTCGACAAATTGACGAGATACAAGGGCTAAAATGTGAAAAGGACCGAGATCAAATATTTGAAACATATTTTGTGATAGAAAATAAATTCAATGATATTAAAATGATAAGATTAATAATCACTGTATATACCTTTCCCAGATTTTGTACACACCGTTGCCGCTATAAGCACCTAAAACATAGAAAATATTAAGAATTTATCTATTTATGCCGGACACTAAACATGAATGTTATGGCCAGTATAAGTGAAATATATAGATCAAATTACTATTTCACACTTTAAAGCTGATCAATTAAAGTAAAAACTATGCTTACCATCTTAGTAATTATATTATGTTACTAGATATTTAAGAAAAACACAATCCCACTAAACAAGGTGACGTGTAGGAAGTAGACACATTTGTATTCTGTCATAAAGACAGTGACTTTTTGAAAAAACGTTTTTTATATATACCCAACTGTATGCATAAAATTTATTTATTCTTAAGAAATAACAAACAAAATAATTATTTAATGTATAAAAATATGACAAATCCTTTTGTCTCAAATTACAAAAAAAATATATATTTCTGAATTATATAATATGTTATCTGGCCTAAAAGGTTGACGACAGCTGCTGCATTAAAAAAAATTACTATTGTCAGTAAAGAAGTAAGCACATTGTGTTCATTTACAAGTTACAAGTTACTTAATTCTTTCTTCTTTAATTGTGTATTAGATATATTGTTTCGTTGTTATATTCGTTGTTGCCGATGAAATGATGAAGTTGTATAACTAAACAAGTTAAAGTTCTATGGAAAACAATTTGACTACGCAGAGTGCTACGTATTTTTGTAAGTAACATAACATTTATTTTGTCGGTTCACATATAATCTTAGCACATTGGTTCACATGCTCGTTGCGTTGTTATTGATATACCGACATTATTTCGGCTAATAGTCAGTTATTTCATTTGCATACAATTGACTTTTGTTCATGCCTGATAATAGATTATAGTATTCTTTAATAAACATAATTTAAGGAAAATAGATGTAGATGTTTCTTCGTATTAATTTTTAAGTAGTGTTAATCATTTATATAGTACCTTCTTATGTAATTTCGTAGTTACTTTACATATGTTATAACTTTGGAATAGTTATGGAAGAAGCATCTCTAATTGAAAAAGATGATAAGGTAATTGAAACCCTGTTCGAAATAATAATAATATCAAATTTAAATTATATATCATAGAGCAATTAGTTATGAAACTTACTGTGTCAGAGGTCAGTAAACTCTAATATGCTGGATGTTCATATCTCACATAAATATAATGTACATATCTATTTTATAAATGGTGTACAATTTATTGTTAATATGAGTGATCATTTAGGTAATTAATTCATTTAGGTAATTAATTGTGAATTATAATCAATTGGATATTTAAATTTTAAAACATATAGGATTACAAATTACTGTTTAATTAATATAGAGAAATATGCATAAATATTTTGCTTATTGAGCTGGTGGACATATTCACAGTCCGCAGTTGAGAAGTATGTATAGAAATGAAGAAATGTGATGCCTGCCGTAATCGTTCAGACCGGGGGCCTCCGGACCGGCCTGGCGATGATCGGGACCCCCTATTAAACTCCCCTACTATCTTACAGGAGGAGCCCCACGATATTTCAAACTTAGTAAGACTTACATTTTAATGTAGCTAGCACATTTTTGTTTATGTGCACATCACATTTTATTTTACCATTTTTTTTAGTTGTAGGTGTTGTATATAGTACTTTTGATGCACTACAATCTTTTTTATAGTAATACCCATACATAAATCATAATCATTGACATTTGGGTAATACCAGCCCAAAATTTGAATTCCTCATTATCATATCCATGTAAACAATAAAGATAATCTATGTAGTGTTCGGTGTAAACAGCGTATGACTGGGCAGGTTATTAATGTGTATGATAAAAAGAGCCTTTTTCCAGATTAAAATAGATTATAAACCCAGATAATACAATTCCTAATGATTGACACCACTATAAATATGTAGAACTGCCTATCTTATCAAGTATTCCACTGGAGTTAATGGACTCAGTCAGTTTTGTTAAATGGTTACTTATTAAGAAACAAAAACAAAAATGTTTAATGTGACATTTTAATTTATTTATTTATAATATATAGTTATTTTGTAGTGGTAAATTATGTTTTGGAAAGTGAAAAAGAAAATTTATATAACCCGACTGCCTAAAAAGGTATTTTTAATAATAATTACAGTGAAGTCTTTATAATTAACCATTATTTATATATTGTTATTTAAGTAAAGCATAGGATAATTGAATATTATTATCAAATTTAAGGGGTTGAAAAAAATCTTTTATATATGAATTTGTATCATACTAAATGTTATATAATTAATAATTAATAACAATTTGTTTTAGGATGTAGTGAGACTGATTTTGTTAATGTAAAGTGGTCGTCAAGCGTTTATTTATTTAATTTAATTTTTTTTTGTTAGTTTTAAATTTCCGTTTTTATTAAATTTGTCGCGTTGTGTGACCATTTTTGAATTATTTTTAATTAAATACCCTTTAAGCATAATATATGTTCAAAGGCAGCGTTATTTTATCCGCCGGCGTGTCCATTCCGTTAACTGTTATGAGTATTACGTTATTTCCCTTTTAAGGATAAACGCGCAAATTAATATTTTAAACGACATAACTTTTTTGTTATATTATTTGTTTTTTTTTTTTAATATGGTTACACATATATTGTACATATAATGTCTTCCGCTTGAATAACTTTTGTCTATTAGTTGAAACTACAATAATATATGTATAATTTAATATATATAATATAATGATATAAAATATATGTATAATTTAAAAGGTCTTAAGCGTGCATAGTATGATATGATGATAATATACATTACATATACAATTTCAAGCTTTTAAATTCTAATATTCTATCACTAGCGAGAACTTTTAAATACGATTAAAACAATTTATTTATCTTCTTGCAAAAATTCGAGACGTATTGTTAGATATAAAAATGTTGGAACGTAATTACATAGGCGGCTGCTCTTTAATTTTTTATATTTATTTGGCAGTACACGTGCCATGGAAATTTCATAGGATTAAAGGCAAATGAACTGTCTCCGTTTGTACTCCAAATATATATAAACCACCGTGGCGTAGATGCATTGCGTCTGCCTGTAAACGCGACAGTTTGTGGGTTCGATTCCCATGAGTAGAGAATTAATTATTTTGTTTTTCTTTGCTCTGGCAACAAGGCAAAGTTCGACGTTGAGTTTCACCACTCAACAAGTAATGCCTTGAAAGTGGGGAACGGAGTGTCTCAACACCAGGTTCCTCCAGCTTATGATTCTCTGCCTAGGTACCCTGTTATGTGGATATGTGGATAGATAAACAATATATATATATATATATATATATATATATATATATATATATATATATATATATATATATCTCTATTTCAAACTATCACCAACTACCCTATAAATGTATCTAGTCAATATGAATTAATTATTTACTATTGGCGTCGATTGTCGGAATCCCTTTAATGTCCTTCATAAAATCAATCAGTCGAAACAAGGTTAATAAAACAAGTAGGGAAATTTACATTCATGCTCCTATTTCTTTTAAAGTTATAATACTTATATACAATGTTTCAACACTAGGTTCTCTTTGCCTGTTGGGCTATATGGAAGAGGCTTATTTTACTTTATTTAAGTATTTTGCCGTATCCCAATCCATATTAAGTGAGCCTGCAGCTTAAGAAGTACGTGAATTATGTTTTGCCTAACGCCCAAACTGTTAATGGTCAACTAACATGGTCTCTATTTTATATATGAACGTGTCAATTGGGAAGCTTTATATATTTATTGTATGTCTTCATAGAAATAAAATCTAATGCTGTTATGTTTTAATCAAAACAGTTATTAAAGTTAGCATTGTTGTGAAGTCTTGCTGCACGCCAAGGTTGGATTCGGAATCCATTCAAGGGTACGCTGTAAACGTGTCTTTGATTTGAAATTTCCCCTCCCCTAAAAATATTTTAATTTTCTCGGCATGATTTGATAAAGTAGGTATATTTACGATACATATAAAAAATTCTATCTACCCGCCAAATCCATACTAATCTATACTTTTGTATTCATATTATTAAGACGATAAGCTTATTTATTTGAAAGCTCTTAGCCTATATATATCGTTATGAAAAAAATATTTTTGAATTGTATAGTCTCATTTGTGGAAAAGCGCTATAAAATACTTATATAAAGTGCTAAATAACGTTATATTATATTAATCATAAGCACCCAAGGTAGCTTCTGCAGTCGGTATTACTTCGCGAACATGAGAGGTGTCTGCCATGTGTAATATACAACTCATAGTAATTTATATGTGACCACTCAGACGAAGCATCACATAAAAATTAGTTAGAACCGTGAAAAAACTTGTAACATAAATTATTATCTATTGAGCACCATTTCTTGGTAATAGCTTTAATTTTACAATCCACTGTCCCAAATGTGACCAAAGAAATCAATAAACAAGACGTACAATTTGTAACGAGGTCATACTTAACAAAGTCACTCTATTATCCATAGGTATATAGATTAAAAACCTTTTGTTTTACAGTAACATACGAGTATGTTATAATTAAGCCATCACGATTACACATTTTATTTGAACATTTCCCGCACATTACTTTGGCCTATAAAACTTAGTGTTACATTATTCTAGTCTCCAGTTTTTGTCCCATTTATATTGTCATAACTTTCCGTTTACTAAGCGACTGACTGACTGACTGACGGACATAAAAAGCTACTGAGCGTAAAGTCATAAATCGAGATTGATTTATATAAACAATTTATATAAACTTTCTCGACTGAGGATTGAATACACAACCTTCGTGTTCACAAACATTTTCAAACTAATATTATTAGAAGTTATTATTAGAGATATATCTGTTTCATTCACTTTTGTTGAACAATATTCAATATTATTTAAAAATGAACAAAAATGTTTCACTTTGAAATTTCAATTTCGGTGGCACAAAATAAATTCTAGCTAGCCAATAACGTTTTATATAGCCGGGTTTGTTATAAAGGGTGAATGGGCCGGTCCTATAACGGCAACAAGGGATATGGCATCATATAGCCCAAGGTCGGATGCGTGTAGGAAACCGTGCCGCCAGAAATATTTACGTATAAAGTTGGAAATTCGTTTATATGGAAAACTTATTTTGAACACATTTAAATTGAATGCTTGTTAATAAATGTATTAATATAAATATTATACGCTTATCGTAGAACTGGATTGATATAACATATTTGGGCTTGAATCAATTTATTACTTTTTAAACGCTTAGAATATACATTTTGAATAGATAAACAAAATGTATATTATATTTGATTTATTGGCAACTAGGTGTTTCCAGGATAAAAGTATTGGTCGGATAAAGTCAATACTTTCCATTTATTCTGAAATACACACAAAGAGCTATATAATTGAAATAAAATAATATCCAGACCTGGTATATCAATTTTTTTTATGACGTATTCTCATACTGAAATGAACATGCTCTTTTGTGCAAAAACAAATAGCTATTATATTCGAGAGCCCTCATGGCAAATGTCAGGCATGAAGCCAGAGGCCGAAATGGAAGTTGTACTATTTTTCAACACGCTTTCATCATTGACCTATATATATATATATATATACTGAAAAAATCAGCAATTCATTGTGTTTGTACAATTTATTATTCCGATTGTCGAAATTATATAATTTTTTTATTAGTTTTATATCATCAAAATTAGATACGCAAATGATCCAGGTAAGTTACACTGTTACCTTTTCTATAAAAAGCAAATATAAAATAAGATGAAAATAACATTTTCTCCTCAATTTAAAAAAAAAATATAATCTTCTATATCATTATTCGTTTCATCGAAGCGTACTCTTTCTTTTTCTTTACTATGTTTGATACTGAATAGTGTCTATATAAGAATATAACTAAAATACGTTTTTGACCTATGTTTTTACGACTGCCAATTTCATCTAGCTAATAGTGTAATGATATTTGCTTTTAACCATTAAGTTTATTGCCGTTTTTGTGCTAACGTGATTACTTATAGAAACGTAACTAACACTGTGCTGTGCTCTTTTTATTATCATTTCGTTGTAATAAAACTTTTATAGTCACTTTGAATGTAAATAGATGCATATCTATATAAAATCTATAAAAAATAAGTTGGTTATTGTTAGAGATTATTATATTTATTTCCATGAGCCACGATTAAGACATTCAAATAATGTATTCATGACAATATGGATGAGAAGCTGGCAATAAAAGTATTCGTAACTGCTGTGTGAAATTTTTTTCATAGCATTATTAAAGTATTAATTTAATGTATTGAAGCTAAAGAAAATAATAATAATAGCTAAAGAAATATATATATATATATATATATATATATATATATATATATATATATATATATATATATATATATATATATATATATATATATATGTAGGTACAATAACAATTGTACTTGCCCTTATGTAAGGAATGTTGAATGTTGAAATAAGTTTTTACTTTGGACGTTATTTCTGTATCCGTATGTTTGGCTTGACGACAACGCTTACATTAGTTAGTAACTAGATAAATTTCTTTTTTTTATCTTTAAGTGATATGTAAATTACTTTTGAGATGTAAATAAACTCTTTAACCACAACCTCCTTCACTGGCCGCAACTCCAACGCCGCACCTTTTCTTGCCAGTGCGGAAAAATTTAAAATAATTGAATCTTCTGACTGGAGATCAAACCTACGACCATAGCTAGACAGTGTCGCACTGCGCCGAGAGAGTACTCTTTTTTTTATTATGGTTACACATAAAACATATATAAAATAATATGCGAAGAAAGATAACATAAAATAAAGTAAGTAACATATAATAAAGTGCTTTCTAATCTGTTAACAACTCTGCTTGTGGCAAAAGTTAAGTTAGTTATCTTTTATACTAAACTAAATAAGCTTATAAAGTTGTACATTTCCTTATTTGTAGTTGTATATATTATTTGATACGTACCTATCTGACCTGTGCTTTACCCGCAGTACAACCAGTGATATATTGTAGCAATGCACTCGGTGTATATTTATCACTTCCTGTATAATAACCGCCTGATGAGTACTATACCTATGTGTATTTATAGGAGAATAATTTTTGTCTTTGTGTGATGAAAGTGGCTTTAGATAGGCAAAATGGCTTCTAAAAAACCGGCCAAGTGCAAGTTGGCCTTGTATGGGAGTCCCTTTAAATATTTTTTTTGTTCTTTTTTTAGTGTTTGTTTTTATAGCGCCAACATAAATACATTATCTGTGAAAATTTCAATTGTCTATACTATCACGGTTCATGAGATTACAGCCCGGTGACAGACGGACGGACGGATAGCGGAGTCTTAGTAAAACAATCATTTTTCATATGTGAATGCCACAAATAAATTGAAAAACAATTTTAATTGATTTACCTATAACAGTATGCATTTAAAACGTTTATTTTTCTTATCAAATGTAGGAACGAAGCTATAAATCACTTCGTCGGTTCGCACTTTGTTTATCATATTATTCTTATCTTTTACTTAATAACTGCGACCTAAAAATGAATTAAAAAAGTTAACTTTAAATATATATTGGACCAATGGGTAGGTTTTTTCATAGGTAACTTAAATCAAATTGTTAATAAATTCTACTATTTAGGTACCTATATTATAAGTACATCTCTCTCTCTAAAATACGTGGACCCCATACACAATACCTAAGGTTGAATCGATTTTGATGAAACTTAGACTACTCTATAAGTTGAAATAATTCAGAAAATTTTATCTGGATATCATTTATAGAAAATTTTGTAGAAAAATTTGTATAAGCACTTTGAAATTTAGCATATGCTTGGAACCCTAGATAGATTGATTTCCAATAATAACATTATCTCAAACGGATAACTTCCTATTTTTGAACTCGGTTAGTGATTTTTTTTTATTCAGAATAACATTTATATTTGAATTGGCGACCATTATGTTGAATCAGACGAAGTATAAAATGTAACTTTTTATGATTTAAAGAGAACGTCTAAAAAAATAACGCTGTTAGGTTTATTACATATATATAAATTATAATTTATTATTGTATTGGTTAAAATCGGAATATTAATTTAATTGTATAGCTTATTTTACTTTTGCATTTATATCTATTTTTATATTTTTCATTATGTTGATTTCTTTATTTTGAAACAAAATAAACAACCATTATTTTTTTATGATTTTGTAGCTTTTTATTAGCCATTTTTAAATAATATAAAGGTCTGGATTATTTATAGGCACGACAAATTAACAAATAATTATTTCTCCATATAAATTGTTTTATCATTAATATATTAATATTCTTTATTGTACTAAAAAAAAAAACATAAGCGTAACAACATAAAAAAAGAAAAAGTAGTACATAAAGGTGGACTTATCCCTATAAGAGATCTCTTCCAGCCAACCTATGGTAGTGGATGAGTTTTTAAGCAGCGGGTAAGAATATAGTACAAATTATTCTATAATAAATTAGAAATACATATATAATTAATTATATGTCACACATAAATAAAACTTGATATATACAAATATGGAACTATAATATATACTAAATACTTACTTATTACAAATACATAAATATTCACAAACATATAAATACACCATACAAACATACATACATATACATATATAAATATACATACATAGACATACACATACATATACATATATACATATATATATATATAAAATAAAAAAAACATAATACATACATACATAACTGAGCTGAATATAAAGAAAAGTCTAAGATAATTCTTGGTATTTTAATATGAATTAGGCTCTCGCGGTTATTAGTAGTCTCCGAATTAATAATCAATTTATTTTTTTATTGAATACGATTAAAACCTTATTAAATTACAATTATCTTATCCGACGTTCATTCTCTTTAGATTACCTTAAATTCTTCCCTTAGACTAAGGCTTTAAATTTGAAGCGCAGGAAATGTTCATACATATATAAAGAATTAAATATATAATATGCGAATAAAAATATATAATAATATATATAAGAATTAAATATATAAAACATATAATATGCGAAATGCTCGACTTTCACTAATGTTTAAATCTCTTCGTTATAACCAACAAAATGATCGTATTAAACGAAAGAAACAATCGCGGGTACATGTAAATGAGGGAGTTCATTTTAATTGTAAATTAGATATTAATGTAAACTAGCCAGCTGTAATCGTTTTGCATTTAATTCAGATCTTTGTGCCTTACCAATAAAGTTCAAAATGCTACGCAATAATGTTTCGCAGAAAAACGTCGCCCCTGTTGTGTATACTTTTCTTTATGATTTAGTATTTTCATTTTTCTTTTCGCTTTGAAGGGCGAAAGTTGTAGATAAGCTTAATTTTATGAGGTGTCTTTGTTATTTTTGCTTTGACCATTACCGTGTTGCTTTAAAAATGGAAAAAGTACGATAACATAAAAGTATCCATAACGCAAAAAATAAATAATATAAGAACAAAAAACTTGTTTTGTATTTGGTTGCACTCGATTTGACCAATTTTATATTAAAAACCTTCAGCACATCATTAATATAATGTCAAATCTAAGATAGCCCAGAAGTTATATTGTGACTTGTGAGAGTTATTATAATTTTTTTTAGAACTTTTTTAGTGTTTGTATTTTATATTTGTAATTAGTGAAAAATATATGATACTTAAATATATATCTTTTTTACAGTCGTGCGGCATTTGCACGATGTTCCCGTCGTGCATGTCGCTGCTGCCGCGGCGGAACGACCCGCGGCCCCCACGACCCGGACAGGCACCAGTCGTGTTGAATGTTTACGATATGTATTGGACGAATTGGTAAGCTATGTTCTAGATTACTGGGATTCCACGAGGTTATTGTAGGTTCGATTTCTATTTTGGGTACATTTTATTTAAAAGATATGTATGTACTATACTAATGAAGCCGCTGTGACGTAACAGAACAACGGCTGACTGTAAAACGCGACGGTTTCAATTCCAAATACCATTCAGGGTACATGAATTGTTTACATTTTCTTCGCTCTGCGCGTTAAAAAAAATTATATCTCCTGTTAACATACTGACGGGGACTACTAAGTAATCTATTCATTGGCCACCAACAAATATAATTATAATTAGAGGGATTTCCCGTACAAAACGTATTTACTGGTACTATAGCGTATGAATGCAACATAATAATATATTACTAAGTCAGAAAAGGTATTCAAAGCATTATCCTCTTGACTAAAGAGGGATTTGTACGTTTGATAGTAGAAGTCCTTGTTTCACTGAAAGTGGACATGATATTTCTTTACCTACGTATTTTTTCTGTCCTTAGTGTGGATAACATTTTTAAAATCATTAAAATATTTAATATATTATATTTAATATATTATATTTAATATATTATATTTAATATATTATATTTAATATATTATATTTGCCAAATGAAATGTACTTTGCAATAATCTTTGGGTAGTGGAAATTTGTAAAAATCTCCCTACAGAAATGCCAACAACGTAATAAGTTGTATAAACCATTACCTGACATTCGTCACATGGGTTAATTATATATATTTTTAATTCGAAAGTATAATATCAATATAGGCGATAAATTATTATTTAACACATATTACATTACTCTTCGTACGTGACATAAAATGTATGTGCATTTTACGCTATTTATAATAATAATAATATAGGTAAAATTAAAAATATTACATTTAATATAAATGAAAAATACTGATTAATATCATAAAGCGCGAAACTTTGTGATTGCTTCAGTAATGAAATGTAAATCAAGTAGGTACCTATCAATGAGTTCTTACTGTAAAAATAAATATTTGAGAATTATTTATTTTTCTCACAGATCTAAATAATTTAAAAAAAGTTTGTTATAAACAATCATCTTGGCTACGAGCTGTCACATAAACTCTTTTATGTCATTTTAGATACGCTTATTTTGAGGTCTTTTTTGTTTGTTTTTTTTTTTTTTTTTTTTTTAATTTAGGCGCAGATAACATAGTATTTAGGTTGTCGACACTGTCGAGAGGCGGCACCCCATACTGTGCTTTATATTACCAGGCCGACAAAATAAATATGAATTAAAATTCTATATCGTCATTCAGTTATTGATACACTATGACATAATGGTATTTGTTTTTATTTAATCGCTTATATTTAAACATTTTTATCTGTTCATAATAGTTGAATATAAATATATCTACATTTTATTTTAATAATATAATATTATATACCCATATATTACATTATATATTTTTACATATACATGATTAATATTGAAATATCTACTTGCTATTTCAAAATAACTGTTTTTCTTTTCAAAATCTTTCTTTGTTAAAAAATATTAAAACAAATTAGAAAAAAAATTGGCATTGTAATATAGACATTTATTTTCACGATTTCTGCTATCTATATTCTTTTTGTTATAAACTTCTAACAAATAAGCTTTGACCTACGTATCTACCAAATAACAAATAATAAAATCAAACAGTCTTCTCTCCTAATATCAAAAAAAGAAATCTTTTAGTATTAAGTTCTCTTATAATAATTTTAACAACGAGAAATAAAAAATAACTTATTTGAGTTGAGTTGAAGCTTTTTCGATCAATTTCAATATCGTCAAACTCGCGAGATCTCGCATTTTTGGCGTAGGAGATTAATCTCGCTAAAAAAGGCCGAGAGCTCTCGATCTCGAGCTACTCACAAGTGCCTAAATCATGTAAAATGTAATTTGTTACAAATTATTACATTTACTGCAACAATCGTATAGTATCGCCATATTTCATGCAATTTTGCTGGTACTAAAATATATCCCTATTAATTATAGTTTTATATTACTACGAACCATTTTGTATAGAAATGGTGTAAGTGAAGATAAAATATATATGTATATATCTAATTAACATGAAAATATAATCAAAACGAGAGTCTGGTCTAAAGTAAATAAATAAATAAACAGACGATAAAATACGATATTATGTCCTTTATCGATGTAAGCGTTAATAGACTTTGTGTCGGGACAAACATTACAAGTTAATGTAACTGACCTCGTTAGCTTGATTACTTGTCACATGTATTCAAAAATAGTTTTAATGTTAGTAATTTAGATAAAGTGGGTACATATATTTTATATAGTATGTTACTTCTATCAGATTTGTTATTGAAACAAAAAAATCTTATGAATATTACAAATACTTGTTGAAAACGGTATTGTCTTACGCCATACTATGGGTGCACCACGCAATGTGTTAATTAACAGACAATAGAAATAATAAATCATTATTATTCATCTCATGTATATATAGATTTATATACAAATATACTATATAAATATATATATCTGATTTCTTTTATAATTGTTTATATTCTTACTGCCTGCGTATAATTTATCCATTACCATAGGTTGGCTGGAAGAGATCTCTTATAGAGATAAGTCCACCTTTGTGTAGTGTTTTTATTATAATAAAGAATATTATATATCATAGTTACGCAATACGTAAAATAAAACTGGATTAACAGTCAAGAGTAGAAATGAATATACATAGTGAAAGTTAAGCGTACCTGCATCACCTATAAATAACCGGTGGATATTCTCAAGAACTGTGAAAGTATTACTCAAATAGATATTGTGTAGTTAAAATAACAGTACCGAATTTTTATTATATGCTTTGATAAAATTTATTGATGCACTATAGAAGTTTCCAATGTGTAAGAAAAAGTAATAAGTATTTAACACCTAGTATTTATCCGGTATAATTAATACCGGCATGATTTGTCGGGGTCGTCGTGACTGGTGACGCAGCACAGCGTATGATTGTAAACGCGACGATTGTGGGTTCGATTCTCTGGCTACCCTGCATATATGCCTGCCGAGATACAGCGTGAAGCTAAAAACAAAAGAAAAATTTATTTGAAATGTAAGTTTGCTGGGTGCTTTAATAAATGACTTAAGTTTCAAGCATACCATAAATTGTAGTAGATACGTTGACATCGTAGCAAGAAAATAGGGTACTTGTGGCATGTGTGACGTGTGCCGCTGTGTGGAGCCACAGGAATATAAATGCATCTGCAGTAGTAGCTTACCTGTAGCCAGTAGGGTTGTTACTTGCTAGTCAGAGGATCGTTCATGAGATTCATATATACTAGTAAATGTTTTTAAACTTTTTTTTTTCGGTTTCCGCATATAGAAAAATAGGCAGAATAGGCCATTTTTCATTTTGTGCTTAACTTTCGAGATATTACGTGTAGAGTGACGCAAAATAACGCCTAATAAGAGCAAGGAAAGTAAAAATTGAAAACATATTATTAAATAAAGCTCAATATTCTATCCAAGAATATTGTAATAATAGGTATTTGTGCCTGGAATCAAATGCTGTCAGTGCTCACTCGGCAAGCCTATGCTTATTATAAATCTATCGTTAAATGATATTCAACAGAGCAACTGTTGAGTTTCTCGACGGATCTTCTCAGTATAACGTGCCTTCCGAGCCGGTGGTAGCTTCCTGTAGGTCTGACACTGTTGACACTTCAATATAAATTGACGATTAAAAGTGCTTGTAATGGCTTAATATAATATAGATTATTTTAATATGAAGTACCTGCGGGAGGTTTTTTTTCCACTTTGTGGTTATTTAAAAGACTACGATATGGAAATTTGAACTTGACGCTGTTATTTTTTAACCAGAATTAGACTAACATTTAAAAAAACAACTGTTGTAGACATCTTTGAACTACTCAACTAGGAAATTTCGACGCTGTCACATACAGATTTTTATGGTCTGTGGCAACCTTATTAAGTTGCACGCTCATGTAACATGTCACACGTCCAGTGAATTAATTATATATTTCTATTTTATAATAAGCTAGCTAACTCCAACCGCACGAACAGAGGGTTATAATAAAAGGATTCACGCGAATTATTAGATATAGACTCCCTCCGACCAATGGACTATCCAAAATTAGTATTAGCAATTTAATATTAAAATTAGTATTAGCAATTTACTACAGCAGCTAGAAGATTTACTTATAATATTCATAACATTTAATTTCCGAAGTAGACAAAAGCAACCTACTATCAATCGTAGAGGATTAGGTAATGACTCGTTCAATTATATCTGTATGATAATTTTTATAATAGTCTTATTGATCTATTATACTGGAGCTTTTTTTAAGTATAATTAATTTTGTTTAAGGTACACAGCAGGTGCAGGTGTAGGTGTGTTCCACAGCGGGGTGCAAGTGCACGGCTCGGAGTGGGCGTACGGCGGTCACCCGTACGCCTTCACCGGCGTGTTCGAGATAACACCGCGCGACGAGAGGGAGCTGGGGGAGCAGTTCCGATTCAGGTGAATTGGGTGTTCGGCCTCTTTGGGGTTTTGAGGAAAAATTAAGCCACCTGGTTTCCCATTTTCCGCCTAATTTTTGAGACATTCGCGTTGAGTGGCAGTACTCAATGCCACGCTTTGATATTATCACCAGAGCGAGAAAATGAAATTAGTTCCTTCCCCCGAAAGGAATCAAACGCACAACCATCGCATTTACAGTCGGACACTGCAGCTGCACCATTGTTATAAGTGTTTAAATAAATATTTATTTATTTTATACAGACAAAGTGTACAAATAGGATACACAGACTTCAGCGAAGAAGAGGTGAGACGATTGGTCACGGAGCTAGGCAAGCAGTTCCGCGGTGACAGGTTAGTTTTATATTGTTACTGTGCACTAAGAAAATAAAAATATTTTAGAAAAAGTATAAAAGTTTGCAATTCAATGCCACTAAAGTTATGTTTTTAATTTCAGATACCATCTTATGAACAATAATTGTAATCATTTCACGTCAGCGTTTTGTTTGGTAAGTAAAGTTGGGAACATATTTTTTTTAAATTAATATTACTCATTTTGAGATAATCTTGACGCAATAATACAGCGTCTGGCTCGGTGTTTAATTCCCACTTTAGAGAATTTATAAATGTTTTGTTGAATTCGGACAACACTGGAAAACACTGGACAGTCGGACAGTCTTGACACCAGTTTCTCTTTGTATACCGCTTTACAAGCGGGAAAAAGAGGGAACTCAAAAAGTAAAGTACAACTGAAGGTTAATCTTTACGTACATTTTCTTTTTGGAAGAAATTTTTTTGGAAAAAAAGTTGTTGTGAAACAATTGGAAGAAAATTTTGGTCTATAAATTTTTTTTATACACGTACATCTCAGGAACTACTGGCTCGAATTGATAGTTCGTTTTGCGTTGGATAGTTCAATTACTGAAGAAGGCTAAAGGCTCTTTAGGCTCTTACATTGCGTTAATCGATACTATGTAACCTAGTTAGTAGTCGGGTAGTCGGGGGCTCAGAATATGTCATGTGTCGTACACAAGGAACAGGATGGTGATCCTGGGACTGTTGCTCGTTGTATAGCCGTTGTGTAGCCTATACCTTTTATATGTTTACACATATATATATATATATATATATATATATATATATATATATATATATATATATATATATATATATATATATATATATATATATATATCGAACATCCCTATTCCAGGCGCTCTGCGACCATGACATCCCGGCGTGGGTGAACCGCCTCGCGTACGTGAGCTCGTGCGTGCCCTTCCTGCAGCGCTGTCTGCCCAAGTGAGTGTACTCTACTAGAATACTGTTGCTGTGTTAGTATTGACATTTTATGTTTTACTTTTACTTGAATTGGATTTTTTATGCTATATTTTATATGGATTTAGAGTATTTTTTTTTTGACATTTAATTATTAATTATTGAGATTAAATAGGATAGGATGTAAATATGTCATCTGTGAAGCTCTATGATAATTATTTTGGTAAAGAATATTTTAACTATAAAATAAATGTCTTAGTTGAATTGTTCTATAATATCTTTTTTTTTAAGACCAGGCTTTGTGAGTTGAGATATTAAATATTATATATTTTTTTACATAATTACATATTTTCCGCACGACCAGAGAGTGGCTAACACCGGCGGCATTGCAGCACTCTTTGGCGGCACACTCGCGCTCGTCCTCCCCCGCCACCCCCACCGACCACCACCACGCGCAATAGCGACGTGAGTATTGAAGTGCATAGTATGAATAGATTGAAAAATCCTGCTGGTACACACCCACCCCAGAATAGACTAATTCCCAGATTTTTTTACTAACTCACAATATTGATACAAAAAGATCAGTTTAAAGCTAAAGTCAAAAAAACTCTGGAACTTTTTTTACTAAATTGTATTTAAAGATTAATATACAATCATTTCACGTTAATCACTGGAAGCTATGTTTATTTTCCTTCAGATGTATTTTTTAAACGCCTGTGAGACTATACAGTGGGGAGATGATGCCTTTAATATGGTGTATTTTTAATGTAGAGTAAGGAAATAAGAAGAAATATTCCAACAATTTTATCAAAACTTAGGTGTTAGGGGGGTTTGGTTTGGGTTGGGTTTCCTCTGCCTACATTTCGGTTAATATTAACAATATTTTCTTTATCTCCAGACGAGTACCTGCGACAATGCAGACGCCAGAAATAACGTGTTGTGCGTAACACTTAGTGTTAAACATAGTTGACTCCTTTTGGCGCATTGTCGATACTTTGTGTAGAGTTGCCAGGTGCATATTGCCAACCACAACGAATAATGTTACGTGTGTTAAATAAGCGTTTAGACGTGTTTTAACATGTTAATGTTCAATTTATATACGTATCAGGCGTGAATAGGTTGATTTATCGACTTGCTGTACATTGTCAGAGTTATTGAAAAAATCGTATAAGTTTGATTCATCCAGTACTATATACCAATTGATTAAGAAATATATTAAACAAAATAAATTATTAATGCTTTCTCCTTGCCGAAAGAAATTTATTCACTTTTATAAATAAAAAATTGTAATGTTCATTATGATTTGGTAAAATGTATATACAAGTCAATTTATCAACCTAGTGCGCGTATGTACTAAGTAGATAATATTTTAGTCTGGCTGAATATATTATATTCTATGCCTTGTTCAATATTTGAAACTATATATCGTATATAAAAATAATGTTTTTAGTCGATTCTTGTAGAATTATACTGATAGTAATATTAAATATTTCCACATCCTGGCAACACTACGGGTTATCTCGTTCATATGGCAAGTGCTGCAAGTTTTGAAAATTAGATTGTTAAAAAGAAACTATTATAAATATTCTAAAATTTTGAAGTGCAACCGAAGAGTGTAATGGAATTAATATTTGTAAACACAATTTTACATAAAAAAATTTCGAATTATTTAATCGGAGACACGCGAGCTTTGCATTTATTTAATTAAATATAGGCTTTATACTTAACGTCGTACCATCCATTTTGTACCAATGAACCCTTCAGTAAGAATTATTTTATTAGCTAAAAACGACTGCTCAAAAACAAAGTGATTTTTCAAGTTCCTAAAATTAAATAGAATTTGCATTTTTGCTAACGCCACAAGCCAAGCCATAACAAATATCATTAAAAACGAGGGCTACACACTAATACCGCATTATGAATAATTTAAATAAAATATTTAACCTCCTTTTTCTTTTTAAAGTGTTTTACAAATACCCTGATAATATATTTATTTCGTTCTCCACTCTTCAACTGACTTAATTTTTTTTTAAATTATATAACTATCTAACTAACGGTTAATTTAACAAACTCAGATGCATATTTATATAACAAATCTTAGCTTTTCTCCCAATCTGGCCACATACTCGACGGTTATGGGTGGAATTCTAAACAAGAGAAAGCGCAGCTTTGAGTTCTGCCACTTAACATGTAATGTGTCTGAAATTGGGCAGAAAACGGGGAACGGAGTGTCTTAACACTAGGTTCCCTCTGCCTACCCTGCTATACGCTCCCAAATGAGATGGTAGCCATCTTGGGCAGATGTCTACTCGCATCTCTCCGCCTGAACTGCTGTGCAGGTTAAAGTGGGAAACTGGAATAAAAATACCATTTTCATATACTAGAAACACAAAATTTATTCTTTAAGCTCAAGAAGCACTTAGTTTCTTTGCCATTTAGATATCAATAATTTCTAATTCATTGCTCTCATACATTTGTCATGATTACTTTATTAGCCCTCTCGTAATAAAATTTCAAAATTAGATCCATTCATTTAGGGTAAATTATACGTAGGTTTAGTGTTCCGTCCGTGATTTATCCAATAGATAAATGTCATGGTGTGCGTTGTAATGTCCACATATAGATTTACTTTATATAATAATATTTAAAATTTTACTTTTTTTTTCAATATTACAAAAAACGTGTAAGTATTCGAATGTAGTGGATCACGAACCCGCACTTCTTGTATATCCGCTTCGTTCTAATATTTATAAATTTTCTAAATATTTTTGTGTCCTTAATGGAAGATAATGACACTTGTAACTTACTGTAGTTTTAAATATCTTTCTATACCATACTTTAGAAATAGAATATTTATAGTGTGTATTTTGACTTTTTTTATATCAAATATTTTGCTAAACAACACTTTGGTTTCCATTTGTTTTTTTTTTTAAATTGTGATTGTTATAATATATCTTAGTAGGCGCGGCGCAGTCGTTATAAGTACTTCTTGATAAACTAAAGTGCCATGACAGTGTAACGGTTGAATTGTAATAATGTATTTATATATATATATATATATATATATATATATATATATATATATATATATATATATATATATATATATATATATATATATATATATATGTATATATATATATATATGTATATATATATATATATATATATTTATGTAAGATTAGATTATTATGAAGTAAGATGCCACAAAATATATGAGTCTTCTTTATAAGAATACTTGTCAACTAATTGTGATTTCTTGATTGTATAAAAAAGTACTTCTTTTTCTGGCCTTTTGTATGTGTTAAAATCAGTTCGTTGCTGGCTCGTCTCAACAGGGCAGCCTTGTAAGGCTTTATGTTCGTTCGACGATACAAAAGTGCGTGCAAGTCTTTTTGAATAAAGAATATTTTGATTTAGATTTGGGTTAAATCTTTTTCATTTCACGATAAGGTTAAGATCATAAGCCATACAGTCTAAAATTCTAATATTTGTTTATTATTTTTTATCTGTTCATAAATAATCATTTCATTCAATCACATCTGTTCCAAAAATAAATAAAATGTTTAGAAATAATATTAGTATTACTAGTTTTATGCAAGTAACTTCTTCCTAATAGCCAATCATCAGGATAATATTCTACTAATCTTAATAGGTATTCCATTCACGAATTACTTATAAATAAATTAGTTATAGAAAATAGTTATATACTTAAAAGAATTCTATTGTTATTCACTTGACAATGCGCCAAATATTATTTATCAACAGACGTTTTTCAAATAGAAACAATGCATTAAAAATTAAAAAGTTATATTTAAATATTAATTTTGAATAAATAAAACGGGCCTCAATTTTTTTGTTCTCTTAATGGAAAACGTCGAGTCTCAAGTATCGGATACATTTAAAGTGATAGTTTGTAAAACAAATGCCCATGTATTTTTTTCATATTGCAATCGAAAATTGTACTTTTATTATATATTGTTAGATACATATATATACATATATATGTACATATATATGTACATATATATATATATATATATATATATATATATATATATATATATATATATATATATATAGTATTTTCCATTGAAATAAATTCTTAAATAATGTGCCAGGTTTCGCCACTGTTCTAATATAATAGCGTTTTATATTTTAATTAGTATATAGTTAAATTAGTTATTATGTAGTGTGTGGGACGCCTTATATTTTCAATAATTTCATTTTAAAACTACATGAATTTTGTAAGGTATTTTTTCTTTACTATATTTAAGGCTATTGAGATTTCTTTTATTTTTAAACTATTAAAATAATGTTATAGTAAAATGATAAATTTACATTTTACACTGGCTTTTTATTATTTTTTTATACATACCTTAATTACCTGCTTATTATATCTTTTTTTTAAATTAATCACAACTGTCTAATAATTGTTATCTCATGATAATTTATGATATTTATCTTTATGTAAAGCAATAATGAAATATAACAATTTTACATTAAAACCTTTTTTTGACAATTTTGTCTCTAAATCGCCATTTTGTTTATTCTCTGATTGTATGGACATATTAACATGTGTAATATCTATTTAAAGACCATTAATGAGATAACATTGAAATTAGGTCAGTTTGTTAACCAAAGATATGTAATGTACTTTATTTTTACAGTGTCTGATGATTGTTTACTGAATTAATCTTATATTTGATGTAAAACTTAACACATCTACCGCCTACTTGGCCTTCAATTGGTCAAAGACCTGTGTGTATAAGTTATCGTTCCGATTTTACTGGACGTATGAATGCATCTTTAATTTTAAGGAAACATCTTTCAATTTTGTAATTTTTGAAAATGCTTTTTCTCATTTAAAAAAATAAACTGTTCAAATAAAATGATGATTTTGTTTGGAACATTTAAATACCTTTGTCTAACGATTAACTTAAAAACGTCACACTTAGTTTTAATTACTTTTAGAATAATATATAAGAATATTTTTTTATTAGATTTAGTTAAAATAATAACGTGACAAAATTATTTTATTTGATGTTTTTGTCATCCATTTCGTTTTGAGTGGATTTTTGTACATGATTTGATGTCTGCATTTGTTAGTTCTAAACTTTATCTGACTAAATTTTGATCTAATGTATACAAGTCGTTACTTTACTTATTGTAAGTTAACATCAGCAAGAGAGATCGGACCATTTTATATTATATTGCAGATATTTGCGCTATTATTACGTTTTAAACTTTGAATTAATAAATTGTCCTTAAAGATTTTTTAAATTGTTTTTTAACGTCTCTGCTGAGGACTAAATTGTAAAGGCTTAAAATTTTACTCTAAAATATGTTGTAAAGTGTTGATTTTTTTTCAATTTTGATGTTACTAAGTGCGGAGTAAAAATCTCTATTTTTAATAATATATGTACTATTGAATGATGTTTGTTGTAACAAACTAATATTTAGATTAGGTTAAAACTGTTACATACTATTATTATTGTGCTCGATATGGGGATGGCTCGCCTCGCCTCCTCCTCCTCCCCCCCCCTCGTCGGGCGGCGGTCATCGTGGCGGTCGTCCTTATATCGAATTATAATACTTAAAGGGTTTTTCACAATATTGTCAAATAAAAATATATATTGACAATAGGTTTTTTGAACAAATAAAAAAACACATGCAAATGAAAAGAAAGTTTGATTTTTTTATTTACCTTAAATAAAACGTCACATATATATAAGAGAAAAAAATGAGATATTTATGCGTAATTCAACAAATTGCTCATAAATCAAATATATGTATTATTTGTTATTTCAAGACCATTAGACTTAAAATGCTGGTAGTTTAGCGCTAATAATAATTTCCCTTTGTATACAATCATGACAAATATTTTTATTCAAATGTTTTTTTACGTATCTTTAACTTTATTCATTATTCGTGATAGCTAATATAGTAATATTTATGTCGCCCGAATTTTCAACAAATAATTGGATACGATTTTTTTTCTTTTATTCCGACTTATTATTGGCACAATTAAGGTATAATTTTACATATTAGTATGATCGCATACTTTAATTTAACGATTGCAATATTTTTAAAAGTGCACGACGAATCTATTAAAACGATAAAAGGTAAACAAACAAATAAAACACCACACACACCTTAAGACTATTTAATCATCAAAAAATTAATTCATTTAAAACATTCAATGCAATGAAAATAAACCTTTTTGTACACCCGGAGCTCCCTCGCTCGCTCGCTCCTATACGTTACAAATGTAACCCGTACTTATTTACTACTCAAATACCGTCAAATGCAACAACTAATTCACCAAAATCGTATAGTTTTGCTTACAAGTGTTATTTACAATTTATCAAACACATTTAAAAACCAAACTCAAGTTGTAAAATGGCAAACTGAGAGTTATTGCTATATACGACTTGGTTTCAATGAGCTCGCTAAGTTAATAATAAAACAGCACGATCGTGCCGAGTGCTAGATTCAATACAAAAATATTTACCTATATGATTATAAATCGTTTTGACGTAAACGTTGGAAACTAACTAAGACTTACAAATTAATAATCCTTACCCAAATTATATGTTAAAGAAACGCGGTAACGGCGACGGTTACTACAGTACAAAAAAAGACTTTTGCGCGTTTCGAGTCACTCCAGCCGCCTTCAAGTCGAAATAAATGAAAACAAAACAAAATGAGACAATTATATATATATTTATTAGTAGTGTACAATCCTTCTGTGCGCCACAAACAGGCACTTGTAGTATGTCGTATAGTGTATATAACTAAATATACTTACTTATGAACTATAATGCGTTTAAACCGGCTGTGAAAAACGAAGTCATTCCTCCACACGATTATATAAAAACTATTTTCTATATCTGATTTAGAAGATTTTAGAATAAACCTCGTTGTTACTCACTGTATATATAACTCTAATATCTTAGTTAATAATAACTAATGCTATTATACAATTTATTTTTGAACCGAACACTATTTTAAATATTTTGCCAACATGTGTGGGTGCTGTGTTGCTAACAAGTTTAAACGACAATGCTAGAATAACCTTAATTCATCTACTATATACCAGAGAAGAAAAATAAAAAAAAAATTATAAAAGCAAATATAAAAAACATCTTCATTATATATATGAAACTATATATTAATAGTCATCATTAGTCAAGTAAGGCTAAGGTAAGGTGATGATATTAAGGTAACTCCAGCAGTGTCAGTCAGTCAGTGACCGCGCGCCGCCGGTGCAGGTGTCGGTGTCAGTCATCACTTCTTGTCGATGGCGGCGGTGTTCGCGCTCGCGTTGTTAGCATTCGCTCCGCCGTAGTTCTGAAATTATTTAAATGTTCACGATGAAGCGAGAATGTGTGTGTATGTGTTCTCTGTTATTATTGAAGTCAATTCGAATGTGTTTGTCACCTATTGTGGTATAGTTGATTGGTTAGATTTACAATATTACCTGATAGTATTGCGCCCAGGCCTGTGCAGCGTCCGCCGCGTTGGTGCCGCCCTGCTGCTGGCCGCCCTGCTGCGGCGGCTGCTGGTTGTACTGCACGCGAGACAAAAGGGTTATATTTAAGATAAGCTTGGATGAAGGGGTGATGTACACCGATGTATGTTAATAGATTAATATAAAAAATAATCAAGAATAAAACGCCATCATCGTGACGGAAATCAGGTTTTGATCAGGTCAGGCTCACCTGACCTAAGTCCTAACTTATCTGTCTCTGATCAGAGATTTATTTCTACTCCTGATCCAAACGACATCTTCGCCGCAATGGATTTCATACTGATTTTGTTCTACAATAATATGCTGAGAGACTAGCGGCACTCACAAGCTTCATACTTTTGACAAACATAACCTAAACCAAAGTATTAAATTGGTTGCCTATCCTCATACTTACCCCTTGCCAGCCCTGCTGCTGCTGCTGCCACTGCTGCCATTGGTACCACTGCTGTGCGGAGTAATTGGGCCACTGCTGCTGCTGCTGCTTGCCGCCACCACCGCCGTTACCACCGCCTTGGTTGCCGCCACTGTTGCCCTGCTGGTTACCCCAGCCGCCCCAGTTGTTCCAGTTGTTCCAGCCTGATCGGGAAAAAATCGTATAAATACTAAACATATGTTTGAAAAACATACATTTAAATATATACATTAGTATGACAAAAAAATTGTTTCACAATTAAAAATACCAATTATAATCTTCACAAATTATAAAACCAAGTCAATTTCTAACAATGTAAAACAATTATGAAATTACGAATTAGACTTTAATGTGGTTGTCGCCAAATAACATAGCTTGCATCACAAGCATGGATGAAAATGAATTGAACATTTTATGTATAATAAAGGCCTATACTCACAAAACACAACAATGTCATAATTAAATAACAAACATTCTAAATTATACATATATTGATAAAGAAGTATTACCTTGATTTTGATTGTTCCAGTTACCCCAACCTCCCCAGCCGCCGGCCCACTGGTTCCAGCTCTGGTTCTGATTCTGGTTTTGGTTCTGATTTTGATTCTGGTTTTGGTTTGCATTCTGGTTCGAGTTCTGATTTGTGTTTTGGCTGGATCCATCCTGTTTACATGATAGATAAAATTATTTAATTAATCTGACGATGGCGAAAAGTTACGCCTTATAGCATCTATTACTTTATTACAAAAAAATATTCTCTTCGTCATGATAAATGATATAAATATTTCATTTAAATAAATCTTCTAAAGTCTCTTCTTCTGATAAATGTGTAAGTATATCTGTATTGTAATAAAAATAATGATTAGTATACAAATCAGTATTTTTGGTTCCATTTGATATTTTATGATCTGTCTATTTCGTCAGAGTAGCTGCTATCAATTTTGACATCACTAGGAAACTCATTAGAAATGAAAAAGTAGATATTAAATCGCAATCGAACCTACAACTGTAGCGTGTGTCGTCGGCGCACAATTGGCACTAACCTGTCGGGCAAGTTGCTGGTTGGGCCGCGGGCCGCGCGGCTGCTGCCCGCCCGAGCCGCGCTGCCACGTGCCCGCGCCTGCGCCCCCCGCCGCCCCGCCCGCCCCCGCGCCCGCCGCGCCTGCACCTGTCGGACGGTCACGTATTATAGCATCTTCTATAAAAGGCAAAGAGAACGCACTACGAGACATAAGGCGAAGGAATCGAATCTGCATCGATGAAACGATGATATGACCATGATATCACATTCATTTATATAAATGTAACAATCCAACTAACCTTGCACCACTGGTCGTTTATCTCCTTGATGGAGAGGTCTGTTCGGTCTATTGTCCCTCTGGAAGCGGTCGTTAGGACCTCTCAGTCCCATAGGACCGGGCCCCCCGGGGCCTCCGGGACCGGCACCCATCGGCCCCCTGTCTTGTCGTCCGCCGGGACCTCCACGGCCACCGCGGAAGTTATCACGCTCGCGAGAGTAGTCGTTTCTGTATTTAAAATCGTAGGATAGGTTTAAACATAATAATATTAACTATTATTTCATTAATTGAAGATATATTTTGTGATTTTATTAACACAAAACTAATAAAAATTGTAAGCTTGTATGTTGTGTTCTTGTTTTGGTTATAGGACATACAATTTTATTTTTTCATGTTTCAATAAATATTTTGTTGAGTGAGTGAGAAGTTATAGCCAATACAATAATTTAAGAGGAACAGATCTTTCTAACCCAAATATAATTTACTATTTATTGTAAAACATAAGCATAAAGACATAATATAAAAATTGTTTTAAATGTATGATTCGCACAATATTGCCACTGCACACTATTACTAGGCCACCCACCTTGCCGGCGGGCCCCCCCAGCCACGGTCGAAGCCTCCTCGACCTCCGGGGGCACCGCGCTCGCGGCCCCAGCGGCCACGGGGGCCTCCCTGTGCGCCCGCGCTTCCGCCGCCGCCGCCGCCACTGGGGCCCCAGCGGGTGCCGCCCCATCTGTCTTCTATAACAACAAGATACATAAAGTCAGATATATATATATATATATATATATATATATATATATATATATATATATATATATATATATATATATATATATATATATATTGTTTCATAACACACATACCTACGTTGAGAGATAAGACATTCTATTGTATATATTTAATTTAGCTATAACAAGTGGAAAAAATTAAAAGCAAGCAAACTTATACAGTTAGAAATTTCTCAACTACTCTAGCATAGCATTTTTTATACATGATTGGTCAAAGTAAGTTGTTACAAATGTACATTAATCATATTTTTATGAAATATCATTCATATCATTTTTCATAAATAAATCTATTATATAACAAAAAGGATACTAACCTCTATCCCTGCCATGATCACGTCGTCTGTAATCCCGTCTATCTTTATCCTGCGACCTTTGCCTCTTACTCGGAGGTGCATCTCTGGAGGCCGACCTCGACCTCTTGTCTTTCTCCCTGACGGCACCCGCCGCCGCCGCCTCCTGGTGATACCCTTCCACCACCTTCTTGGCTTCCTCCTCGGGCAGTTCCGCATATATGACCTCGTCTAGCCAAGGCCCCGCCTCCGGCAGGCTGAAGTTAGCTGCAAAGACAATTCACGATTAATATCTTGTTTTAACGAACGACAAGACCCTACGGCCGCAGGGCCTCGCCACGCGACTATGAGTCTACGGAACCTACGGACGGAGTCGAGCGAGTTCCGTAACGGAAGCTGACGACGGTATATATACGGACAGAGTCGGAGCGGCAGACCTTTCATGTCGGTGACGGCGGGGTCGGGCACCTCCTTGCCGTCGGCGGCCTCGCGCGTGGAGGCGCGCTCGCGCTGCACGTCCTCCGCCACCACCACGCACACGGCGACGCGCCTATATCCATCGAACTCCCTGAGCTTCCTCCTTTGCGCCGACGGATACACGTTCGTCTACACCCCGGTTACCGAAAACATTTGCCTTTAATATAATCACGTACTACGGGACAGACACCTAGAACCAAGCTCAATAGAGATCCCCCTACGCGCGCGTTTGGCAAAGCTCATGTACCGAGTGCATATATATAGTTTACTCACCGAGTCGTAGCGCCGGAGCCGTACTTACCTTTCGTGCTGAGTGAAAAAAATATTAATACACACACATATTACAGATACAGTACAGTACAGACAAGTGTTGAACTTCTATTATGATAAATAATAACAGACAGACGGAAACGTTATCATATGATCGTAACACTTCGCCAAACACCGTCTGCAGGCAAACGTTGTCGAATTCATTTCGTGCATATAACACCTCGGGTACGGCGATCTCGATTGTTCCTGATACAAGTGCTGCCCCAATTCACAAGCGGTCTGACGTAGGTAATAAGAGAAAGATGATCTCACCTGGTCCAGTATATAATTCCTGCGCCTCCCTTTGGCCATTTCCAACAATCTAAGCACGCACTTAGCGCATTTGGAAACCATCGCGTCCCACTTGCCGTCGAAGCTCGATCGGAAGGGCTTACAGTCCACCTGAGACGTACACACCATACAGAACTCGAACAGGCACCCGCGCCCGACTTATCTTAATCTAACTTAACTAACTTAACCTAGTTTTGTTTGTTATATATGTATGTATTGATATGTGATCGATACCAGAAACTCCGTGGCGAAAACCTCGAATTCGTCGTCTTCCTCCTTGACATATCATAAAATCATCAATAATGGACCAAAGAGGGTCAATAATAATATTTGCTATATAAGTTGCTCATTATGCACCCTGTTGAAAATACACACTAACATTAGTATTCAGTACAGATGCATTCATTTGTTACTTTTCATAAAGTTTTTTTTTTGTTTGTTGCCAAACCTCAATTGCTGAAAGAGAACGGTTTTTTTTTATTATTTGTGTATTTTTGTGTATGTACGTGTGTTGTGGTGATGGTGGAGATATAAGGATCTCAAAAAATAATTTAAATTATACTCTTGCAATAATTTACCTATAAAAAAAACAACATTCAAGCAAATTCTAAATTCAAACTTAAATCTTGTTTCCTTAAAAATGAAATTTAAATTAAGAATAAAGAAAGTATTGTTAAATATACAAAAAAAATCAAAGATTTTCTACATATTTGTATAATGTGTGATGAAATTCTAAGTGAAACTTATTTAAAAAAATAACAGAAATGTTACGTACATTAAATGAATATGAAAAATAATTTCTATATTTATTTGTATATTTGTGTGTGTATGGACATGCATATATATGTGGGTCTGTAAATGAATATGACATCGTATGTTTTGTATTGAGCATGTTGTGTCAGTCTTTGAATAGTTTTAAAATAATCGAATTTAACACTAAAAATATATCTTCCTTATATGTAAAATAATGTAAGATGGCTTGACGACGTGAATAAATACATATATGTGTGCACGTATCTTGTTCGTGTGCGTGTGCGTGTACGCGTGCGTGCTTACCTTCATCTTGTCAAAGATGGCGCCGGTGGAGAGTATGTTGTACCTCTTCTCGGGGTGCTCCGCGCAGTGCTTCTTCGCCCAGTAGGTCTTGCCCGAGCCGGGCATGCCCACCATGAGGATCACCTGGCGGTCGGTCAGCATAAGTTACTCGCCTCATAGTAAGCGTGGCTATGGGTAGGAGGGGCGTGGCAGTACCTCGCAGTCGGACTTGCGCGCGGGGCGGCGCGGGCCGGGCCGCAGCGCGTGCGGCGCCTGCGCGGCCAGCACGTAGCCGGGCAGCAGGCACGCCTCCGCGCCGTCCAGCTCCTCCTCCGCCGAGTGTCTACACACATACACACATACACGTACTCGTTCAAACATTTACATTAATTGTGGTTTGTATTTAAAAAACAATTCTGCTCATGGTTTCATTTAATGCTTTTATATAATTGGGAAGAATACAAACGTTTTAAAAATGTTTAGAAAACGTACATAGCACAAGTTGTAACAAGATTATAAGAATTTCGACATACTTTTTTGTGTCTCGATAGACCAATGCGCTCGATTGGTATACCAAAGGCGGCATATAAATTACTACATATATATTTTCTCAATAATACATTGCACTTGTTTATATAATTATTTAATTGTAAAAGCTATAAGATCTTTGGTTGTTCTTGTAGTTTTCACATATTAAATGAAACTCTCAAACCAGAGTAATTATGTATACAACTTGTAACCATAGACTTTTATAAATTCACGTAAACGATATAAATAAAATTAGACGTAATTAATTCCAAGCCGACAAAATACTGTCATTACCAATTAGAAAAGTGTATATGAATACAAACCTTATAACAAACTTGATACGTTTGTCCAAAACATGGCCAGAATAAACATCTTCTTCGGTCACTTCTTGTACACTGTCAGCTACAACAAAACACATAATCGTCATTCAATTAAACATTTACTAGTTATCAAGTACTGCTAAAACAAATTAGTTATAATTTACTTAAAATACTATTTAAATATTTAGAAATAAATACTAAATTTCATAAGAATAATATACAATATAATTTATTATACATCTTTATGGCGCAGTCGCAGTCACAGCGTGTGTCTGTTATCGCGAAAGTTGTAGGTTTGATTTCCATTCAGGGGAATAGTTATAATAAAATTAAACACACCACAACCATTTCGACTACAATGTGAAACTTATGCCATTATTTTATGCTTATGCAACTTATTTTTTAAAAATTGTAGAATATACTTACATGGTTCTTCTTTAACTTCAGGACAGTCTTTTTCAGGCACTTTGTCATCAGAATCCATAGGTTCAGACTTAACTTCTGGCAATTTGTCGTCTTGTTTTTCGCCATTTTCCTGTGTTGTTGAGTTAGAATAAATAAAAATAATGGAATTTACTTAAAGAATGTATATATTAATACAAGAAGCAAACAATTTTAACCTCTTTTTACGAAAATTGCGCGGACATACGAGTATGAAATTTGGCACACTTATAGTTTATGTGTAGGAGAAGTGCAGAACGCTAATATTTTTCAATAACAATGGTTATAAAGTACATTAAATCAATAAATAAAACATTACACACACTACCAAGTGTTTAACGCGTAACGCGTTTGTCGCGCGTCAACGCCCTGCGCACCATCTTTCGAGACATTGCGCGTAGAGTGGCGGAACTCAACTCTGCACTTTGTCATGTTGGAAGACTGCCGCCCACGACCCACAACCGTCGGGTTGGAAGGGGACGCTGTGTCGCGACAGCGCGTTACAAATATAGTTTGAGAGCAAAACTAATTGTATTCACTGATATCAGTCAAGATCTTTGACATACAAATTAGTTGGTAGTTGACAGACCGTATATGCCAATAAATTATTGTGAGGCTGTATATCGTCTCATTTTTATTTACTATTAACGGAGATAAGTTTACCCCTCCCCCCCCCTCCCCTCTGCGTTATCAGCGACATATAATTAAACTTACTTTAGGCTCATCGCTCTTCTCTTCCGGTGCATTTTCGACAGCATTATTATCTGCCTCCTGTGCATTATTTTCTGGTTGATTTTCATCATTTTGCTTCTCCTCTTCGACCTCCATCTCTTCGCCTCTGTCTAATTTCTCTTGAGCTTCTCTCGCCTTTCTTTCTCGCTCCCTTTCCTACGAAGGTGTGAAATTTTATTTTTATTTGTTTTCTTTTATGAATTAACAAAAAATGTTAAAATTAAATAAATTATATTACAAAGCATAGTTTATCAGTAAATGGATAATAATTCTCGAAGTATAAATATATTTATGGTCTTTCTAGCGCTCCTTCCCGTATATAGCAGGGTAAGCAGACAGGAAGCTATATTCTGCTCTCCGCCGTAAGGACACTGTGATGGCATATTTTTATAATCTTCATTTTAATTGCTATTATACGGCCCTTTCGTTTGTACCCAAAACATTTGATAAAAGACTTGTACTCTAAATATCATAAAATTTCTAAGCTTTATAATGCTTTAAAATATATAAATATATTTATTATGCATATTTGTAATTCTAGTTGCGATCTTATACACTATATAATGCACAAGGGTAATACAGAATGTTACTCTACCTACAAAACATTGTCTTAGTCAATAACTAACTAAGAACATAATGGTTTGAAGGGTCCAATTTCGAATGTAAATATGCTATGTAGAATTATATGTATGACGACATTTTAGTGTTTCATGTATATTATCAAATTTGCAGAACAAAATATTGCTACATGCAAGCTTCGTTCTGCCACCTAGTTACTACTGACGCATACCTATACGGTAAGTCACGTCTGTATCGACGTCGCCTTGCCAGTTCAGTAAAAAAAATCGGAAATCTCGATCCTGACATATTAAATATAGTTGAAGTCAAAAAATAGGAAATCCACATATAAATGCTATTTTCACCATTCACTATGCTCTTAAGGAATTAAGTTTTTCCTTTATAAATTCTAGACATTCTTTATTTATTTTCTATCAGATATTAATTTTAAGTACTCGAAAAAGTGTGCTTCGTAGGAAGCGATATCTTTTTCATTATTTCGTAACGTGACTTTTTTTTTGGTAAGAAAACGGCGCTAAAGGTTAAATTTACATAATTTCTAAGTTAATATATATTGAATTGTTATATGTTGATTAAAAAAATGTATAATTTTTTTTCGTAGATAGATATTTTCTATAAAATTAAGTGTTTTATATGTTCTTAAGCCCTACGTCGATATATAAAAGTTAACGCGGTGGTTTTCGATTATAATCTTCAGAAACCAATAAACACTTCAATATTAATTAAATAAGGATTTAAATACAAAATTACGCGTTTCTTTCTTTGTAAAAAGGCTCTATAGTGAACCTATTAAAAAAATTTAACCTTCAAAATAAGAAATAGCCGTAAATGTATATTATATAGTACCTCTCTTTTCTTCCTGAGTCTTTCTTCTCTGTCTTTCTTTTCCTTTTCCCGTCTTTCTTTCTCTTTACGCGCTGCTTCTTCTTTCTCCTGTCGTATCTCCTCTTCTCGCTTACGTTTCTCTTCTAGTACTTGCTCAATCGGTATTTCTATACGTTTTCTTACTATTTTGGTTCTTGTCAACATGTTGTATCTGTGCAATAATATAAAACATATAACAATATTATTTAAAAAAATAACATATAAATGAAACATATTAATAAATATTTATTTTATTATTCTATTTAGAAAATTTAAAGCTAATATAATCCTAAGACGTCAACACGTCATACTTATAGTTATACAATATACAGATAACATGTAATTTCGCTTGCGACCTCACACAGAATATGTCTATACGAGAGTAAATACGAAATTCTGATATTCCTGCGCAGTCACAATGCCACTGATGACAACAGTAACTATTCACATATACCTTGCAGGTGACCAAGTATCAAAAAGAAATTAATTGAATTCGTAAAATTTCCATATTGTAATTCAAAGAAGCCAAAATGTTGAATAAGACTTGACTGCTCAATGTTCAATTAACCTGACCTGTCGTGTCCCAGGTTGACGCTGTAGCAGGTGTTCCTGGTGAGCACGTGCGGGAACACGGCCCGGCCCCGCAGCGCCGCGCCGTCGAACTCGAAGGCGGCGCCCAGCTCCACGCCGTTCAGCGTGTACGAGACGCTGCACGGGCTCGACTCCAGGTCCTGCCACAGCCGGCTCATTGTTATGTCAACTACTTACTCAAGTAGATATAGTCGTCTTGCACTAGTTCAATATTAGATCATAAGAACTTGTGATTCTGGTTGCGATCTTATACACTGTATAATGCACAAGGGTAATACAGAATGTTACTCTACCTACAAAACATTGTCTTAGTCAATAACTAACTAAGAACATAATGGTTTGAAGGGTCCAATTTAAAAAATATGTACTACTAGTACTTTAGTGCCGTTAGTTTATTCCGGAATTATTAGATTATATTAAAAATAAAATAGCTTTTTTATATAATATATATAAAATCTCTATTACCATCAGAGTATAATTCAATTTACTCCCATTAGTTGGCTCAGTACAAGTTAGAACTCTGAACTCACCAAATAAACGCCAATAACATCTTTTTCCGCAAATTGTTTCCCATATTCTTTAAACTCGCCGTTATTGACCGCTCGGGCGGTACTCTCGTAGCCCCAGCTGAATTCACCTTCGCCTATACAAAACAAAACCGTACATTTTAAAATCCATATCTTTTTTAAATTTATACGAATGATAAATTTGGACACAAAATATATTTAAATGATTATGAAAATTGGGACAAGAATACTGTTTAAATTAAAAAATTAATTACTGCCTATCGCAGGTGCGGATCAGCAGGTCCACTAGTAAAATAATAATTTAAAAATCAAATGAATGTTATATAGAAATATATTTTCCTGTATATTATTATACTGTAGTTATAAACATACCAAGGTGTAAAGTAGAGTCATCCGTGGACCATCCGACTCGGAGTCCACTCGCAATGGGCTCCTTCTCCGCACTCTCTGTGGTAGTCACTACTGAGCCAACACGGACCTGTTTAAACAAATATATACATATACATTGAGTAATATAAACTCTACAAACGTCATTCGATTTAGCGAGAGTACCTATCAGTAGTATCAGAATCCTTTTAGGAACAACTAATAATAAATAAACTTTTTATTTCTTTATAATATGAATTCATTAAGAAATCATACTTTTAGGTGTACACATACAAATAATATAAGAGACTATATAATATAATTGGTGATAATGGTAATTGTCCATTCTCTATATAACACATCCTCCCTTTTTAATGTTAATTAATTTTACTTAAGTTTAATTTAACTTTTTAATGTATAAAATTGTCTTTTTTTTATTTTTAACACAGATATTCCTTTAATTTTCACACATTAATATATGTTTAAATTAAAGTCTACAGTAATTCGTACCTCGTAGCACACGCGGCCCTGGCGCAGGCCGTGCGAGGCGCGCGCGCCCGCCCACGCGTACGCGAAGGCGCCCTCGCTCAGCGCCACCACGGAGCGCAGCTCGGGCAGCTCCAGGTACTGGTTGAGGTCGCTGTCGTCTGCGCCCAGTCAAATAGGAATTAAATAAACCTAATATATAAATACTAGGTCAAATTATAAAAAGATCAAAATTTAAAAAAAGACGTGAAAATCTGGTACCAGATTTATAAAAAAATTGAAAAAATCAGTGCACCTTAAACTATAAATCATTTTTTTCTCTTACAAATGATATTTTACTATACTAATATTATAATATTAAAAATTGATTACTAGGCTTTTTACAATACTACACATAAATTTATTAGTAAAAAAATTAAAATAAATTAATAATATTTCTGTAATTCAAATATAATAACTACGTATTCAATAATACTTACACCAAGACAGTGTTATTCTGTCATCATCAAGTTCTGGCTCTGGCATTTTATTTTCTACAGATTCCTTCTTTTCTTTGCTGGTCTCCTAATAAAAAAGGAAACAATATTATGTTATTAATATTACTACTATTTCCACAATTATTTAACCAAATTATAAATGTTGTTATTTAATTTTAAGATTTGTAAATTATCAAAAGGTTATACGTTTTACATCAAGGTACAAGAATGGTGTGTTAAAAAACCTGCTTTATTCAACAGTTTGCCAAGTGTCATTTTGCAAATTATAATAGATCAACACAAATTTATAATTATTATATTAGATTAACACAAATTTTATTCCTGACCAAACTTATATTTGCTACTGGCTACAACAAGCATTAAAACCAGCCAATCAGGTTCCAATTGTAGTCAAAATTTCGATTTACATCTTTTTATCATTGATTATTGTTATGCCTGTCAGGAATATATTGGGATCCAATAAGATTTGCTGACAATAATTTGTGAACTACTGTTTCAAGTCACTTAAAATGGGATTAACAACTTCAACTTAACTTAACAAGGAATGCGTTACGGAAGACACTTTAAATTCTGATTAAAAGTGTAAATTACCCGGTTTAACTACATTTTTAACTATGTTAAAAATATATTATAGGAACCGATTTTTCGACACGACAACTATCGTTGATTTCTCACTCCGCGAAATCAGACAGGTGATTTTTATTAGTAAGTAGATTTGAGTTATTATTATTTGACTTTGAATTTAAATTTATGAAACTTTTACGTTCTTAGTTCTGCCCTGGGAAATTGCGACGGAGATATTACGATATCGTAAGTAATAACGAGACTACCAGAACACATCTGTGCCATCGAAGATTTGCCACAAAAGGTACTAAGGAAAATAAAAAACAAAAAAATAAATCATGAAAGTAAATATATATCTATTGCAAAATTAAAATCAAGGAAGAAAATGTTGAAACAGGGAGCTGACATACCAATTGTCTTGTTGCAAAGAGGAAAGTCGTAGGGTTTACTAATCAAACGCATTCGAAAATAATTTTTCAAATTTTGTGACTAATGTCTTCAAACGACTTGTACTACTAACTATAAAATCTTACTTCAACAGGTGGAGCGAGGACTTCGTTAGTGACTTCTATGGACTTGTAGAAGTTGCTCCAACGCGCCTTCTTCTCTTGTTTACGTTTCAAACGTTGGTACTTTATTGGGTCCTGATATAGAGGTATAGCTTATTTCAGATATTGAACCAATTACTTAAAAATATACATTTTCTTAACATAACTATTTTAATTTATTTAATTTATTTACTATTTTTTTTTCATTGAAACATACAACTACTACTATTATTTTGTTTAGTTTTAAGTACTAGCTGCGAGCGGTTTTAAAATACATAACCTTGTGTTAAAACATTCTGTCTCCTTTACATGCATATTTTTAGATATTTTTTTTATTTTACAGAGGACAATCTGCCCCGAAAATTCTTACGAGATTAGGGGAAGTAAAAATAATGTAAATATAATAATTTCACGACCTATTATAACCAGACACTAGCCCACTGCACCACGATGACACAAATACATATAAAAATAAATGAATTATTTTCATATCCCTGCTTTAGTAAAACAAAGTGCGGCCTTGACTTCCGCTACTCGGCACCCTCTCCTCTCCTCTCTCACCCTGAAAAAAAGAATAAAAATATACACAAACCTTGCTAGACTCTTCTAAGCGTCTTGCGTCTTCTTCGGCTTGTTGTTTTTCTCGTTCAATTCTCTCTTTTTCTTTCTGTACGAGTCTTTCATTGAGCAGTTGCCATTCTTCTTCTTCTGTCAATTCACGTTGTTTCTGTAACATAATCATCATGTATTCATCGTTATTAATTAATTATGAAAATTTGTGTTTTGTAAATTGAAGGATATAATTTAATCTTCACGCGTTTTTCAGTGACAGAAAAGGAAAAATTTTAAACAACAATGTTATTGGAACCCATAGCTCTACCAAGGTGGATAAAAATCCGGTTTCATATGCACAGTCTGGCGTAGCGGCACATACTAAGTGCATGAGGTACCTGACCGCAGGTACACTGGGCTACATTGAAACGATTAACATGATGTAATATGGCCTAGCATATACCCTTCCTCTGTAAATGGGGTAGCACAGCCAACAAAAAAAAGGTTTAAATTAGAACTTTTATTAAAAAATAATTTAATAGCTAGAAAAATTCTGCCAGAAAAAACTCTAAGCAAAATATTAAGTACAGTTATTCACATGTTAAGTAATCATAAATATAATAAAATTCAATATCTTACTTCTTTTTCCTCTTCATCCTGTTCCATTTTCTTATCAGAGCTATCTTCATTATCCTCCTGGTCCTTTTCCACTTGTTGATCTGTATGCTCTTTTGGTTCTTCTGAGCTTGTGATATCTTGAGCGGGAGCATCATCTGAACAGTAAATACATTTAATAATAATATACTTTGAAAAAACATATATATTACATTGGATATATATATTATTACTAATAATAAATAATTTGTTATGAGGGTTTTCTGTCATATTAGTGGGTTGAGAATCAACACACTAATATGATAAAAAACCATTTTCCTTATATATATGTATACACATCATATATGAATAAAATAATACCAACCCTGAATTGCTTCCTGTTCATCTGAAACCATTTTTTCTGGAATTGGAGATTGGCTCCTGAATGAAACACATATTTTGTAAATAAAGAATAATTTTAATTAATGTAACACATCAATTAATTTTATAAATAATGTAATATAAATATAGAATTAAAATAGATTCTGCACACATTTAAAACAATGTAGCACAAGCAACAAACAATAAATATTGAGCTGTCATTACAAGAAACTTTGGAATAATTAACTGGTGCTACAAACCAAATTGTCATATCATAGTAAATTACATACTAGATGCCTCCAATCATATTATAAAAGGAAATTATCATTCCAGTATATTTTTGGCATAAGAACTTAGGCAACTAAATCCAAAAAGAAGTAATGTAAAGAATAGTAGAGTATCTTCTCTTAGTTCCCTATACCCAACTACATTTAAAATAGAAAATAACACATAAGTAGTAATAAAAAGACTCACTGTTCATCATCTATGTCATACAAATCTTCTTTAGGTGTTTCTATTACTTGAGGTACTGTTTCTTCTTTTTGGGGTTCAGGTTCCTTGACAGGTTCTGGTATTGGTTCTGGTATTGGTTCTGGTATTGGTTCTGGTATTGGTTCTGGTACAGGAGCAGGTGGTAGTGTGTTAGGTTCTTCGTCTGTTTCTTTGGACTCTTCTATTACTTTGGGAGGTGGGTCTTCACGTGATATCTAATAATAAAAGTAAAATTTTTATGTCATGTATATATAATATATACTTTTACTTTTAAAGTTTCAAGTTTAAATGGCAATTCATCTTTTAAAATATTTTGCTCATAAAATCATAATATTTATAATTATAATCATAACATTTGGATGTGGTTACTTTCTTAGTCGATTCAAAAAGTCAATACATTGCTGTAAAATAATATGTTTAGATATAACTAGTACTTTCTTGTTTCATTATTTATAATTTTATCCATTTAGCTTATAAATGCAGAACCTAAAAGTTTTAAAAAATTTCCCAATTTCCTCATATAGATAAATACTAGAATTATTTTTGTAGATATTCTGTAATAAAATGTATTTAATTATTAGTTTTTTTTATTTTCTTTTTTTTAACAGAATTACAATATTTGAAAATTTTGTAAAATAATAACATAAAGTATGCTTTTATCAATAGCTAAATTATGCATAAACATTATAACAATTTAACGTTTAAAGTGTGATGAACAGAATTATTATTCAAGCCTCATTTAGTCATAAGTACCTGTTGTATTTATTTGTTTATTTTTTAAACTAAGGGTATTGTATAGAATATTTAATTTATATACCTTTGAAGGTGTAGCACCCACTCTTGAGGATGAAGATCGTCGAGTAGTCCTTGCACCTGCAGCTCTCCGAGGGGTTGCAGGTACAGGCGTAGAGGGTTCATCACCTTCTTCTGTTGATGTGTCCAAAATAGATGTATCACTGAAAGCTGTAAAGGAAATATTATTTTTATAAATTAAATCATAAAAGAAATTATGAAATAAATGTTTTTAACTTTCAATTTGGCATTAAAAAAATTATTTACTTGGATTAATTAAAAATAAGTAAGCTATTAAGCCCAAAAATACCTAACAAACAATTTAATAAATTAGAATTTATTAAAAGTTATTATTAAAAAAATATTATTCTTTTTTACACAAGTGTATGAATTTCTTGTTTTAAATATAATTCTTATTTACAAATTTATTCTATAAAAGCATATTGAAGAGGAAACTATTTTGAATAGTATATAGCATTATAACTATAAACATGAAAAAAATATTATTTCGCTTTCCGCCAATGTAGTAACAACACATTAGAACTAACATTATTGTTACTGGTAACAATACAGCTTGTATGTTTTAATAATGTTCACTATATTATTATGGTAGATTTCCATTACCAGCAAATAAATAGTATTTTGTCTTCTGTTTTCCTATCTTTATTTCCACTTCACTTAACAATAACGGTTAAAATGTAAATTTTTAAATAACGAAGTAGAGCAATATGTCACGCGTAAATAAGAAATCCAAATAAAACATGGAGGGAGCGACGCATTACACGTGCTAGTGTCAAAATATACAAATGCATATTTTCTGCAACATATTTAGTAAATAACTAATTAAATTCAACGTGAAACACTTACTTTTTCCAGTTTTAGCTTCTAAAGCTTTCTTTAACCGCTCCACTAACGCCGGTTTGTTACCCTTCGTGTCCAAGCCCAAAGCGCCAAGCTCTGTTCTCAGATCTACGACTTTCATTTTAGCTGGATCCATTTTAAATCTAAAGAATTCTTCACTTCACTACAGTCTGATAACTATAAAGCACAATAGTCATATAAATTCTTTGAACACAGTCATTACTCGCAAAAATTCACTATCGCGAGGTGAGCGCCAAGCAAACCAATATGGCGGCTTTGCAATTACCACAGATTATGTTACACTACGGTTAGCTTTTATTAACTTTAACATGGCATAAGATTAAAATGATTCAGCCTAAATTTACAGTCATTCAAGTGTCATTATTATGAGGAGATTGTAAACAATTTATTTGTTTCGTTACCTAGCAACTCTATATCAGAGCTCGTACACTTCTGATATTTTTATAAATTTTAAAGTTTTATATAAATTTTACATCTCTTGATCAATAATTATGGCTCGAAAAGAAGAACCAAAAAGTATGGAATATTGTTTTTTAAATTAAAATTTCTTACTTCTATAAGTTTATACTTTTTGAATAATATATGTATATTTATTTCAGTTCTACCAAATAATGATTTGGAAAAGCGGATAATTGAAGCTTTTGAAGTTTTCGACCATTCAGGCAAACAAGTTGTTGATGTACGCGAAATTGGAACAATTTTGCGTTCTCTAGGTAGGGAGTAAATTTTAAATAAAAGAGTAAGATTATTAATTTTACATTTACATACGCATATGCTATGTTATTGTATTTCATAAAAATAATTGAAAAAAAAAGTAATAATAATATTATTTTTTAAGGCTGTTGTCCCACTGAAGCCGAAATACAAGAAGTTATACTAACTACAGAAAACAAGGAAGCCACGGGAAATGTTCCATTACTTAACTTTTTACCATATATGTGCAAAGCTATGATTGAACACAGGTATTATTTGTTTTGGATCTCGCAGCTGGCAATTAGATAGTGTAGTCTAAAACCGTTTTGTTATTCTATACGTTCTGCCACTCGATGACGAAACCTTAAATAACCGGGCCAAAGAAATGTAAATAATTTTGAGTACATTCTAATGAGGGAATATTTTTATTACTACTATTATTTAATTCTTAACTTGTATATTATTTTATTTGGTAAATAAAATGTAACTATAAGTACGGAGATTATGGAGAGTACTCCATATACATAGAATAAATAATAATCGCTGTCTGTACATGTAAGACATTAAAAAAAGTATTACATTTTTTGGTCTGTTTGTCTGTGCGCTTGTGCAAGCTAATCTCAGGAATGGCTAACCGATTCATTTAAAATGTAGTTTCTTTTTTTGCAATCGACTTATAAATAAAAAAGGTATATAAAATGTATAGTATATGCATATTATATTACATCGATCCAATGGGTAAACCCTGCAAGTCCATATAAATATTTGCCAACAATTAATTTACAGGAAAAAATGCATATTGTTGTTTGCTATTTACGGCACGTATCATTATTTTGTCTATATAAAATACACATTTTTATCCTTCTAGATTTTATCCGGCTAGTGCAGACACACTTCTCGCTGCATTCCGGTATTTTGACAAAGATGGTCGCGGATTTTTATCTAAGGAAAGATTTACACAACTCATGTTGGAAGAAGGCGAACCTTTTACGCAGGTATTGTTAATATATTGAATTGTTTAACTTTTACAAATCTAGAGGCGTGCAAAACGAAGCATTGTTTACATTCCGTAACATCTTAAAACTAAATTTCGTTAATATTAAAACTTTATCTGTACATAGGAAGAGTTCGATGAAATGATGCAAACAGCATTGGATCCAATAACAGATACTATAACTTATGAATATTATATTAACCAACTAATGGTAAGTTGCTATATATACTATTTTAATCACATATCCATTATTTTTAGTTGTATCGTCAAAAATGCTACAATATTTTGTGTTCATTTATTCCTCACATTTTCTTATAAGCACCTAATCAAGAACATAATCAACCTTCATATTCTTTCTTTCTTTATCTTCTTAATAAACATTATTACACCATTGTTAATTGAGATTTCTTATATGCTTTAATTATTTGTTCAATATATGGTAAGATTCAATGTCAGTATATTTTCCAACACAATTTTTTTATCTTAGCATAAATAATAATGTATTAAGATTAAGAAATATTAACAAATAAATAAAAACCAGTATTTATTATAAGTTTTCTTTATTGTGACAAAAACAACATAATGTGTTTCTTACACTTACAACATAAAAGGACACATTAATTATTTGTAAAATCCAACTCAAGCAATTATATTTATACATAATTGCTTAAGTTTCGAAAACAATTAGTCAATCATAATGTCAATAAATAATTAGTCTTCTTAAAGAAGAGTACTCTCTTCTTATGATTAAAATAAAAGAACAAAAGTAAAATAATGGTTAAGTATCGAAAACTAAATACTAAAATTCATTATAGACAAATTTCTTACTTTAATATTTATAGTACTCTTGGAAGCTTATTGTACGAATAATAAAATATCCTGTGCCTAATCTATCGACGTGAAGTATATTATTTAACAGTAGTCATTTAATTTTTATAACTTGAAAGGTAATTGCAATATTATAATCCTGCACGATTGTTGTGTAAACCAAACCAAATGGATGTTGTCGACAGAAAATTGATCCTCCTTTAGATTAATTAGATATTTGTGGCATCCAATTCCATACTAAAAATTTTAATTATAATTATTACTGCAATCGACTTGTTCGTCTAGTCCTAATGCTACTTGGTGTGGAAGCAGCTAAACGTGATGAACTCCTTGTAGGTGTTGCAGGACGTCCTGTTTCTTTAACATTAGTTTTAATTTTGTCTTCAACTTTTTTTGAAATCTCTTGATTATCATTATTTTCCTGGATAATTACCAATTCCTTATCAGTTTCCATTTTTTCAACAGATTTGGGATTCTCAGTTTTAGCACTTTGGCCATTAGTCTTTATTTTTTCATCACACGTACCATTTTTTTCATCAGATTTTGTCTCTTCAACAACTGTTTCAGATAAATCAATTTTGTTTCCTTCAATTGTGTCAAATTCCTTAGGTTTATTGTTGTCAGGTTCAACTTCATTTTGTTTACTTACATCAATTTCATCTTTTTGTTTATTAATGTTTTCATCATTGTCATCTATTTTATCGACAGTATCTTCTGCTGTAGTTTTATTCCTTGTGTCATCATGTTCTTCATTAACGTCAACACTTTCTACACTATTCCTTTTCCTTATTGTATTAAGTAAATCAGTTATTTGAGAGTCAAGATCAGGGCTCAATATTGAACTGTCTTCTAATGAACAGTTCAGTGATAAAGTTTTATTTGAAGATACATCGGCCTTATTTTGATTTGGTGTTGACTTTACAGCATTTACTTGTTCACTTGCTTTTATAATTATCGTTGATTCACCTGAAATCATTTAAATGTAGCAATAATACATTTGAGTAAAAAATATTTTTTCTGATTTTAAGGTATTTTAAATATCAATTAAAGTGGTATAAATATCGAATATATTGCAATAATTAATTAACATAGAATGTATATTTTCATACTATACCAACTCTAGTTAAATATGTTTATCTAATATTTTAAGAATACCTACCGACAACTGAGTCATTTGCTTGAAGTATCTTATTAAAGTTCTCTTTATCATTAAAACCTATTACAAGCAGATTGCTGATAGATTTGTGTTTCTTGATAGATTGAGGGTTAAATTTATTAAGGAAATTGTATATCACTGCACGTGTTGGTAAAGTGGGGCGTCCAATGAGCTGCAAAAATTAATTTAAAATTGATTTTTCATACAATATAATATTTATAGTAAGAAATCTACAATAATTATTTATCTGAAATTATATTAATATACAAAAGAAATTATTTTAAATATATAATAATATTATGGTAAAATATTCTTAATATGTGAGTCCATGTTTTAGTAGACATTGCTCATAACTTAACAATTACAAAATATGCATATACTATGTGTTGTGGCGGCTGTGACACAGTTTACACTAGTACCGTTGCCATCACTCTCTTCTACATTTGTAGATATAGTGTATCTGTTTCACCTAGTTGTTACTGAAATAAATTTATTATTATATTATTTTATTATTACCTTCACATAATGTATATCTTTGGGTTGTAGTGTTTTAGGTGTCTGTGGACTTGGAGCCTGAGTTTTGTTAGATTCATCTGATATTGGAATTACTTCACTAACAGATTTTTGTTCATTTTCTTCAATCTTTACAGGCTGTAATGATTGTTCACATTCAACCTTAGAATTGACTTCTGCATTATCAGCATTTACTTCATTATTGGGTTTGTTTGTTACATTTGCAATATTATCTTGAATTGCTTTAGGTTCAGCTAAAGCATCCTTTACCTTAGGTTTTGTGTTTGCATCATTATCTTCAGTTGTTGACTGGGTGATTTTAGATTGATCACTTACAACTTTCTTATTGTGAATCAAATATGATTCATCTTTTTCAAATGTTTTTAATATTTTTTTCTTCAGCTGAGCAGTGATCATAGCTTTAGTGCCTATGAATTCTTTTTCGCAATACACAATTGACAATAATAGCTAAAATGTACAGAAAAATTACATTTATTAAAAACATACATAAATTAAAGGGAAACTAATAAATAAATAAAACTCTACTTACATTTTTAAACTTGGGCATGATTTTAGGCAGGTGGTCTTCAATGAGTGCTTCCATGAATTTAGTGTAATAATTACTTTTAGCAATTCTCTCTTTTAACATATTCAAATTGCCATCTTCTCCGCACATCTCTTCAATAGTTAATGTTTTGGGTGCTGATGTTGAATCAGTTACCTTTCCTATATTTTTGTTTGGTTCAGGCAGTTTATCAATATATTCATCAAGATTTGTTGCCTCTTTTCTGTATAATTTCTCAAGCTGGAAGAATTAATAGTAAATATTTATTCAGTACTGCTTATGATTCAACAATGTTTCTTTTTTAAATGACTTAAGGTTAAGGTTTAAGGTTAAGCATACAAACTTGAATTATGATTGTTAAAATAAATTTGTATACTAACTTTTGTAAGCATATCCTCCAATTTAGTACTTAACATATTTGTCATGTTTTTCTTGAAAAACTCTTCAGGATCATCTACAAAATGTTTTGGCAAGGTTAATTATATAAGACGATTCTTTTTACACATCATTTAATAATTTTACGTAATTTTGAAGTTCCTTTAGCTCATATTCTTGTATGCATTTTGGAATAAAAAAAAAATAAAATGTGTCGAAATTGACTCAATTCACTCATTGAGTTTAGTTAATGTTGTAGATATTAACTAATTTGGTAAAATAAACGTGTCAATTTGAATAGTATAAGGAGCAACCACAGTATGCTTTGAGAAATAAATAAAAGTAAAACTTTATAAAATACAAAGCAGACACAAAGTACATCACATAAAAAAAATTATATGATGAACAATCTCCACTCAATGGGAAATGAAAATAACTAACGAGTCAGTGATTTATCGGTAAAGGTTTTAAACTTTTCTTGATAAACCTCCAAACATCCAAATGAGAGTACCTGCGTCGACCAGCTGCAGAGTCTTGGCATCTTTGGCCACGCTGAGCAGCTCGCGGTCGGTCTCCTCGGGGTAGTGTCGGCGGTACACCGCCACGATGTCGGCGGCGGCGCCCACGTACTTGTCCAACATGAGGGCACGGATGCGAGCGCGGATCGTGTGCTTCAGCAGCCGCTGGAGGAAGTTGTCCAGGTCTGCCGAAGCCAGGTCTACCTTGATCTGTTTCATAACGATGCCCAACGCGAGCTCTAGTCGCCCCTTCATCTGCGCGCTCGGCGGCCGGTCTGCCCGCAAAATTTGATCGGGCGACGGCTTTTTGTCGATCGCTTTCATAGCGTTGTTAACTAATTTCTTAGTTGTCTCAACGGGATACGAGGCGAGCTTGTTGGGCACTTGGTTCACCTGCGGCTTCGGCTTGGTCACTTTGGTCGGGTTAAAATTTTTACGCGGTGCGGGAGGTTGGAACATTGTTTGTGGGCGTGGCAGAGGGACGTGCGTCTTGAGACTCATTAGAGGAGCTGGCGCGGGCGCCGAAAACGGAACCGGCTGAGGTTGGAAAGGCTGAAAGTGTCTCCCTTGCGAGAAATTTTTGGTGGAGCCCATCTGCCAGTCGTTAATATGGGGGGCGTTAAAGCGTTTGGCATTCCAGGGATAGTTTTGACTTTCAGCCTGTCGTTTGCCACCCTGAGGTCTGTAATTACTAGACCCCTCATATTGCTGAGAGAAGCCATATGGCTTTTGACTATCAAAAGGGTTAGTGGGATTGTAATCATACGGCCTCTGAAATTGAATGGAAATTTAATTAATTCAAATGATGTGTGACAATCCACTCATCATTTTGACTAAGATATAAGATATTTTTGTGATTAACAAACATTACATGAGAATGTTAGAAGCATCACAAAATACCATCATCTTAAGAAGTGTTGAGATTTTTTAAATTTGTAAATATTAGCGTAATTGAAATATAACACATTATTAAATGTGAAAGACATTTTTAAAATAGACTTTGTCATTGCAACTACAATGCTTTGTAATAAAGTGTAAACATTTTTTGTACAATTGTCAGTACCAGATTGATTGATAAAAATCAATCAAATAACATACATTATAACAGGTCTTATATATGTTTTTTTGTTAATTAGAAACAATTGGCAATAACCAGATGTAGAAAAAATTGTAAAATCAATTTGGCATTTAAATGTACTATACATTTAATTTTTAACAAGTTGTAAGCTAAATATTGCTTTTATACTTGTTAAGATTGATGATTTTTTTTTTGCCATAATTGAGAAGTATATGTATGAACATATAACCAGAGGACATTTTTTGTGATGAATTTTATCATGGGTATAAGATAGTTTAGTTGCTAAGATAGTGCAATCTAAATGCAATCATAGCAAAAGCTTAGCATATGACACTGGCTTTGTTATTATGCACACCATAATAAAAACTTTTATTCAAAGATAAATATTTTTATTTAAATGTATATAATATTATAGTACTAAAATTTAGAAAACAATTTTTTATACATGTAATGTAATGATGAATGATGCCAGAGAAACAAAGGATACTGTGCTATATTGTTGACTAATAATCCTACAATAAAAATGGATGAAAACTTAATATTTAAATAAAACAGTTAAATGAAAGATAGAAGAGAAATAAAAACCTTTGTAGAGTATCTTTCTCTATTTAGAATATCTTGCTTCTGTTCAATAATCTCCCGTTTGCGTTTCAATAGCTCCAGTTCAATATCTAAATCCTAAAATTAAGAAATTCAAGCCATTGTAATAAACAAAATACAAGTCATTAAAAAATAAATAAAAATAAAATAAATTCATTACATAGTAGCATTGTTAAAAGTAAAATTATAGGATAGATTTAAAAAAAATTATGCAAGAACGATAACTGAGGTTACGGACCAAAATATGAGTAATAATTATTTTGAGTAACTTGAATTTGAAAAGATTAATGATTAAGATGCACATATAAAACAAAATAAAGCTTCAATGAATGATTATACCGGATATGTACCAACTACTTCGTATTATACTAATACTTATTACAAAACTTACACGAAGATGGTTGGTCAGCAGAGGTCCATTTGGAGACACCTGATGCTGATTACCTTGATCGTTTCTACGTCTCATGTTTATTTTAACTATTAATTTTAAAGAACACTCAAAATGGCCTCTACACAAAAGCTATGTAGACAGTAGACAGCCTCAATATAAGTTACGTATAACTATGCTTGATCAAAATGAAGAAAAAAGTGCTAGAGGAAACCGTTAATATTCATAAAGTAGAACACGAGAAGCTAAATACCACAAAATGCCGATGCAGATAAAAATTAAAATTTTAGTGACTCAAATAGCGATTGCCAATTTGTGACATCTGTCAACGATTTTTTAACAGATTAATAATTTTAATTTCAACATGTTTGATATGTTAGCCATAGACAATTTAAATTATATTTATAAAATTCGATTTAAACATAAAAAAGAAACATATTTTGTTTTTTCTATGATTTAACATCACTTACTCTTTTATCAGAAATAATTTAAGGTTGACTTGAAAAACTTTCAATATTAAGTTTAATGAAGCTTGTCTTCAATACTTCTTTTAATTTTGCTCTTTATTTCAAATCATATTGTATAGTTGTTTTTAATCTCTATATATATTAAGAGATAACTGTTAATTTTATCTTAACTACATATTAAGAAAGTAAGTAATCGTTGTCTGTACATTGAAGATATATTAAAGAAACTTTTAATAAGAATTGTAATAAAACTTGAAACAATAATTTATAAAATGTTTGTCTAGCCGTACGTTTATGCACGGTAATCTCATGAACGGCTTAACCGATTCAAATGCAGTTTTCACCATTTTTCTATGGTAATATTCACTTTATATTTGGAGTTATTTTTATTTCAAACGGTTTATAAATAAAAATATTATATCAATTTAAAATACTTTGCACGATGAAACGGCTATAAAATAACTATTTTATTGGTTAGGCTGAAACTTTAATGATCTAAAAGAGAGATATTAAGGGATATGAGGCTTGAAGAAACTGCAATCAGTAGAATGACATCAAATTTGAGAGAAATCTCTGGAATTGAATCTCAGAATCGAGTGTCCAACATAGGTCGTATTTTTTAATTCAAAACAATCTCATATTCTTACCGAAACTACGATAATGTATGTAAAGTTATTAAAGTGTCCAATAATACAAGTCACCAGAAGTGCGCTACAAATAAACGAATGAAATTAAATTTATTAATTAGATATTCCTCCGACAAATTTAGATGGTGGTTTTGAATGGTCAGATAGTTCACATAATAGCTGGCATTTAATACACAACTTTTTAAGACTAAATATTGATAGCTAAGTGATATTATTAGAAAAATTAAATTTACATAAGATGTAGATATGCTTTTAAAGAAACCACAAATACTCGATTCTAAAATATTTTTCCATAGGTGGCTCCATTAGATGTATATAAAATTGCCGATGATATAGAAAAAGAAAGGAAAAGATTAGAAGCGGCAGCACCTAAAAAGAGAAGAGCATCCTCTTTACTGAGAGCTGCACATACATAGCTTGTGTAATTGATTAACCTTGCATTAATTATGTATGAAGTTAAATTTATACATTATATATGTAGTTAGATGTCTAGTGTAATTGTTATAACATATAAATTTATGTATATGTTAATGGTAAATATAATATAGCGAAATATATGTAATTTATTAAATCATTTTCTCTTTCCAGGTAGAAGAGGAAGTAACAGAGACTGATGATACATCCAAATAATTTTTACAAAATTTCAATTTGAATAACTCTGCATAGTAAATTTATGATATGAAAATATTTGGTATTTGACATGTATTTTTTTTTTTTTCCATTCCTGAAAATGATATAAGCTGCCGGTTTTTTGTAGCAGAATTAAAAAAAATAAGAGTCCTGTTTAAATATATTTTTATTAGCTCTTTGTTTAATTGTTAGGTAGTTATTCAATTAAAGTTAAGAAATTAAACAAGACATTAAAATGACTGCCGACTTATAGCTTTACTATATAAATTACATTCCTACATTGTTTAATCTTAAAAATATTACAATAAAACATCAAATATTACAACATACAAATAAGATAAAAAGAAACAAATCTTGAGATTATTCTATTCTTTGTCAGAACCGCTACATTCGTCCACAACCACTCCTTCTGATATCAACGCTAATATTTCTTCATCGTTCATTTCATCACCGTCATCGAATTCTTGAATTTCGTCCTCCATAACTTCTTCGTCTAAAAATTCTCTCACTTTTGCAATTGTCACTTTCTTTGCTGGAGTAACTTTTTCAATGTTTGAAATATTTTTATTGATTTTATCTGTTTCTTTTTTGTCACTTACTGCATTTTTACGATCTATAGCATTATTTTTATTCTGTGTTGTAATTTTTTTAACGTTTTCATTTTTAGGTGTATTGTCCGGTTCAACTTTCTTTGTTTCTTTATTATCTGTCATTTTTTCTATCTGAATGGTTGTTTTAGGTTTTTTATTGTTATTCTGTTCAGCTTTAAGAGTAGTTTTTTGGTTTGACGTTTTAGTTTCATCACTATTGTTGGGTTTTGCCTCTGGTTTAGGTTTACTTTTATTTACAATTTTTATATCTCTTACTTTTTCATCATTGGCTGGGTTGTTAGTATTGTTTTCATCTTTAGCCTTACCGTCATTATATTCTTTATATTCCACGTTATTTTCTTCGTCCTCGTTATTATTGAATATAGTGTTCAATTTTGTTGGGCATTTTAAGAATTTGTAGATTGGTGTCACCGTTACTTTTGCATTACCTAAAACGAAAGAATATACAATTTCAATATTAAGTCAACAAAATTAAGTATTAAAAAAGGAAAGTTATATTACCGCATCGCAGATTCTTACTCGTACATAATTTATCAAAATCAGAGATTGAAGTAAGCCTCGCAGCAACTACAGTTGTATCTTTGCCGATATGTCTGAAAGTCTTTATGTTGTATGCATTTAAAAAATTTGTCAATCTCCCCTTTCCAGGTCGACACGAGAAATGCAACTAAAAATTCAAAACTCACATTACGAAATATTATTGGAAATATGAAATAAGAAATTTATGGATTTAAATAAAAAAAGACCATTTACAAAAGGCGATCTTATGGCAGAGTAGCCATCACTCACGCAATATATATATATATAACAATAAACGAATTCAATATTAATTATAACATATGAAATTTAGTAACCATGAAACATACCTTTACAATCAATGGATTGTAGATGTTAAGCAGTCTTTTTGTTACATTAAGTCCTAGAACCTGTGAAAAATATGTTAAGAGATATTTCCATTATCTATAATATGTATAGATTATTTTTAACTAAAATATAATACAAAAAAAAAAATTACATTTCTTAGATCGTCACTAGCTTCATATCGGAGTTTTTCAGCTACAAATTTCTCTGCTTCAGTGGGCGGGTCGTCTGGCAAGGCTTGCCAAATCTGAAATATATTAAAAAATTATAAATGGCTTGTCAGGCAGGCTTGTCAGGATTAATGATAGCAAAGAAGAGAAGTCAAACCAATGCGAGGCTGTAGGTTACATTAGAAAGTATATCATATAATTCTTGTTTTTTTTAATATCTGTCTATATAAAAAAAAAAAGAAAAATTAAATCGTAATTTGGTTTTCGTGTTCTCTTAGATCATGATACTTTATGTCCACTATCACTGATAAAAATTGTGTGAGAAAAATGTTGGTGCAACGCTTTTGAAAAAAATGTGATTCGCGCCTTGCAGTATATGGGTATAAACGTGACTTTACCTATAACCTAAAACCTTTTAATATAAATTAAGTTATTCCTGACAAGAACAGTCTTTTTACATAAGGGTTTGCAGTTTTAAATTTATATATATATATATATATATATATATATATATATATATATATATATATATATATATATATATATACATATATATATATATATATATATATATATATATATATATATATATATATATATATATATATATATATATATTTTGATATTGATATACCTCAATCATAATTGTTTTAAGTTCTTCTTCCAATATTCTAGTCATGAGATCGTTCAATTGAAACTGTCTGTCGCCTTCTTCAGCTGGAGGATGGTTTTCTTGAGTTTTCTCAGCATCTGTTCCGTTCATGATTTGTGGGTTATTTTTTAGAAGATCAATTTAATATTTTTTAACATTATTTTGTAAATTTAAAAAATCACGAAATCCCAACCTTTGACGTTTACGTTCTTTTGAGTTTTGTTTTCTGTAGGCTTCGTTAATTCTGTCACACTATGTTTCTGTACTTCACTGGCCGCAAGTTTCTTCACAGCTTCACAACGATCAGTTGGTCGCTCTAGAACAATCGGTATATCTACAATTAACTCATTATTATAATACGGTACGTATACGTATATTAGGTTTTGCCTATTGGGTGGAAAGGTGGGTACAAAGTTTGTTGATACTATGTTCCCTCTGGCTACCCTGCTATAGAGAAAAAAGCGAGTAGTCCCTGCTCTTCCCTATAAATTTAAAGTAAAAATAACATAAAAATATCAATATTCGCCATTGTCTTAATTATAGTAAAACTGACTATGAAGCTTGTAGATGCTGTTGATGCTGCTTTGTAGATGGAAAATAGCTGTAAAAAGTATGACTTCGGAAACTATCCAACAAAATTGTGAAATTCGAGACCGAAGTAATAAGTTATACATTTACATCATACTAACAACGTTGTTTGCTGTTAGCATTCATTACCAAGTTTCTAAGTGAACAACAGAATTAACGGGTAGATGAAGAAAGATAGAGGAAATGTAAACGAACGCTTCCCAAATAACACCTTTCCTCGTCTTTTACGTTGCCAAAGTTGTGAAGAAAGATTGAGAAGAATTGAATTAAAAATCAAAGAATTCTCCACTACATATTATTAAAAATCAAACAGTTGTTCAATAGTTTCGTCCCAGCGCGACTTTTCTAATTCACAACATATGACACAGCATTTTAAGTGTATACATATATTCACCTATAAATATGTCTGTCATTCTTAATAGAAATTACTTCTGAAATATTCGGAGCAGAACATGAATATCACGAAAAGAAGTAAATAGAAACAAAACATAAAATAGATCCTATAAGAATAAGAAATGCCGAAGTGTGTAAATTGAGCACGTGGATTGAAAATTCAATTCTACTAATAGAATCGATTGTTCCAGAAATACCAGTCGTCTTGTTTTTTCTTCTGTAAATGTTAGAAGAAGTTACTTTAACAAGAAACCGAAAGAGTTGTTTTTGAAATAGAAACGATAGATCTACTTCAAAATATATTTTACCTATTCACGAGATCCAACTTTTTAAACTTCAAAATTTCCAGTTTGCATTGTTTTTCTGAAAGTGTTTCAAACTTCAAGTAAATTGTCTTTGAGAACTGAAACATGTAACTAATCCATAATATTGCAATATGACTAATGAACATAGTCATTGTAATCATATCTACCTTTTAAAATAAGAAAATCATTAAACCTTTTTAACCTTAAAAACTTTTTAACCTTTTTAACCTATTAAACCTATTTAACCTAACCTAACCTTGATGATTTTTAGATATAAGCATGTTTTTTGCTAAATGTTTTGATTTTAAAATTACTAAGCATAAATATTCATGGGTAACTATAAACATCTGAATTATTTTTTGGAAAGGCGACGATTCAACAGAAATGAAAAATGAAATTAATATAAGTGTACCCTTTATTAAACCTTTTATACTTGGGTATTCAAAACTAAACTTAAAATGACTCCCTGTACCCAAACTAAAAATAAAATTCAAAATGGTTCTTTGTGTAGCCGCCACTAATCTAGACAAATAACTTCTTCGTCTGAATCCGTGGCCAACTCCATGTTGGACACATCGTAAGAATCGCGAATTTCATTCTTATGGTTAGCGATTAGTTCTTGCAATTCTGGAATCGAATATTCTGATATGACCGTTAGAGTGCCGTAACTCGTGCCCTTGGCTATGTAGTCTAACTGAAAGTTTAATTTCAACAAAGTTTCAACTGATTCTAAATCCATGTCTATTACTAAAACAGTTTTCATCCGCTTTGAATCATTGACTATTACTTGATTTTTCCACAGGCTATAATTCAAGCCCTTCACCCCCTGATTGCTGTGGCGGATGCGCTCGCAAGCCAACGCGGCGTTTAAATTGTGATCCCTAGGTATCGTCATGTGCATTTTGAAATATTTTGTTTTTATTCCATCAACACCCATTATGATAACCTGTTGATGTCGTATTTTCCCCATGTCGAGAGAACACAGCCACTTCTTGGATTCCTCATTTTCTGGTATGATGCCAAAGAACCCGCCTTGGCAAAATCCATATTTTATGAAATCGGTTTTACTTCGTCCGCCTAGCTCGTGATATTTGAATAATTTATACAGTATTATGTCTTTTAATTTGTTTGCCATAGATAGGGAAAACGGTTTGTTTCCCTTCAGTGCTATTTTCACCAAGTCAGGATGTTGACCGACGGACGGCATCGACGTTGCCGCGCCGGGTGAGAACGTAGTCAAAGACTTCTCGTTTAAACCAGCGTCAAAAGCGTTTTTATCGACCGCAACCGCTTTTAGGAACACATTCACCTTCTGCAATTCGTAGCTTAGCAACATTTTATACACTTCCAAAGCACGCGCGGAAGATGGAGGCATGTCCACATACAGTCGAGTACCTTTCACCGCAATAATCTGTTTCACGGCTCTCCACTTACCTATATTCACGCCTTCCAGATGATTATTCTGCAACATAAGTTTCTTTAGCGGATCTAAGGTTTTCGACCTGGAATGACCTGGCAACCATATAGCCGCTCGTTCGTACCACAATTCCTCAGTATTGTAGACGAGAACATTAAAATGCTTGAATTCACTGAAATCTATTCTCAAAAGCCAATCTTTAGAACGCTTATCTCGAGCTACGACCTCATGACGGCAATCGCTGTTTTGTTTATTTAAAGAGAACTCCGGAGCCCAACCTTGCGACGATTCGGTCACCTCGATCAGTTTTTCTATTAAGAAATCCTTAATTAATTTCGTTTCATATTCAAGTATAGGCTGAAAATCATCTTTACAAAGATATAACACACCATCTTTTTCGTTTTTTTCCTTGAGCTGGGGACCTTCGTTATACGTGTTGGACATTAAATACTGTTGATAATTTACAGGTACGGACGCCATGAGTGAGGCGTTTATCATCGATATGTCACTTACTGTTGTTAAATTAGGTTGCATTAAACCAATATTCCAATCTGGAACCGACAAAGACATTTAACCTAAACCCTGTTAAATATATTAAGACTTCTATTGATAATAGAAGATAAACTTACTATGTTCTGCCTTAGATTTCGATTGGAAATCTGTGAAAGAAATAAACCGTAAACGTATATATACATTTTATATCGAATTCCGACCTGCACGAATTATTCATTCCGAATTATTCAAGCACGAGATAGTTACCTTTATTAACGCTTTGCTCAGAAGAGCGCCTAAAATTCTTTACAGGTGCACGAGCGTCAGGTTCATCTGAAAATCATTTGTATATATGAATACATTGCTGAGTAAATACTATATTGGGGACTTTCTAAATTGTTCACACAAATGTCAGCCATAGTAGTGTATCTTATAATATATTTTATCTTATAACAGCAATTCCATTTTCTCATCGTAATTTAGTTAGTATATACTGTTACATATCACAAACGACACACGCAGAACGCAATAATAATATAGGATCATACAACCGGAAATTAGTATAAATCTTACCTTGTGCCTGCCGTTTCATATTTCTATAATGATTAGGTAAACTAAACATGACGTTCTTGAAAATATTCTCTTGATCTTTAGACGTGTATTTCGCGCTAAATGCTGCAGCCATCTCTATGAGGGAGTAGTCTCTGTCGTCGAACATTTCTTGCAGCTTACGCCCCAGAGTCCATTTCAGTTCATCAGTTACACGTTTCTTCATTTCCCCAGACAGGAACTTGCCCTGGGTGCTCATAATTGAATCTGAAATATCTTCTACTAGTTTAGCCCTTTTAGCTGTGATGCCTTGACCCATATTGCGAGGCTTTTGTATATCATCGAAAATGTGGCGGGACTTCTTAATATCTTCATAAATATTTTTCCTGTCGTCGTCTCTGCTGTATTGAGGTTTCTTGTAGTCCTTACGAACATTTTCACGATCCCTGTCTTCGTCATAGGGGATTCTCTTGAAACGTTGTATTTCCTTTGAATTTGCACGATCGTCGTCATAGTTGCTTTCTCTTTTACCTTCTCCTTTTCTATACATTTCAGCTTTCTTCGTAAAGTCCACAGCCCTTTTGTAAACTTCATCGATTTCTTTTTGTAACTGTACTTGCTTTAACAGAATTTCTTTCTTTTTTTCTTCAATGCGACCCGAAAATTCATCTTGTTTACGTGGAGTTTCATCTTTTGTGTCAAAATGGGATTTGTAGCGCATATCACTATGGTCCTGATGATATTTTTTGTCGTGCCGATCAGTATGTATTTTTCGATTTTCATCGTCACGAATAAATTCCCGTCGATTTTCAAATTCTTTTCTTGTAGGCTGGGGCTCTTCAAACCTCGATGACGAACTTGGCTGAGGACTTGATCCAGGAATTGGTTTCCATTTCTCGACTTCAGGACGCCTTTGATCTTGGAAGTTGCGGCGGTCATCGATATTTTGGAAAGTATCACGTACTTTTTCTCTCGTTTCCCATACCGGGCTATTTTTTTCTACTTCTTTTTCAGGAAATTTAGGCCTGGCTAGTTGTTGATATTCTTGTTTTTCTTGTGGCCACACCGGAGGTGGCGGTGGTTCCCGAATTTCAGGACTTCTACGTTTTTCTAAAGCCCAAGACCGCCTTGGAGAACGAGGAGATGGAGAGTGGCGTTTGAAGCGGTCACGAATCGGAGACCGATCTCGCTTTGGTGATCTGGAACGATTTGCATCTTGCTCAGAAGACCTAGGTCTTTCAGATGCTCTAGGAATATCAAATTTTTGCATTCTAGAACCATCTCTTCTATCTTCCATTACACTTTTGGAAGAAAATGTTTCTCTTTCCTTCCAGTGTTCCGACCGCGATTGATATCTGATAGCTTCTTCGCGTATATTGGGACGATAACCACCTGAGTACATAGCTTCATTTGGCGCCTGCAAATTGAAATTTAGTATGCAACACGAAGATATACTCGAATACAGTATGTATATATGAATATGAAAAAGTAAAGCTTAACTAAATTTTGTTTTTTTCCAACCTATCGTTCGAAAAAAGACAAATATCTGGATGTGTAAACGGAAAAGCATAATTTCTGTACATTATACATTGTCATAGAGGGAATGCTTACAGTGCTTATAATTTACTACAACTTCTTTACATTAATTTCTCCTCCTTCGCAATAATTTCTATTTTGTTATCTCTAGAAAAATCTCAATATTTTTTTCTGTATGTTATATTATAAATGATTTGAAAGAGATATTTTTATATTTTTATGTAAATTTTATTACCTCCTTTTCTCTGATATTACCGCTTTCTCTCTTCGAATTTCAAAAAACACTTTCCATTCATACAATAGATATAATTAACAAAAACATACACGTCATATATTAAAATATTTTTTGTATATAGTCATTGAACATTTTCCTGTGTGCCTCCAGCTTTAGAATGTATCGCCGAAACATGCACTGTACACTGAATAGCATAATATGTTTTTTTTTTCTACACTACTTTTTCTTGATACCATTTCTGTGAGACTAAATTTTAAAATATATTCTTCAAATATATTCTTGTTCATTTATTTATAAGATTAAGCGTAGCGAGGCGAGCTTTTTTATTCCTTCGAAAAATTCCGTCTACATATTTTTTTTCTAGTATACGTAGTCCGTTATTCGGCTTGGTCTTCTCCATCGACTGCCTCTGATTAACAAATGAAGACATCTACATCCCGAAGTAAAATAAGTGCCAATTTTCTTAATGCAATTTATAAACTTGATACAATTTTTCATCAACTAAGCTAAGCTTTCGTATTTCTAGATGTTAACAGGCCAGTAGAAATTTTACAAATATTGACGATACCGTAGAAAAATAAAAATATTATAAGTTAAATTACTGTGAGTGACCACTATATATAACAAAAGCGACACCATATTTGTATTCTTCTTAAAATGACGCTGATTCGAGGTCAGCGACATATTCTTCTCCTGCTTTATTTTAGATATATATATACGTGTTTAAACAGTGCTGCTTCTTTTAAATTCTAATTTAATATCCTAATATAAATATCCAATAGCAGTCTAGTTCCTGAAGGTTTCTGTATGCACTTCAATTAAGAAATATAATTGATAAAGTCATAATATAATGCATCGACGTCGACTCTCTGAAGTAATTCCATATTTTTTTTATGATTGTGATAAAATATACATGAAATCCAGACAAGTGCTGGACAATTAAAACAGGTTGACTTAAAATCGTTTAATCAATAATGGTGAACGTAGTAGTACTTCCTCTAAGTTTTTCGTAAGTAAAAATATATATATTTAAACAATTTTTACCTCTTCAAAGGTTTTAGTCCAACCAGATACTACTAGGTACTGTTACAAAAAACTTAGCTTTATTAAGTATGTAACGTTGCAACAGTTTTGATGTCTTACAGTGACATGTTACTCTTTCTTATTTAAACTTCTTCATCTTCAGATGTTAATTTAATTGACAAACGACGGATACGAGGCCCGCATCAGCTCAAAATAAAGACATGTAGAAGAATGAATAATTTGAAAAAATAATTTTCTTTCAGAAGCTTGTATAATGTAAATGTTATTATGTATGTAACTTACGCACTGACAAAAATTCTGGCGATTTAATATAAGAAGCGATATTAACATTCCATATTGTCAAATTTAGAAGTTGCAGAATAAATCGTTATTGATTTATTCTTATATTAATTCGTGTTCCGTTAGCTAAGCTTGTGTTCGCAATTCATAGGTGTCATTTTTAAAGATTTCATTGCTACAACAATAACTATTTTTCTTCATACGTTTCTCTCTAAATAGCGATTAACCAAATTGATTTTTTAAGTTTTTTCAGTATAATATTTTTTTAATTTTTTTTAGGTATCACCTTTTTTCTTTCCTCAGTTGATAGTATTTTTCCTGTGCATTTAATGATTCATCTACGTTGATCCACTCACGGCATTTCCTTGCTAGATTTTTTTTAAAACATGGTGTACATTTTAAATAGATTTCGTGTACGTGTGTTCGTCACACTACTTCTCATAAACGACTGGACCAATTTCAGTACAATTTAGGTATATATATATATATATATATATATATATATATATATATAAATATATATATATATATATATATATATATATATATATATATATATATATATATATATATATATATATATATATATATATTTCATGTTTATGGTGACGTTTCTTTACCAGGACAGGTAATTTCAACAATATTTTATATGAACAATACAAAATATGTCGTAGTGAAGTATTTCTTATACTTATTTTCCTAAATATTTTTGTTATTTATTAGTTTAAAACCATTCATTTAACGACTCAATACAAGATCCTCTATAAATCTTCAATTATAACACTATACTCGTTCTTAACACTCGTAATTAACATTTTCTTATAAAAGCTAAAGAAATTTATTTTCAATAAATATTTATTGACTAACTAACATATCTATAAATCAGTCAAATAGAAATAAATATAAAAGTAGTAAAATCTTACCTGTACTTGCGGCTCGTAGGCAGGTCTTACATCTTTTATTCCAGCATTTCGATGATCGTCTTGATATTGCGCTTGCTTTTGATCCGTGGGATGTGGCGATGTGTATCTGTTTAAAAAATGTTTTCATTCAATTTCACACCATAGGTTCGCTCTAAGTCCTGGTCCTGGTAGGCCAACTCAGCCCCAAATGGTTTTTAATTAGCTAGAGCTAGAGAGCTATTCAAGAATGGGGTTTACACTTAATCCTCTCGGTCTGCCCTCTGCTCCGCCAAATGCGGTAGATATGTAGAGATTTAAAAAAGTGCAAAAAATAATCATACTACATATACCCAGCCATAACTAGCTAAAATTATAAGAGGTACGGTGTTTCACACTGTGCTCCGCACATAGCAGGGTAGGCAGAGGGAACCGTAGGCAGAAGGAACCTAGTGTTAAGAAGACACTGTTCCCCGCTTTCCATGGCATTGCGTGTTGAGTGGGGAACCTCAACGCCGCGCTTTACCTTGTTGCCAGAGCGAAGAAAGTGAAAATATTGCAATCTCCTCTCATGGGAATCGAGCCCACGAACCGTCACGACGACGGTCCTCAAAGAAATGTATACTTGATTTATAATAATAATTAATAGTATAACAATAGGTATTATTTTATTTAACGACCAGTGGCTCTCTTTAAGGTCATAAAATGCACACTCCCTTCAATGCCGTCACATAGTTATTACCTTGCCATGCCTCGGACGCTGTCTCTATCTGGCGACTGCCGTAAGGGACGCCTGTCCACTGAGAATGAGATAAAATATTCTTTTTTGCCAAAACAATACAAACTTAAAAATAATCTCATAGTACAAATCATTTCATCTCATAGGCCTGCCTTATCACGTAGAGATCTCTCCCAGGAGATGATACATTATATAGGACATGACATATATATATATATATATATATATATATATATATATATATATATATATATATATATATATATATATATATATATATACATATACATATACATATACATATACATATACATATACATATACATATACATATACATATACATATACATATACATATACATATACATATACATATACATATACATATACATATACATATACATATACATATACATATACATATACATATACATATACATATACATATACATATACATATATATATATATATATATATATATATATATATATATATATATATATATATATATATATATATATATATGTATATAGTTTTTTGTCTTACCGTAGCGGGGAAATGAATATAATTCGTTGCTTCGAGTAGGGATCAAACGACAATCACCGCGTCATAGTATGTCGCTGTTGCATTGAGCCATAGTGGCCTCAAAATTATGTTCAATAAACAGGAAAGCTTACTTTGCGAATGTGGCGGAGGTGATGATCTACTTCCTCTAATATATTCTTTTCTTAACTGCGGAGAGTCTCTTCTAGAAGGAGATAATTTTTTAGATGGTGACATTTTCCTCTCGATTGGCGTCGGTCTAGACGGCGATAAATGTCGGTCACTGGGCGGAATATGTCGGCCAGGTGAAGAAATATGCCGACCAGATTGTGTGATGTGCCGGCCGGGTGACGAACCATATCTACCGCCAGTTGGAACATGTCGGCCAGGCTGTGGGGAAATCCGTCCAGCGGGTAGTCCATGACGGTCTGGTGACATAAGACGACTAGATTGTGGACCATGCCCACCAGGTGAATGACCTCGGCCAAATTGTGGACCATGTCGACCAGGGGGTGATGGATGTCTACTAATATATTGAACATGGTGACTTGGCGGCGAGTCATGTCGAGCTGTCGATGAAATATGTCGACCAGATGGTGACGCATGCCGACCCATCGGTAAAACATGTCGTGCAGATGGTGAAATTTGTCTACCAGGAGAAAAGTGTCGACCAGTTGAAGAAATATTTATATTAGATGGTGACATTCTTCTCTCTGGAGTTCTTCTATCAGAATATTGAGCTCCTTTAAACGCTCGAGCTTTCTCTTCCATATCTCTAAAATCTTTTCTTTGTGGTGAATGGCCTCGACTGCTTTTGTCATATTTGTATGAATCATTTAATTTAGGTGGGTCTTGTATATGTTTTGCTTGAGATGGATATTTTCTATCATCATAAGGTTTTTTATCAAATGTTGGTAAGGGCTTGTCAAACGTTTTTTGTTGTGGCTGCTAAAAGACAGTTCAATCAATAAAAAATATTAATTTAAAATGTATATGTACTGGGAATAAATTCCCATTTATCCATTTCTAAAATTATGAATATCTGAAAATATATTATAATATATTTTCAGATATTCATAATTTTAGAAATGGATAAAAATTCCTCCGCGTAAGACTACGGGCAAGTATCACTATTAGCTGATAGAGTCACAGATAGGAAATATGTTCCTTGTCTGGCAGATAAACAACAAATTTTAATTTTAGTTTTACAGGTTTCAGATAACACACCTGTTTAAGCTATCAGCCTTTATCTGATAGACAGCATTAATTACCAGTCTACTATCTGAAACCGTAACCTTTTAAACTGGCCCTTAGTCATTTCAATTACGAAATAACGTGCAATTTTTTTAACTCAGTAACCAAATATTTATAATAAACAATACCTGAGTAGCCCACGGAGATATTTGACCGTGAGATTGATAAGAACCTTGGTTATGACTTGATGTTATGTTGTATTGGTTAGGGCCTTGAAAGTTGTCTTTCATTATTGTTATCTGTTTAAATATTATACATTATATGTAATTTTATTTTAAATTATTAAGAATAATAATATTATAAATCATTTAATGCACTTAATTTGTTAATATGGCAACTTTATCAGTAGCAATGTAAATTTATAAGGCACAATTAACATATCTACTTACAATAATATTTCTAATAAAACGTAAAAACTACACATTGTAACATAATATGTTTTTTTTATAAAATATAATATATAAGTATAAGATATTCACATACTGGTTTCTCAGAGGGCATGTCATAACTTTGAATTGGATATTTTCCAGACGGTTGTCGACTTGGTGCTTGAGGAATTTCACGTAAAGTAGATAAAATGTTGTTCTGAGGCTACAAGAAATGATGGGTTGAATATAATTAATTATAGGTTTATATGTTGTTTGAGAAATACTTAGATAACAAAGATAATAAAAATAGCTTACCCCTAAACTGATCAAGTTACTTTTAGCATTGTAACTATAACTTTGACTTTGTTGAGGGCCCCGGCTTGATTGCATCGCATCTCTCTGTTCAAAATGTGAACTCACCGCAGTATTTGTCTGTGATTGATTACTCTAAATAACATTATGCACTATGATGTCATTTAAAAATACATTTTATATATGTCATTCTACTCAGATGGAATATTTATTTACATTGTAGATATATAGAACTAGAACAAATTTATGTATATCCATTTTTCTGTTTAACATTGTCTTATTGTTGAATTATATTTAAGATTTAATTTAATTTACAAATATAGTACACAATGAGAGATGTAGGCAATGTGAAGTAACTTGATAATTACATATGCTGAGTACTTCTATGAAGTAAAGTGTAATAATGTATTACATGTATAATAGTATAAAGTAACTAAACTAAAAGTAATTTATAAATGAAGAAAACATGCTTAAAAGTATATTCTAATATTGTGATCTCCAAGGTCGTGAGGTGTGGAGCTTACCAGCTGTCCATAGGGTGTAAGCACTGGTTGTTGATATTCATAACTATTTTGTATGGCTAATTGTGGTTGATTTGAGGCCCACTGATTATGAGCCCAATTGGTTTGTCTTGTAGCATCAACAGTCCTATTTCTATCACGCAAATTTTGGTTTGAATAGTCATTTTGTTGATAAGAGCCTCTTACATTTAAGGAACTTGGCTGCTGTGTTATAGACTAAAAAATAAACCAATATTTGGATCATGTCCCTAAAATCATTGTTTGGTAATTATAACAATTTGGATTCTATAATATTTTGATTGAAGTTGAAATACATTTTTATTAAATTAGACAGCTATACAGGTAAAATAAATAGTTAATTTTATGTTACATCCACAAAAAATTGTAAAATGCTGTAATATATAAGGTTGGTTAGGTATGGACAAAGTAGAATCTTGCCCTCTGCCTTACCCTAGAAGAAGTCTCGAGCTTCTGTACCAAAAAAATCTGTACTAAAAAATGTTTCCAACTATAAGTTACAGAACAATAGTTGAAAACACTTTTTCCAAAATACCTAGTAGGTTATTAAGAATTCAAAATAGTAATTTGGATGAAAGCACTAATATGAAGCTACTTTTTTGATGTTACTTTACAAGCATCTAGATCAATGCACTGTATGCATTTGATAGTTTGAGTTTATTAAGAATATTTTTAGTAAAAAATTAAAAAAGAATACATATAAAAATTTAACGCAGCGGGATTCGAACCCGCGCCTCATGGACACCGTCCAAGCGCTCTGACCACTAAGCCATGCATACTTCCTCACGCTGCGTCGAAAATTTCGTAACAAATTATTTATCATACTTACAGATGTCTTCCCAACAGGGACGAGCCTTAAAACGTTTCCTTGCAAGCGAAATCCATCAAGGCATTTCATTAAGTGACTGCCTTCAGTATCATCAGTTAAGCCCACTCTAACCTTCTTTGTACCATCAACATCACTTACTAAGCTATCAAGGATAAAATCACCTATGTTACATTGCTGGTTTATCAGTATCTTCAAATCACGATATTTTGTCTGAAAGAAAAAAATGCAATAGACAGATAGTAGTTAAATATTTATTAGTATTACAAATTACTTACCGTAGTAGGCAATCCATGAATTGTTATCATCATAGTGTAAGGTTTCAACTACGTCGTCTTAGATGGATAGTTTATTCTCATGTTACTTACTTTACTTAAATTTCCTACTAAAAAAGAAGCAAATATTATAAATTAAAAACGACAGCTATTAAATAGCATCACCCGTCATTCGTAATTCATTTAGGCTTGTCAGTTGTCAAACTTATTCTTTGACGTCTATTTTGACGTCGGCTCATATCAATCTTAATAGTTAATCTTAATAGCAACATTTTTTTTAGTTAAAGAGAAGAAAAAGAATATCCGATGATGTTTCGGAGTACACTTGCGCAGTATGCAAATTTTAAGTGGTATAGAAACGCTATAAAGACGGTACATTGTTCGTAGGCGTTGCAGACGTTGTCTTTTAAGTTTCTGTGGTAACCCTGATGTTGTCTCTTCGGAGGGACTAACTAGCATTTTAGAAGAACCGAAAGTATATTTTTCCTTACAAGAACCGAAGTATATCTCTTGCCTTAGCATAAGCGACTTCCATGAAATTATGGTTGCATAATAGGTCCTGGTTTATGTTAAGCATTTATTAAGAATGTCGAATAAAGTCTCTCTGTCAATATATGAAAGCTAGTTTATATTCATTAGCGTAACTAGAGACATTTTTCAGTAGGGGCCTGTCCTGGACTCACTGTTATCACATATAAATAGTATACTAATATTATTGTTATCTACAAAAAACGAAGTAAACTAATTTAAATGATCTATTATCTACAAACCAACTAATGTAAATGATCTATTATATATTTTTAAATAAATTTCGTCCCGTTTTTAGCTTTTATTTTTTTACAAAACATTCTAAAGTACCAGACAATTCTGGGGTGGGCACAAGCGTGTACTTAGCGATTATGATAATAACGATGGGGTTATTACTGGGTGTGTTAAATTTAAAGTTGCCAGGTTGTCCGGTTTCCAATTCCATAAAGCCGACTTTAGCATTGTGCGCCGTCATGTATGGCCTTTGATGTTGCCTCTGATAGCTTTGGCGATATCATGTAAAGATATAGTCGGCGCAGTGCATTATGACGCTTGTGATAACAAGCATGAGTGAAAACCGTGCATAGTAAAGTAACGTACTTATTTTTTAACAAATAGTCGTTGCAAATCATTTTTAATTTTATTTCAATAGCTAATACTTATTTTAAATAAAAATATTTATTCTAACATTAACAACTGCCAAAAAACTAAATAAAAATAACGAATAGCAAATAAAACTTGAAGCCATAAAACAGTTGTCAACCAACTGAATTTTTTTTAACCAGATTTAAAAAAAACATATATTTTTTAGTACTTATACATATTATTTATCACATCTTTTCCCTCCGCATGATAACGGAGAAGTCTTTGGCTGTAAACCAAAAAAAATTCTCTGATTTTGTGGACTTGGAGTAGGCGTTTGACAGGGTTGTAAGGAAGAATTTATTCACTCAATGTGTATTTGAATACCAAGGATACTCTAAGGAAACAAAGTGACATGATAGAGTGAAAGTGGGTGACTTTAAGATAAATTTCTTGTTATAGGCAGATGATGCAGTGATGCAGTGATGCAGTTATTGCATCATCAGAATGCGAGTTGCAGGCATTGGTCACCATTTTTAAATATATGTGCGAAAATAATGGTCTAAACCTAATTGCAAGTAAGACAAAGGTTCTGGACTCTGGTTTTTGGTATTTGGAACTTTCATTAGATGGTATAAGAGGTTGTGGAGCAACATTATAAGAGGTATGGTCTTGGAATGCACGTAGAATTGAGATGTACGCGGAAAAAATAGCAGTTAACGCTAAATATTTTTTTAAAACGAATGCTATTCAGCTTATAAATATTTGTGTAGTTCAAAGGGTACGAATCTGTGGGCGAGTTAGCGACTCCCCAGTGCGCTAAATAAAAACGGATATATGACTTAAAAAATGTGTTGTAATTTTAATATTTTACTGTCTTTGCCTATTCTAGTTTTTTGTTAGATTGTTTTACAAACTTATTGCACTAAAGGTATCGTACAATATGTTCTATAATGTGGCCATGATATAAATTCATAAATCATGACAATATATTATCTGTACATCATAGAATACAAGGTACTAACTACTAGTACCTTGTATTTACAAAAAGGTGTTGTAAGAATTGGAAAAACAAAAAAACTTAAGAGTGATTTGTTTTTGAAAAATTGGTTATTAAAAATTATCCTTTTACGAATTTAAGTAAAAGAAGTTATTAAAGAGATCTCAAAATGCTCTTATTTATTAACAATTTACCATCCGATGTAAGTCGGTGTAATTTCAAATGAACTGCCTTTTATTAATTCAGAATAAAATGAAAATCTTTCTAAAATTTCAGGCAAACATAACCCGTGTAAAACAATTAATCAAAGATAACTGCAATATATCGGAAGTTATTGTAGATAATATAGTAAAACAAGGCCAGAGTAGACGAGTGACTATAGGATTAGCTGATAGCAGTGATGCTGCTGTTTTGATGGAGAAACTCGACGGTTTGTTTATAAATGGCCATCGACTCCAGGTTGCACATGTTGGACAAAAAAAGGTATTTTTATTTTTTTAAAAGAATAATGTTGACTAAAACAAATTGATACTAATATACCAAAAGACGTGTATCATATAAAATATCTCTTATCTTCTAGCAATCTGATTATCCGTTCTGCCCACCAATGCCTTCATCCCTTCAACCTTCTCAACATGTAATCTCTAAGAGAAGGCCAATGCAAGTACCACATGTTCCAATACAACCAGCACCTACATCTGTACGAGTACCAATGAGATATAGTAATGTACCATTTTATACTCCCAACAAAGGCCAGGTAAATAATATATCTATTGTACATTAATTAAATCAGTATAAAAAAAATGTTATAATATTTATTAAATTAATTACATGACATATATGAAGATTGTATTTATAAAGATTGAAATTTTATATTTTATCAACTTTACTATAACATACAGTGGATAAAGTGGCATTTTTATAGCAATTTAAATGTAGTATATTTCTATACAAATATTTACTAAATCTTTTAAAATAAACATTTGTATTATATTCTGTGTGTGGACTCTTCTACTCAACATGCAGTATTTATTTTTTAATGTGAGTTGAGTATGTGGTACTTTTTGCTTATGAGATGCAAAGGAAATAATTTGGACCTCACGGATTCCTAAGTGAGCGTATTAAGCATAGAAAGTGCGGTACTTCTTAATAGTACCAGTGTCAAATAAAAGGATTTTATAAAATGTTAAAAAAAGAAAGTGTAATCGTGATAAGTCATGGTGGCATTTTCTACTTCCTGTGAATGATGAAGTAATGCTGAGAGGACCATAAAAGGCAATTGTGTTCTTATTTGTTATATGACAATAGTGCATAATTGTTACAAATATAGTGTACTTCATGGCAGCATTATTATTTTTCATTGAGAACAGTCCCCATGGCCTGTCATCATTATTAAGCATGATGGCTGAAATAAATTCAGTAGGTTTACACCATCAATTTGGACCGTAGAGGTGATTGTTAGTGGGCATTTCAAAGAGGCCAAAACCTACACCTGGGTCTAAAGTCCCTGGTCATGATAAATGACATTTAGTGATTTATCACATTTTTATTTTTGATTGTTTTGTTGTATTTGGATATAGAAATACCTCCATTACGATATCCAAATACTTGAATTTGGTGTGATATACTAGTAAGTGTGTCACTACAATATGTGTGCTATAAAAAAATTAAGCTCAATAATTCTTTCCATTCACAGAGGAATTATGTAGGCAACGATACAACAGCTCCATTAGTTAATGCACCTGGGCAAGAACCTTTTTATCATCAAGATAAGACAAGATTCAAATCAAACAATCCAAATCAGCAGAGGGCTAAAGCTTTTACCTATTCAATTACGGGTATTACTCAAAAAGTGCAAGAACCCTTTCAAGAACCATTAAATGTAGGATATGATTCTCCTAGAGAACAAGAGAGTAATTGGCGCAATAGAAATGAAAACCACCCACAAAATTCATCTATGATGAATACATGGAATTCGTCACATAATTTAGATGTTACTCTAAATAAAAAAACTACGTGGAATGAGTGGAATGAACAGCAACGTTCGCCTCAAGATCGCTCTTGTAGAGACCGCTCTCGTAGAGATCGTTCTCCTAGAGACCATCCTCCTAGAGAAAATCCTCCTAGAGACCATCCTCCTAGAGAACATCCTCCAAGAGACCATCCTCATAGAGATCACTCTTGGGATCACTTTTTTACAAAACATTCTCCTAGAGACCGTGCTCTCAGAGGCCACTCTCCTAGAGAACGCTCGCGAGACCACGATTACCGGCGAGAAAACGACTTTCAAGATCGATACCCTACAGCGGGCCGGTCACCGCCACGCTCTCGACGCGATGAACCAGATGTGCGAGACCAAAACCGTAGACTCGCCAACCGTCAGGACGAGAGACCTCGAAGACCCGAGAGACCTCAAAGACCTCAGGGACCCGAGAGACCCGAGAGGCCTCAAAGACCCGGTAGACTAGAAGATTGTGAAGAAGACGATAATCATCATCATGATTTTGATCATCGTCGACTAACCCACGTCGATCAACGTATTAACCAAAATCGTGACAACCGTGAACAAGGAATTCCTCCAAAACGTCCACGTTCTGAACATTTTCAACCCAAAACTGCTATTTACAGTAGTAACCCCAACAATTCTACATTTATCCAATCTAACGCTAACATTTTAACTCAGAAAACAGTTTTCCAATTAGGTAATATAGCAAATAGGTATGACCCTGACCCTCGCGGGCCTCCGTCCAAGATGATGCGAATGGGTGGAAACGAGCCTCCACGTTTCAACAACCCCTTCGTGAAATTGAATCCGCCAGCTGAACCTAAAGGTCAAGTTAACACCAATCAATATCGAGAACCGTGTGAAGACAAAGCGCTACATGGACAACATTTCAAGCGCAGGAGGCTTATTATGGAAGCTTCTAAAGTTTTATCTAAGCATATAATCAAGAACGCTAACACGGGATTGTCACGAATTGCGACTCGTGATGAGTTTATAGTGAATTTGAGAAAGTGTATAACGTCGCGCATTGACGTGGTCCTACAGGATAATATTTCGTGTTCCTTACGAGCAATAATCGATGCTTACCGCTCAAAATTCAGTACAAACGATGATCCGGGTTTCGTAAAAGCTGTTATACAAAAAATTGAACGAGACATGAACGATTCTGAAAATCTGGAGTCAGGTAACTGCTTTAGTTCATCTATTACACTATATTTATAATAAATCGATTCACATTGATTCGATTTTTCATAAATAAAGCTTAAATAAAGTATTCATTGTAATACAACATTTTTGAACAAATTACAATACGTTTGAAATGTTTCGCAACATCCCTGTCATCCGATCTTGTACCTTCCCTTACCTTCTAGACTTTCTTGTTCAAAAAGTGTGCAGCTATACAAGCACTCTATATTTTTTATAGTTGAAGCAAATTAGTGTCATTTTATATTAATTGATAAAGTAACGTTTAGAATAAAATCTTTTTGGTTAATAATTGCATAAATTAAATTATGTTTTTGAATTTCGTAAAATGGACTTTTTGTATTAACATGGTTTAAGCTGTGAAGCATCTTATATGTAAGGACTTATATGTAAGTCCATAATTATAACTATTGTACATAAAAGGATTTTTTATTCTTTAGTACAGAAGCACATAAGCTTCTAAAGATTTCATTGAACACAAATTAAAATAAATCAATAAATCTAGGAAGAAAATCTCGTTTTTGATATATATTTTGAAATGAAACGTTTAGAAGGAAGGTAAAGTACATTTTTGAGAAATGGATGGTTATATAAAATTACGTCACATTTCAATAACAGTTTGTTCGATTTCATTAAAGTTGAATGTGTCAGTATGTACTGTGGTATAATACGCTATGCCACATATGATGAGGCTATATAGGAATAAGCTCCTATATAGCCTCATTTATCTTTGAACAACAAGGATCAAACCAGTGGAAGTGGCCAATAAAGCTCTTTCACGTAACAACTGTCATTAATCGTAATTTTATAAAAAAATATATTAATACATAGAAAAGCAAAAGTTTGTGGTGAGGTAGATAAGGGTAGACCTCGGTTGACCTTCGGAAGCACAGTGTCGAAGATACTGGAGGAAGATCACCTATAAAGCATGAGGACCCCATGGAGGGCATGTATGAATAGGTTAATGACAGTGGACGAGGCGAAAGAGGTATGTACTGTAGCGTTTGGCGCTTCGTTCTCACTGGTTATTACCTGGTGAAAATAAAAAAAAGTATATGTATATATAGAAGCAAAATCTACATTCAACCTAAACACTTTACAACTGACCGAAGGAAATAGTTTTGATAGTCTTTTCAAAATTACTAAACCTGACCGGAGTTTTGTTCTTGTGGGTGGATTCAATGATGTATTGAAATTAGTATTAGTCGTAAAATAAATAAATAAAAATAATCTCTCCGGTAATTTTTATGTTTACGACATAGAACCAAATGTAATTAATACTTTGCTATTATATAAGAAATTATACTGAACTTATAAGTTTCTTACTTATAGTTGAATGTAATTTTTTTTACTGAGCGGCGACTATAGTTAGAGACTATATAAAAAAGACTTGGAATATACTATGTACTAGTCGGTGTACGGAACACAAAAAAGGATTTTAATAGTAAATCTCCTCATGTACTGTTGTTCTGCTACTGAAAAGACAGATAGTATGTACAATATTTAGGTGGAAATATGATTTTAACATCTTTTGTCTTGACCATATACGGTAAAGACCATTGTGGAACTTGGAGCTCATTTCCAGAACCCCGAATGATCTAAGTAAGTTAAGTTAAGTATCTAAAAAATGTACTAATTTATCACGCATTTCGAATGTATTTCGACTGGCCCGAAAATTGTCTTGTGCCCGAGAGCCTCGACGTGCCCTAAGACGACACGTATGTACGTGTATTCTGTTGCAGAGTTATGAGCAATAGTAACTTTGCAACAGGGGTTTAATGGTGCATTCACTTGCTTCTCTGGCTTTGCGAGAGGTTGAAAAAGCTCATTGACGACCCGAGTGTCGGTTTTTGTCAAATCAAAGGCAGACTCGGCAAGCGCTTGCATTGACATGTATTCAGTCTCGCTCATGAGTTCGCGCCGAGTGGATGTATTCTTTGCAAAACAAAACAGTTTTGCAAAACATCTTATCTATGGAACTTGTAGGTTCTTAAGTTAGTAATGTCAGTTTTCCCCCATAAATCAGGGTGACAGGAAACCTAATGGGAAGATATGCCGCTCTTCACTTCCCGTCTAATTTACGAAACTTCGCGTGATGAGTGGCAGAACTCAAAGCCACCTTTTGAGTTCCGCAACTCATACATGTTCACATTAATTCGGAGGTGATGACGACCCCTACCACGTTTTCCTGTCTGTAACATAATGACGCCACCACAAGCGTACGAATGGCATTCAAGCGTTAATAAAAGCTTGGAGCTTGTGGAGGCCTGCCAAGCCTTGCCATTTCAATACCTTACGCATCTGACTTCTGACAACTTTTTTGTACTACAATATATATGACTACAATTTAGGGATTTCTGGTCTATGCTATTTAAATTTCTACATTATGCAATGTTAAAAGATCGTTAGAAAACATGTGTGTTCAACAAATCACAGCGATTTTTTATCGACGTGTGTAAATGTAAAATTTACATCGCTCCCCCAATATTCTCGAAAGTTGCGCTGCGAAATTAGATCGCAGATGCTGAATTCGTCAATATCGGGCATTATGTATATGAATATCTTATGAACCATTATTTTTATTTAAATATATAAGATTTTATTTTGTGGTAAATTGCAAAAAGATTGTCACATTTATTACGACTAATAAAGTGTACATCTACTTACATAATATGTTAAGCTTCATCGGATAAGATAAGCGAGTCCATTGCGGATGACGATGTCTGATCAGCAAGTAACTGGTCTTTGAGAACAACCGAATGTTGAAATCGTATTAAGAATTGTTATTGCTAACTTTTTTTTACATTTTTATGTAAACGTCATCCTTTAATGAGGATCGTGAATATATTTTAAATAAAATCCTCTAACTAGATTAATCAAATATATTTTAATAAACATATAAACGATTAATCTGTAGCATATATACGATTAATATGTTATATGTTATGTAACGAGTACGATTGATCTGTTTACAAAAAAATCATTTGACATGGGTTTCAAATCACGAATTCTAAATATATTTGTATAATTTAAATATATTGTTTTGTAAATGAAATGGGGATAATATATTGCAGTATTGGAGATTCTCGAATTAAAAAAATATTATAAGTTTAAAAAGGCTAGTTAGATACAAAACGTTATGATTTGAAACTTCCAGATGAAAAAAGTTTGACAAAAGACGTTCAACCAGGTACCTCGAAAACCAAGGAGTTAATGCCAAAACAGAAACCGTACGGTGGAAAAAACAAGCAAAAGGCGGCGAAACGAACGGTTACCCTTAACAGAGCTGCTTCTAATAAGAGTAATAATGGTACGTTACCAGTGTGAAAAGTGAGCTTGCGAATTCTTTTAACATCACATCATCCTTTGCAAAAAATCGGTAAAAATAAACTTGCCCCAAAGAGCCCTTAAAGAAATAAGTTACTGTAAGGCTTGTATATATAAATATGTGATCCGTCTGATTAGGAGCAACGGCACAGCGTCTGGCAGTAAACGCGATGGTTGTGGGTGCCATTCCCACTAGGGAATAGTAAATTTTAAAAAATATTCTCGCTCTGGTATCAAGACAAAGCTCGGCGTTCACCTCCACCTCACAATACGCAATATTTCGCAACGGAGTGTCTTCACACTAAGCTCTCCTATACTTCCTCTGCTATACGTGGGAAACAACGTGAAGCTAAAAAAAAAATATCTTTGCTAATTAATTAATTTGCTTGTAATAAATTCATATTATTATATTATATATTCGTATTTTTATTAGGAAATAATGAAGGAGCAGCACCTTTCGGTCAAAACCCGCGTCTCGATATATGCAGGCCGGCAGACACTACGGGGAGACTGCCGAAGTTCCCTAAGGGCGGTAAGTGGTTTTTTGTGTTTTAATGTATTTTTTTAATAATATTAGACGAAGTTAGATAGCAAGATTTTATGTTATGCAATTTTTGCCTTTAAAATTTAAAAATTACCTTTGAAATTTACTTAAGGAAGCTTTTTATTAGCAAATATGTATGTATTCTCATAGAGGAGAATATATTAGCAGGATTTAATAAACCTTATAAGTAAATTTTTTGTTTTTTTTTCAGATAAACAAATATACAAGGGTAAGTTATATATATTTTATAAAAAATATAATATTCCTTGGTAATTGAAGGAAATTGAATTATTGTAAAGTCGAAAGATTTTAAATTAGGTCCTTTGAGTATTTTATATAGTATATTTTTATATCTACTAGGCGTACGTCTATTAATATTGTTATTATTGAAAAAAATAACTATTTAATATTATAATTAAAAGTTATTTAATATATTTTTAAATAAAATTAATTATGAAAATAAAGTTTTATTCTACCACTTTTACATTATTAGATCAAAAGAAACTGCAGATGATGGAGCTCAATGAGGAGATATATACTTTAGAACCGACATTGACGAAAGCACTCGATGACGCGATGACACTATTGTGTCAGGAGGTATGTAGTATTATATAGTTTTAAAAGTATTTAAAACATATTTAACAGAATATCAGTGTTATTTAATTTTAATTAATATAATTAGCCATTCATTTTCGTAAAACAGGACAAAATATAATATCAATGCGTCGAAAGGCGGAGAGAGGGAAATGGAGTCTTAACACTCTGTTCCTACGGTTGCATCTGCGTATATACAGCGTGGACGAAAAAAAAATAAAAAATTAAAAATATATATATATATATATATATATATATATATATATATATATATATATATATATATATATATATATATATATATGTGCTATACATTTTTATATATTATTATGTTTAATTCCAGTATGCTGCAGCATGTGAAGAGTCTGCAGATGACAAAGAACATGACTCCTTCCGTTTGAGAATCAAAAGCGAAACTACACCTGAATTTAAGAAGGTAAGTAAATTTAACTCTTGATTATATTAATACTAAAATGAGGAAATTTTATATTTTGTTTGTAATGGGTAAACTCTATTTGTACTGAATCAATATAAAAAAAAATGTACGCCAATATTATATATATTGTGTTATGATTATTTATTTATTTATTATAGCTTTTTTCTAACTTAGATTTACAATAAATATCTATATTTTAAATTAGTCGCTCTATTTCCATCCTAGATGATCTGTGACAAAAGCTTCTTCCAGGAGTTTCCATCTTCCTATCTTCTACTTCTTCGTATTTCTTTTTTTCTCTTGGGTATTGGGACCGTACTGGTATTCTTTCTGCCTATTTATCCTTACCTTCATTTACCATATGTCCTGTCCATTCCCTCTTCAGTTTCCTTAAGGCTTTTGTGATTCTTATTACTTTAGTTTTCTTCCTTATGCTAGTTAGTCTCACTTTATCTTTTAGCTTCAAGTGTACCATACTTGTCTCCATGTTGTTCTGACAGATTTGTTAGTTACTGTTACTGTGATTTGTTAGTTAATTTAAACAAATACTGTTTTTCGTTAGTGCCCATGTTTGGCATCCATAGGTTAAACATGGCAGTATAAACTTTAGTCATTTCTATTTGTGTAATATCCTTATTGCTCATTATTTCTTTTGGGGACCAGAACCGTTTCCATACGCTAGCTATTCGTGTTTCTATTTCTTTCTCAGCATTATTGACCGGTGATATGGTATGGCCTAGGTAAGTGGCCTAGGAAATAATTCTATTTTACGACGTTGTTTGTAAAATGTTGAGTGAGTCCGCCACACCACGCGCAATGTCACGAATTCGGAAAACTTTCACTCTACGCTGACATTCCCGGTGTATGCGAATCTAGCTTAAAAATATACTCTTTGACATACAAAACCTTGTTCACTTCCAGATAGTGCGGCTGCACGTGACGAAACGTCTGCTGGACTTGCCCAATAATCTAGTTATACGTATATTCGGACATCCAAAACCGCCGAAGCGAGATGTTTTGGACGAGTTCCTGAAACAGTACGACGTCGCGTGCGTCAAGAAGACGGAAAGGAAATATCATACTTACTTCCTCGTCACTTGTGCAAGTTACAAATGCTATGACGACTTGTTGAAATTGGGTAAAGCCCAACTGAACGGTGAGTTAAATGTGTATAGTTTATATATAGAATTATTTTGCTTATAATAACAATTTCTAAAAGAAACATTTTCTTTCTATTATATATTTATTTTGGTCGAATAGATAATGGCAATGATTAGGGCCGTATTTAATGAGTATAATACGTCTATATATGTAATGTAGTAAAAATCAGAGTAGAGATAAAATTGTTAATGAGATAGGAATATCAGTACAGTATACTGTACAGTACAGTGTACAGTGTACCAATACAGTATACTGTACATGTTCAAATTGTACAATCACTTTCTAATTGCGTTTTGTAGAAAATAAATAAATATTAAGAAGAATCTTAATGTTTATTTTTCTAATATCAATTTCAGATTGTACACTGCAATTCAGAGCAATGCACTTGACTGGGCCGAAGAATAGCGGACAACCGGCTAAAATGAAAAGAGGCAAGTCAAACGTTCCGCCAGAAAATGTTATTCCTCAAGATGAAGTCGAAGAATTACTAGAAAACGAGGAAGTTGAACAATTACTAGAAAACGAGGAAGTTGACGATCAAGTAATTGATGAAAACGGACCAAACGATGATGAAGATGGTGATGTTAATCAAAACTTGGGTGAAAGTACAGCTGACACTAATATTAAGATAGATAATGAGTTCACCTCAGACGATTTTACAAAAAACGATGATTGTAAATATAACGAATTTGAAAATTGGAATGACAAGCCGCGTTTCAATGACTCAGATGTAGAGTTACTAGAAAACAAACATGATATAGTAGTAATAGATGATAATGATATAGTTGAAATTTTAGACAATGATGAAAATAATGAAACTACAAACAATGGTCATAAAGAAGACGAGCTAAAGGAAAGTGTAGGAAATGAAAACGTTTGTGATCAAAATATAAATACTCTTGATGACGGCTTGATTGAAGGCGTTGATGTAACTGAAGATGATTTAGAGGACTTCTAGTATGTAAAGAATTAGTGTATTGTTGGTTATAGTTATATAGAAGTTTAATTTATCCTATACGTTTTTGGTATAAAACAATTTTTACCATTTACTTATTTTTTTAGTTTTTCATCTCACATATAGCAGAGGCAGGCAGAGAGAACCCAGTGTCAGTACATTCCGTTCTCCGCTTTTCGCAATAGTTTTTGACACTGTGTATTAAATCTAAGCAGAACGCATCACCGCACTTCGTCTAACCAAAGCGACGAAATTTAAATAATTTATTCCAAGTGGGGATCGAACCTATACCCATCGTGCTTACAGTCTGTCGCTTTGCCACTGAACCCTTTGTATACAAAAAACAAAGATTCATCCGATCCGAAATAATAAATATTTGTTTTAAGGAAAATAAATGTACTTTAAATACAAGTATTCCTTTTTTTATTATTGTTATTTTAGCTACCTTGTCTAAAAACTGGTTCGGTTTTAAATGTTGTATTTGTGTCTTAAAGATATTAAACAGTTGTTCTTTATTGTAATGTTAAGGTAAGAGAGGTTTAATAAAAAAAATACATTATATATATTATTATTATTTATTTCCTAACCTTGTATTCTGTTCAAATTAGACATCTGTAATAAAATACACAAATTTGAACGAGTTAAACAGATAACAAGTAACAACTGACAAATACTATGTGTTTGTATTTTATTTAACATACATTTCTTGTTATTTAGAAAAATAGAATTCACTACATTAAATATTATTTATTAACATATGACCCGCATCATATCACTATGTAAAGATAACTATGAAATCGGAGTGATTATTGACTTTTAATTTGTACTTCTTCTGCCACATTTTCTGTCTTTTTAGTATCATCTTTTGAATGTTCTTCCATTTGAACTTCATCATATTTGACGTTCTCCTCATTTTCTTCTATTTTACTTTCTTTACTGTTATCTATTCTATTATTTTCATTTAGAACAATCTCACATACATTTTTAGAATCAATATTCTGTAAATCAACAAAGTTTTTATTTATAGGTATATGAATAATAATTAAATAATTGTTTAATTTCTTAATTATAGCCATAGGATTTTGTAATGTACACGTCAAGGTTACAAATCAAATTGATTACTCAAAATTTACTTTCCAATTCCAGTTATACTTCTAAATTTGCAAAATTAACTGGTATTTTCTGATAAATTATCTCTTACCTGATTAGCATCTTCTTCTTCAATCCAATCGTCAAAGTCATTGTCAACATCGATGAGATCGGCGTCTTCTGGATCAATTATCGTAGTTTCCTTGACTAGTTCATCGTCTGTACTTACACTTGCCGGTTCAGATGTCAAGTCAATAACATTTGAATCATATGTTTTGTTTGCCTTCTCTGGCTGAGGTTCTTTATTTTGTGAATCTATAAGTTCAAATTATTTTAGACTTTATAGCCTAGTAACTAATATTCGTAGTATGATTATGTACACATGATTATGGTAATTATATTGCTTTCTTTTTAAATTCATATACAATATCTACTACTGCTCTAAGAACAATCTTTCAAAACTGGAAAACTTAAACTTAATAATTGGATAGAACCTACGTAAATTAATGAAGTGAAAAATGTCACCTTTATGAAGTCTTCGTCCTCTTTAATTTTATAATAAATATGACCCTTTTTTAACTATGCATATTTCATATTAAAGTAGGGAAAGAATCACATATACACAATCGTATATCAGACAAATTGCCGTAATAACTTCCGTAACAATTTTGCAACTTTTAAAGTTATTAGGTAATTTATACCAATCTGATAGATTCACAGGTTAAAAATATCAAAAGTTACCTGATCCCGCGTCACCTTTCTGATCTTCATAATGGCGGGCGGGTTTCGGCCAGCAACTTTGGCTGATCGTGCGAATCAATGCTTGCAGCATTTCATCGTCAGCGGCCATCGGATATAGTTCCCTATACTCTCGGACAATATCCGGAAGAACCATGTGCGGTTTGCCTTGAAGAACGACAACTAACCGCTTTTTGACTGTAGATCTCAACAGCGGTAGCAATATAGCCCTGTTATCAGGATTTATATATTTACTTATGACGTCCTTCATTTCGACAAATATCGCTTTGCAAGGCCCGTGAAAGTGAGGCAGATTGTTACAGCTCAGCTTGTTTTGTAGGATAGGCTTATCTATAACCTCCCTAGAGAACTCCGCGATCTCGGCCGGGTTATTACGATCTCTTATCTCAAGAAACTTTTTAAGATTCTCTACATCGTTCACCCCAATATGCTGTGGAGTAAAAACATTTCTTTCTACCTTGTGTCAAATTCAATAAACTTACTAAAAGACAAGCTTTAGTTTAGAGAAACTGGTTTGACACAAAATAATAATTTAATAAGACAAAATTGTAACTAAAAAAATTAAGGAACTATCTACATATCTATATTATAAAAACAAAAACTTAACAAGTTTTTGGTTTTCCATAGTATGTATAGTACAGACAATAGATAAAAAGAAGAAGCGAAATGTATATACAGAAAATTATGATTGCATAGAATTTATAAATAGATTTTTAGAAGGTCATAGTTTAGCCAATGTAACAAAATTTGGCTAATATATTACAGTTGCATAGAAATCAATATTCATGGTATAATGTATTTTCTAAAACAAATGTTTTGGAGTATTCAATATCTATTTTGACCTTGTTAAGTGTATATAGTAGCGAACATAACTAATAAAACTAAAGAGAAGAAGTAGTGTGTGCTCTGCTTTCCATTTCTGCCTAATTGGAAGCATCATGTGTTGAATGTTGGAAATCAAAGCCACTTTCATTGTGTTGCCAGTGAATTGAAAGGGCCAAGCCAAGCCAGTGGTTTGAATTTCCCACTGTACTTCAAAATGTATGTGGTGTAAACACAAAAAAATTTTTTTGTGTCATAATAGTGTTACTACACTGCATACACATAATATAGGTCAATATAGGTATAAAAATATATGCAATGGTCATAGATTCTATGAAATATTATATATAGAAGAAATGGTGTCAGTTTTTTCACTTAACGTGAAATGTTTCAAAAGTAGGCACCTTGCCTACTCTGTTTAAACCTTTTTGCCTATACAAAACTAATATAATAATAGTAATACTAAATGAGTAATAAATTGATACTACTATCTAGTAGTTGTTATGGTATGATTGGATAATATGTTACTGGTCACAAGGTGCATTGACTTTCTTTATCTGTTGGGATTATCAAATATAAATGAATGTCATAAGTAGTACTTACCTTTAATATTTGTAATTTCTTTTTCTCCAATAGCAATCTACTTTCCTCTTCAACTAAAACCCTTTCTTTTCTTACCACTTCAATTTTTTGCTAAAAATTATTTAATTTAATTTAATAAATTACAAATAACTTTCTTATTTCATTTAATATATTACAAATAACTTTACTAATGTAGACATATAATATATTTTCCTTATTAAACACCACATAATGCTTATTAAAATACAATCTTACATCTATAGTTTCAAGTTCACCAGTAAGGTCTGTTGATGGTTGTGAACATTCCAGACCTTCGTCTTCAGCGCCTCTATGTCTTGCCACTTTTTCATCATTATCCTCTTGCCAGCATCGCAAAGGATATTCTTTGCCTGCATACTTATAGACATAACCATCCACTGCCCATCGTAAACGACGTGCTTCTCCAGCCCTTACAGTTATGAAGATTTTCTTCGCAAAGTCGTTTGTATATTTCGTTTTTAGTAAACTTGTATTTATTGATATATCTCCGATAAGACCTTGTAAGAAGGAGATGAATTTCAACAGCTTTTGCTATAAAATTCAAGTTATTAGTATTTTTTAATAAAACGACATTTATAAGTAAATGTATTATATGTTATATACGTATATTTAAAATATTTACATTTTTTGGTACTCCGGCAATAACAACAACAGCCATGGTAAATATTGTTAATAATCTTAACTGCTGTACTTAGCACACAAGGGATAAAGACTACAGAATTACAATAATTAGTACTACATATATTTTTATATTTCACTAAAACAAATAATAAATCTCAAATCTTTATTATTGATCAGTTTCAAAATATCTGTTTAGATATAACCTTGCAAGTTGCAAGTTGGAATCATAGTTAAATTTGACAATTGACGTTAATGATTAAAGCTATGGAAGGTCAAAGTAAGGAGGACCATCTTATGTACTGGACTAGTTGAAAAAGTATCCTCCTGAAAACAGCAAATTACTATCGCTTGTATTATGTTTAGCAAATGGAAAAGATATGAATAATAAGAAAGTTAAGAATAATAACAGTTTTAAACAGAACAGAGCAACATATTTGCTGGGTTGACAAATTTATCACTTATCGTGACTTATGTAGTTAAATAACCATTTTTATATAGTAATAACAGCAGAAGCGCTTCTTTCCTTTTTTTATATAGTATCCTATTCTAATAGTTTAGAGAAGAAGCTTTTGAAATTTTATACTTGTTTATGTTTTGCTTTAAATTGATCCCTTTCAGTAGAAACTTTTTAAATATACTGAATTGGTACTCTACTTTTTCGCTACATAATTAATATCTAATAATTAATGGTAAATATATATTTATATTTATATTATTATTAAGTCTATTTACTATTTAGTATTGTTATTTAGTTCGAGACAGAGTGAGAAAACTTACACGATTCAATTTTGTGGTTGAGTCGCTTAATAGTACATAATACTACTGAAGGTAAAATATTTACTTCAGGCAACATTATATTCTCAATTTCTAGTGGTGGTGGTGTGTTCTGTGGTCAATAACATCAAATTCAACTGGATCAAAATGAGTGTTGAAAGTTGTGTATATTTATTAGTTATTACTTGATTAAACTTTAGTTACACTGTAATTTTGAATTTTAACATTCATTTGCTATAAATACAGCTTAATAAATAATTTATAAATATGTCTATCATAGGTGTCGAAGGAATACCATCAAAAGTGAGTTTGAATTTTGACTGAAAAATGTTAACATATAAATTAAACTTTAAAATTCTAAATTATTTAATTATGAATGAAATCTGAAAGATTTGCGAGAATTATCACACAATTATTAGTTTTATAAATTATGTATTTTTTTCCCAGATAAATTTAAAGGATATAGTTAAAACAATTGCACGCCCAATACATGGTATATTTGAAGCACTAAATTTTGGACCTAATATTAAAGGGTTTAAAGTATGCTACATACGTTTATCTGAAAAACTAGATCCTCAACAAGTAGTTGAAAGGATTAATAACTCTCAAACTATGAAAAGGGGTTCTAAATTACATGCTTTCATACCTGACCATGTCCCAGATGTAAGTAGATTATTATTAATTAATATTTAATAGTATTAATCTCTTCTCTTATATATATGTATATATATATATATATATATATATATATATATATATATATATATATATATATATATATATATATATATATATATATATATATATATAATCAGTTTACAGTAGTTTAGTTTAGTAGTAAACATTAGTTTTATGAAACATATAAGAATTTCGACACACTGTAAGAAATAATGTATGGCTAAATGGTCAGAGCACTTCCACACATGGTTTCCATAAGGCACGGATTCAAATTCCTCTGCATTCAAATTTTTATATATTTTTTTAAAGTATTTTTCTATCCTTAGTGTGGATTAACACTTTAAAAATCATTAAACATGTTTATGAAGAGACTTTTTCTGATCAGTGCAAGCCAGACCAAAATATTTTATATTTTGTAATAAATACCATCATTGTATTTTAAAATAATTTAGATATACTACTTTGGAACTTTGATCATAAATTATGAAAGTTTTAAATTATTGTAATTAAATTTCGTGTATGTCTTCATTGAACTATGTTATATAGAGTTGTCATAAGATAATTTATAAAATTTCCAAAAATGTTCTTTTAGCTCGCACTTTCAAGTAAACCCAAGAAACTTCCAGAAAGATTAAGGAGAACATTGAAGATACCACAAAATTTTACAAGACAGCAGGTACCTTTAAATGACTAACATACTAATAATAACACTCTTTATTGTACACCCATAAAAGAAAATACGACAATCAGAAACCTTATTAGTAAAACAGCAATCTTAAGCCATAGGATGTAAAGGGGACGAAATAGATGTGAGCAATAAATATAATTATGGATAAGAATTATATACTATGTATACATAGTAATATTCAAATAATACTATATTTGTATGAAGTAAGTATACATTATGGTACATATTTAAAAAAAGTTGTTTTGGTGGGGAATGGAGTGTCTTAACAAAATTCCTTGAGCCTAAGGTTCCCTGTGCCGACCCTGATATGTGCAGGATACAGTGTGTAAAATATAATATATCACACTGTATAAAAAAATTTTTTTTAAAAAGTATAATTTATAAAAATTACTTTTATAATTTTTATTATTATATTTTTCACACTGTATCCTTTTTTAATTGTATGGACACGTGAAATCAGAGTTTCCGATTTGGATTTTCAAAAAAAATATCTTACTGGGCTGGGGAATGTAAATAAATTGAAAATAAATAATAAATTGCAAGTATTTTCAAGGGTTCATAACTACAAAATAAAAAATAAAATACCCTCTCAGGGATGCGTCGAGGTATCAATTTAAAATTAATGTTAAATATTCAGGTCTGCAGTACTTTGAAACAGAGAAAAATCAAACTTTGGGTCAACACAATCAAAAGATAAATGGATCATTAACACTCCATTTATTCCGTATATTTGACATTTGTAGCACTCTAAAAATCTTTAGTGTTAAGTCAACATATTTAAAAAAGAATGTGAACCAAACAGTCCAAAAATAAAGGTGCAGTATACCTATAAAAAGAGACGTGATTGTAAAATTTCTACGGAGTGCTTGGTTTGCAAATTCGACTCACACAAGACTATTAATACAATTTCAATAGAATATATATATATATACGTAGCTTCTGATACTGTTCTTAGAAATTATGCAGGATAGCTTTAAAATACGTACATCTATGTATTTTGAGTTTATCCAGCAAACTTATTCATTCGCCACAGCTTTTGCTAGTAAGCGCGACGGTTGTGGGTTCGATTCCCATTCAGGGAAAAATTAATGAATGAATTATTTTAATTTTCTTCGTTCTAGTAACAAGACTTTTAACTCCGATACTCAACACCCAATATCTCGAAAAGCGGAAAGTGTTGAACGGAGTATCTTAACACTGGGTTCCTTCTACCTACCCTGCTATATGCATAGGGATACAGTGTGCAACGAAATAAAATCATAAACGAATATTGCTGGTTGTACCTACTACTTTGTTGAAAACTCTATTTTTATTAAAATACTTTAAATTTAAATTTCATAGTGAATGTTTAAATAATCTTTATGTATTATTACAGCTTATTAATATTTCACACGAGAATATAATGAAGGAGATGCAGGTAAAGTACACTGGACTATGTAGTTTGAGCGCCAGACATAGCCACAACTTGTTAAAAAGTATTGGTCAGGTTAGTGCTTAGTTTTTATCTATACGTACATATATATATTTGCTTTAGTTGACAACGATATGTTATTTTAAACACTATAACACTATAACACTGTAACATATGTAGACACTATAGATAGAAAAATATTTAAAGAAAACATGTAAAAATTTTGAATACAGCGAGATTTGAACCCGTGCCTCGTGGAAACCGTCCAAGCGCTCGGACCACTATGCCATGCGTTCTTCATCACACTGTGCCGAAATGCTTATATTCTTTTTATACGTTGTTAGCCGTTACTAGCTATTACTCTTACAAAAGTAAATTATTTTGCATTCTAATGTGTTTCAATAAGGATATAGTATAAGTTTCAATTCAGAATTAAAATTTAGTATATTATTATTAGTCTTTCACTTGTAATTTATCAATTAAAATATTAATTATAAAACACAAGGAAAAGTTTGTGGTGTGGTGTTTTATCTTCGTCTCGTCCCCTTATATATGGGTCTCTACGTTATACAATTTTTACTGATTATTGACCCTCCCTAGCCCCCCTCCCTAGTCCCCTCCTTAGCTATAAAGCCTCCCCCTCTCTGAATGTTACGGTACATCCAATAGATAATTTTAACCATTATATTAGTGCTATAATTTTCACTGTGTTAGGTAAAAATTAAGTGAATCACAGCCGAGGATTTCCCCGTGAAATAGAAATTAAATAGAGAGAATAGAGTTTTAAAAGAAAATCCCCGAATACAGCCCAAAACTAGAAAAGTATTAGCTACTTTTCATACGTTTTTTTTTAATTATAGGAAGTGTACGACCGTATAATAGCAATATTGAGTGCAAATGCAAACGTAGAAACATGTTTTGTACTGACCAGACTCTATCGTAAGAGGCACCCGCATTTTGGCGACTTCCAGTTCATATTGTCGACGTTGCACCAAATACAAGATAACCAAGGCAAACCCAGATCGGATATACAAGAAAGTGATTTGATTAAAGTTGAAGCGAGCGATTACAGTGAGAGCTTTTATTGTGTTTAATTCATTTTTTTTCAATTATATTTATAAGTTCCAAGATACATATCTAATACTAATATAATTCAAAGCATTCAGAACTGTATTTTAAATTAAATTTCGAACTGTTCATGGTTCATACATATTAAGAACATGATCTTTTACATATACCTACTAATAATGTAATGGAGGAAGTACACACTAGTAGTAATAAATAAAAAAAAGTCTTGAAAATCACCCAAAGAAATCGCTAGCCGTACAATGACTATGAAGCGACTAAAAAGCAAACAAATTTTAGACGCGTCCAACCAAACCTCAGGCTCGACTTGTGACTCATGGAGCTGACATTCTCAATGGGGATTGCGTTTCTAAAAAGCCATTGTCACGCTTAACACATTTGTTTATAGTCGCATGACTGATTGCATATGATAATAACAAATATATATTTATATATATAAGTCAAAAGTGGTCACACAATTACAATTATATTTGTCAAGAGTGGGCAAGGTCTGGTCTTACTGTATTAATGAATATGGAAGTTTCTTGAATGTACTTATGATAACTGATAAGAATATATAAATAAACGAATGCGATTTTTTAATTTTATAATTATTTTAAATAATGTATACGAATACTACATTTTACTTTTTTTTACAGCGATCCATAATATGCCATATGGAAAAGTTGATTCAATACTAAATAAATATACAGACAAAATCAACCTAAAGGTAGGATATTTCATATTCATTAATAAATATTACATGTGTAATAATATTTTAAAGTTGTTTAAATCTTTTGAGTTTGTCCGGTTGAGTGCGATAATCTCAGGAACTTCTACTTCGTATTAAAAAAAATGTGCTGAATGGTTCTGTGCTATTTTGTTATGACTATGGAGGCGAATCCGCAGGTAAAAATATTATATGTACAAAGAAATTCTCTTGAAACCAGTATCCACTATATAAACATTTTTTATTATTTTTTAACTGTTAATCCACACTAAAGATGGAAAAATTCTTTAAGAAAAGAAAAACTCTTAAAGTATTTAAGTATAAAAAAATTCTTTTGAAGTCCAGTTACATTATAAACTTTAAAAATTAGTTTTACTTATTTTTTTGGTGAAATTAAAGTCTATACATACTACACATATACATACTTAGTCTGGCCATAAATACTGTTACATTTAAAATTAAAAACAATATATCAAAGTATAATTTTAGACAAAATTGCTATTAAATTACTGTTTTATTTGGAAAATAACACGTCATGAGATTTGATGAAATTAAATCATTTTCTTCTAGTTATGGCTTACTAATAGTGGCGGGAGACATCATATTCTACAGAATTCGACATTTTATTTCCAACCAGAGGAAGTAATATCTAACAGATACGTTGTTGAGAATGAATTTTGTCTTAGTAGAAACGGGATAAAGCATTAAGTACGGCAAGAAGCTTAAATATACACATATATAGTTGCAACGCTGTATCCCGCATATGGCAGGGTAGGCAGAGGGCACCTAGTGTTAAGACACTCTGTTAAGGCAATATCTTATATATAGAGGTATTGAGTGGTGGGAGCAAGGCGAGGCAATCAGAATAATTTATTCTCACTCATTGGAATCGAACCCACAACCGTCGCCAATGCTGAGCCACTGTGACGATTGATGTTATGACAGCGGGAAAAATAAAATAAAATAAATATAATTTTATTTTTTTTAACTTTTTATATATATTTTTTTCAGATTTCAGCTTATATAGAAAAATTAAAGGAGAACAATGAACCAGAAAACGACTCTATAGAAGAGGCGGCCAGAGTGAAAGTTAGGGAGCAATTAATAAACATGGGCCCCCATTTACCTACTGTAAGTTGGGTATATGTTAGCTGTTGGGTATATTACCAACTATTTGCCGCCCGCAACTCCAAAACTCCATCTGATTTCGATCAAATAAGCCGCGAAGCGGAGATATAAAAAACTTGTATTTAATTATACTTCTTTTTATTTAGTGAAGATTCAATTCAATTCATTATAATAAAATTTTTCATAATTTATTATGTCAGTGAAAACGGCTATTTTCTATTCTTTAATTTTTCTAAATCAACATAGAACATGCTTATCAGGCGCTACAACTTTTGTTAGGGCATTAGTTAAGCTAGACTACTATGATTGTACATAAGATGTGCTAGTGCCCAGGCTTAGTAGCTATACAATAAACTCTGTCTAGTACTTCCAGAGATAGGTGCGTGCAAACAGACAGACATTGTCGGAAAAAAATTGTAGTACTGTAAGACTATTAAAGGCAATAAAGAATGACTGTAGTTCTAGGAGGATTTTGCTATAAAATATACAATTAAATGTCACCAATTATAACATAGCAACAAATAGCTGGAGTATCTAATGTAGCTTATATTCTTAGATAACACGAGAAGTGATAAGGAAAAACTTTACACCGAAGCAGACGTCGATCCACACGGTGAAGGCAAGTGTCTGTGACAATACATTGAGTTTGACTTTGATGAAACATTCGAACAATAAAAAGACCCGCCCGCCCCCTACAGATCTACGGCGAGCCCTTCCTCCCCAACAAGGAGGCGATGGCGCCGTTCGTGGCGCGCCACCGCGGCGCCGGCGTCGTGCGCAGCGACCACATGTACAACATGCTGCTGGTGCGCGTCGCCGGGGACCACCACAAGGCGCTGCTGGCCGCCGACGGGACCCTGCTCGGTGGGTTACTGTCGACATACTTTCTAATAATATAGCCATTTATTTATATTAGAAAAAGTAATTAATGTATTATTATTTAATATTCGCAGGTGGTTCGAAACTAGTAATTCGACCTTCCACCGTGATGTGCTTCAAGCAACATCCGTCCACCTTCGAAAGGAAAACAAACAGCATGGAGGAGGAGTGGAACGAGCAATGGTGAATGTATCAATAAATTTTATTTTAAGGATATTTATGTTGTTTTATTTTAATTACTTTTAAATTGTTATAATATACTAAGGAAAGAAAATATCTTTACAAAAAATAAAAATAATTAATTAGAAGCCGAGCCTTGGACGGTTTTCAAGAGTTCTTTTATGATTGTTTGCTTTCGGAGAGTAATCTACTCCCGCCGAGTGGACTCGCACAGGACTCGAACCCGCAACTATCCAATTTACCGTTTCAGCTAATATAGGACACCAAGTGAGCACTAACGAAGGAATTTAAAACTTCCACTCACTCATAGATGAGTTTGTTACTTATAGACAGAAACATACAAACAGTACTCGTATTTTAAAACAAATAACGTATATTCTTTATTGAAATAGACTCGAATGAACATGTCGTTACCCCCACCACCACACACCACCGTACACCACCATACACCGCCATACACCGCCATGAGGCGAGGAGGGCAATTCCGCTGAGAAGTTAGCGTATAGAGTATTATCATAGCATTGACAAATGAAACACCAAATTAAATATAACATTTATATTCAGATCTCGTGTAATACAAATAGTAATAAAATTGTCATATCATATACATATAAATAAGTAAACTGCAACTAAATGCAAAATAATTAAACATTCGTCTGTATTCGTATCTTCATACTTGAACCGCACAGTTCCAACTAAATATGACTAAAAACAACTAAAATCTGAATCTAATCAGTGGAATGAAAATCGGTGGATACAAAAATATTCTATAGAACTCTGTTAAGGCATATGTTGTATTCTAAATGAAATATCGCTGTATGTAATAGAATATATACCCGTATTGTGAATGTGACATTTGTGACGTTAGTTTTATATAATATTGAATGATTATGAAATAATAAATGTACTCGTAATATAGACTCTGCATATATATATATATATATATATATATATATATATATATATATATATATATATATATATATATATATATATATATATATATATATATATATATATATATATTTATATGTTACTGTTTAGTTGTACTTCTTGTATTTTGTAATCGTTCGGATTTATTAATACAAGTACATTGTCAAATCTCTATTATGTAATATAATAGATTGTAAAGTTGCACAGTAACATATAATATATATACATATATACATATATATATACAATTATTAAGGCGTACGAAGGTTTATGAGTAAACTGTGCGATTCAGCCACTCGTCGAGTGAGAACGTGGCGTACTCTCCGCCTGAAGACCTTCCCTCAAATGTATCTGAAAGTATAATATGAAAAATATTAGCAAAAACACTAAAATGGCGCGCTTAGGTTAGGTTAGTGAAGCGTTGAAAGCTACTTGTATGACGTCTTGTATGTTTATATTACTCTGTAATTGTAAACGTATGAGTATATCTCATTTGATTTTATTTCTATCTACAAATAGCTTTGTGATTCTTGATTTGTTTTACTATTTGCTAGCAGATTTATAAACAAATATATTATAATTGAAATTATTTAATTCCTCTGAAACTAAAGGAGATGCTTTAACTTCTGATTCCGCAGCAAACAGTAATGTATAACGTCTTGAGAGTATCACTATAGTTATGTTACACAAAATGTGAACTATTCAAATAATAGATAAGTATTAGAAAATTCTCGTAATTTAAAATAAAAAGTGCTCTCTCAAACGCTATTTATGTGTGTGCAATAAGCACAAGGACACAGTGTAAATGGATATTACTATATATATATACATATATAAAGCAAATACAGACAACATTCGTTTTGATATTTAAAAAAGTCATACAAATTAAAATAAATAATAAATATAAGTATCCAAAAAGGACACAAGAATAAATTCGACTATTTTCATCATTAATTTCATTTAAAGACTATTATTTGATGCTTTATTTGCATTATATAAATATATATATATAAGTAATAACATCTGTATGTATGTTTGTATACTTATTTCCAGACGATGCTTCTTTCAGGGATTCATTTCAAGTTGCTCCGGCGTTTCGTGGTTGGCTGTTTTATTTATAATTTATTTAGAAATTATAAAATTAGAGTGGAAAGTTGTATCTATATACTACAGGTTCCTACTACAAGTACTACAGGTTCGAATACAATTTGACGTAAACAATGGACTGAATCTATTTACTTAACTACTTTAGTACTGGACAATCTAATCAGTCATTCGGAACTATATATTTAAAATTTTGATGAAAGATTAATAAATATCTACATAAAACACACACACACACACACACACAAAACTAAACATATGAGAATTGTATATTAATTAAAAAAGATATTCTCAAAGAAAAACAATACCCATACATAGATCACTCACCGATCATAGCTTTGAGCCTGGCAGCGCACATTATGAAGTCGTCAAAGTAAATGTAGCCGTCGCTCGAACCGTATCTGCAATCAATTAAATATGTATGAGACAGGTTATGCAGCGACGACGGGACGGGCGGAGTTCTGTGAGGAGGTGTATGTAGGAGGAGGAGGACAGACTGTGCAAGCTATAGGGCTATCAGTTTGATTAGCTGAGGTGGTATGTGGTGGTGAGAAGAATGCAAGAGACATCCGAAAGGTTGTTGTGGGAGGCCCAAGGAGAGTCATGGATCAGGTCTTTTCCTTCTGCATGATCACAGAGAAGTTTTTGGCTGTAAACCAAAGTTTTCTGTGCTTTTGTGGACTTGGACAAGGCATTTGACAGGATTGTAAGGAAGAATTTACGGGAGATACTGCCCCGGTATAATGTGAGCGGACCCTCGCTGCAGGCTGTTAAGTCTTTTTATAGAGATCAGCCTGTGTGCGAGTAAGAGCTGGCATGTCGCCATGGTATGGCATCCAACCGGGTGTCACACGGGGATGCGCCATGTCAGCTTGGCTGTTCTGTTTGTATTTGGATAGTTGTCTCCAAGGAGTGAAACAAAGTGACATGGAAGTGAAAGTGGGTGACTTCAAGATAAATTGCTTGCTATAGGCAGATGATGCAGTGCTGATTGCAGCATCAGAATGCGAGTTGCAGGCATTAGTCACCATTCTGAAAGATGGGTGTGAAATAATGGTCTAAGCTTGAATGTAAGTAAGACAAAGGTTCTGGACTTTGGCATTTGAAAAAGACAAAGTAAGGAAGGAATGTAAGATTTTTGTGAATGAAAACTTAATAGAACAAGTGAATGAAGTAGTATACCTGGGAAGTATATCAAGTAGAGATAGAAAATACAAAACGGATGTGAAAAGGAAAGGCGTATCGCTGCCGGTAAGAGAGAGAGCGTGACGTCACGTACCTGTGCGCCAGCACGTTGAGCACGTGCGCGTTGACGGTGTACCCGGCGGAGGTGAGCGCCGCGCGCAGCTGCTGCGGCGGCACGGCGCCGCGCCCCTCCGTGTCGTACAGCCGGAACACCGCCTGCACACGCCGCAATATATCGAAAGAATTCTTTAATCAATATATATATATATATATATATATATATATATATATATATATATATATATATATATATATATATATATATATATATATATATATATATATATATATATATATATATATATATATATATATATATATATATATATATATATTATTTTTTGATCTCAACAGAATCAGATTCAGTATCGATCCAGTATCGATTAAGTATCGAGCCATATCACAAAGCGCTCGTCGCCATACACAGTCAATAAATGTAATGATTGCTCGATCGGTTGATTTCTCGGTGTGCGGACTTGTCACAAGTTTGACGTAAAATCGCCCATAGTGAAATATTGCAATATTTATATCTTTCCACACATTGAAACAATTAAATATAGTGGAGGGGCCTTCATTATTAGATTGGACGATCTTTGCATATGTGTGGCATAGATTATGTACGACGCATTGTCTAATCGGACCGGAAATATATATTTAATTTACAATTATTACCTACTTCTGTACTCAGTTTTTTTTTAAATATGCAACTTAATCCGTAAATATTTAAACAAGAAAAACAATGTATCATAATCTCGACATAATGCAATTAATATAAGATCTATACCAGATAAAGTCAATATAGAAAAATGTACACCACTCACCCTCCATTGACGCAAATCAATCCACACGGATTTAAACTCTTCAAACCCAAGTCCCCCAGAATTGTCTTTATCCAACATGGCGATCAAACTCCTACATACGTCCTTTGAGAAACCTTGGCCTTTGAGTTCTGAAAGCATATTGAATGTTCAAATAAAACATTGCTTCTATAAGGGTATAAAACTTGGTAAAATGATTTAAATTAACTTAATATTATAAAAAATAAAAATATATATATATATATATATATATATATATATATATATATATATATATATATATATATATATATATATATATTTATTTCCGTAATATTAAGTTAGCTTACATCACAAAAAATAAAAATAACTAATTTTATGGAAATGGAGGTGATTTGTAACAAAATCTAAATGAAAATATGAAAAAAATTATATATCATTTATAAAATGCCCATTTTTGATATAACGCCACAGAACCGTGCAAGTAGAAGCGAATATAAAATTTAAATATTTCCAAATGTATTGGTAATATTTACATTTCACTGTTAGTAGCAAATACATAATATTAAATCGATTAAAAATAATAATCGTAAAATGATAAAAATAATATTTTTTAATCGATTCTTAAAAACTATAATGTAAAATAATGCTCAAATAAGAAAGAAACAAATACACTTTTACATACACATTACACAATTTTAAGCATTATTTTATAATTTTATATAAAGAAAAAAACAAGTCATCTGTAAATAAAATATATATTTATATAACAAAAACAGACATTTAAAAAAAACTGCCTCCATTTCAATAAAAAATATAACATATATGTACTATATGTACTATTCATGCATGCTGTCTGGTCACCTGGAACATCTTAAACACATTAGTAAATATATAACAACAAAATAATGATAAACAAACTGACATACTACATAAAAAATACATTCTAATTTTTTTTACAAATTTGCTTATTTTGAGAACTCAATTTTAATTATAAAGTACAAATATCATGTTATGGTACAAATGTCACATCATTAAAGTAAATAAGACAAAAATTTCGAAAGAATTCTGTTTTAACACACTATAAGCGTCTTCATCTTAATCATAAACTTAAGATATTTCTATATATCTACTCTTTGGTTATAAAGTTATAGACTCGAGGAAATGATTAAAAAAAAATTATTGTCATTGCCCACTTAAAAAAAAAACAGCAGCGTTGAGTCCCAATTGATACAATCACTCGAAATTAAAGTTAACTTTTATATGCTAAAGACAGGAATGTCTTGAACATAGGTTTAATAAGGCCCTTAATCAAAACCACAACATCCCACAAAACCCCATACCTTGGCTCGGTTGAGGTTGATTCAAGTGAACCTGTTCCTGCTGCTGCTGGGTAACCTGCTGCAGATCGATACCGAGTTCCTTGCATATGGGGGAGCAGAGCGCGCACAGCAGCTGCTCCAGGCAGCTCTGCTCCGCGGGCGGCCCCCCGCTGTCGTACACCGCGGGGCCGTGGCGCATCGCCATCTCTGCGTACATTAGCTGAGTTACCCTGTGTTACCCTGTGTCGTGACTTGTGTTACACATCTCTGTTCATATTACAGGACTGTACACTTATTTTATTGTGTACCACCTAAGTAGCTTGACCCGAGGTATTTTTGAATTGGAACCAAATTCGTTCTTGAGATAAGCGCGATAGAACAAATTCTGCAACTTTATACTATTAGTATAGGGTAAATTCAGTTAAGAAGCCAACTTTTAGGGCCGGTTTCTTATGGTATATTCCTGTCTGGCAGATAAACAACAAATTTTGCCTTCACAGGTCTCAGATAAAAATATCTAGCAGATAAAGACCTGTTTCAGCCTCTATCAGCTTGCTATCTGAAACTTTATATGTAACTGGTGAAATTGACCTATAGAATTATTTTTTATGTTATAAAAACTATATATTGATTCAAAGATAAATGCAATTCTCTATTTATCTTTATATTGACATAGTAAACAAATTAATAAGTATTATAAAAATCTAAAATTTGAAGTACTTTGATAAGTGATATACTTTAAAATGGTGTATTGAATTCAATCATGTTCATTAGCTTAACTTAACTTAATACGGTAAAAGATAAAATAGAACACTTCTAAATATATACTTAAAATAAAATGGACCTGCTGTTTTAAATTTACTTTAAAATATATATAATGTGTTAATAAACTTTCTTTCTGCAATTAGAGTCATATTTGTAATAAGAATAATAATTTAAAGTAGGTTTTAAATAATTAAGAAAAATATCCATATTATTATCTAAAATATTTAGAAAGAAATATTTATCATTATTACAAATATAAGCTAAGCTTATAATATTTTACTTATAAAAAGCCAATAAAAATAAAATTACAATAGAAGTTTGGCAAAATATTAAAACAAACCAAACAAAAATATTTTTAATTAATATATATATATATATATATATATATATATATATATATATATATATATATATATATATATATATATATATATATATATATATATATATATAAATATACTGTCTATATATTATATTATATAAAGTATATAATCAACTCTTTCGACACCGTTGCAAATTCTTGAATATATAAATAAATAATAAAATAAAACTATTTATCTATTCAAGTATTTGGAATTGAAATTGAACCTATTGGGACAATATTTCAAGTAGAAAAAAACAGCTAATACAAGAACACTAAGCAAAACTACATTATAAAATAACTCTATAGTATAAATAAATGTAATATTGTCAATAAATATAATCAATTGCCTTTTACTTGCAATGCGATAAAATAAAGAAAATTGCAAAATAAAAAGAATATGTACAATTGTAATTTATATCAACATTACACTAGCTGGAAAGAAAAATATATGTAAAAACAAAAAAATTAAAAAAAAAAAAACACATAAACATATAAAAAACGAGTAAAAGCTACATTTACTTACATATTAATTATCTTCGGACGGTTTGCGAACAAAATTAATAAGCGTTTAATTTAATCACATAAGCGTTATCACATTGAAAGCTCAAAATGGGCATTTTTATAAATGATTAATTAAATTTAATTCAATATTTATACAAAAAATACACATAATAATAAAAATTACAAAGAAACGACGTATATTTTGCTTCATATTAAATAAGTTATAGTTAAAATTCTATTTTTCTTTTTTGAATAATAAACAATATTGATTAGAATAGAATTCTAACTGTAACATAATTTACAGTGTTATAAAATCCCATATTAATTAAAAGAGTAAAAACCCACTCAAAATAACGTTTGATTAATAAGTAAAAAAATAATATTATTGACGCGTTCAGTCTTTTATGAAGTTTTTAAGTGTACTAGTATATTAATTATAACAAAATAAAAAAAAATATTAAAAAAGAAACAAAATGAATTAAAAGCTTATTATAGTATACTATAACTATCCCAAATTATATTTAATTTGAAACAAAACGAAATATTTCCCAAATGGAATAGAAATGTATAAATCCCAATAAATGTAAGTGTGGTACAAGCTCACCCTCCCTCATGGCGTAGTCCAGTATCTCCTTGAGCTCCTCCCAGCCCACCTCCCCGTCCGCGCCGGCCAGGCGGGTGAAGAACTCGCGCACCGGGTCCGCCGGCTCCGGGTTCGGGGCTATTTCTTTGACCTGGAAGTTCATGAGTTTGGTTCTAGTACTTATGTCTTTGTTGGCGTATAGAAATAAGTTCAATAAACATTTGTAGCGGCACGGTGCCTGACTGTAAATTCGACGGTTATGAGCTCGATTCCCCATCAAGAATGAATTATTATCATTTTCCTCGCTCTGGTAACAAGACTACAGAGAGAACGACGGTAAGAGAAGAACGGAGTGTCTTAACACTATGTTCCCACTGCCAGCTGGATAAAGAACATGAAGCTACAAATAAAAATCGTATCAAATGTTCACAAAAGCAATGTTGCCATACATTATATGCATATACTCAGTAAACACTGATGCCATTTACAAGTTGCTGTGTATGTGTGTACATACACACATACACATGTGTGTGTGTGTTGCGAATACATTTCGTAATATTACTCACCCTATCGTCTACGTCGCCCATTCCCATTTCTTCGTCATTTTCACTGTGAAAAAGAAAATAAATTTTAATATGTCTTTCAATTAGTACAAATATTAATAAACTAAGCTTCATGGATGTATCTACAGATATTTCTGGACTAGATTATATATACAAATGGATTCTGGACTCCAGTGGTTAGAATGATTCAACGATAATATGGCCATAATATGGCGACGTTTTTGTGTGAAGGATTTGTTTAATTATCCGTTTTAAGTTTTTGTTATTAGAAAGTCAAAATACCAACAAATTTCATCTCCACTATACAAAACTAAGTTAACGATTCATAAATTAGTGTCTCCTTTTGGTTCCTGAACAAAATTATACTTTTAATAAATTTCATAACAATGATGATATTTAATCATGTATTGTTAAAAGTACTCACGCCATATTATTGCTCTTCTCAGAGAAAACACGTAATAAGAATTCACCCTCCTCGTCCGGCTCGAAAGTTGAAGGCACTATTACATAGGAACCGGGCTCGAATTTAAATCTGAAAAAATACAGATTAAAAATTAAATAGTAGAATGTAGTATTTAGCCAAAAACAACTGTATATTACTTAATAATTATTATATATTTTCCATTAAATATTATAAATTAATAATATTTTAATTTTGCATTTAGTTTTGATCTTCGCTGGAGAGAATGATTTCATTTACCAGCTCTGGTAAGACAATGCGGAATAATGTCTCAAACAGTATCATAATTATCTTATAAATATATTTAAAATTCAAACCAAATATTATTATTTCTCTCTGCAAAACAATCACAAATAATAGCTCACCTAGCACTAACTTCTCTCAAGTTAATGAAGGCTTGAGAGCGTCCGACAGACGCGTTGTACTTGAAGAAGTTCACGTCCAGGGGTTTTGGCACGTGGCCGTAGTCCGGGAGACGGTACACCTGAGGGATTTAACCGTTAATGTTTAAAGAAAATTATAATTTTTATATATAACATATATACGTTGAACTCATAGGATAGAAATTAATTCTATATATGTACTTAGTCATGTAAGTCTAGTTTGGAGTAATGTCCGAGGAATATATAAATAACAAATGTTGAAACTTTTCTAATAAAAGGTACGGATTATGTGTCTGTTTTTATTTATTAAAATTTTATATTTATATATTATTTTTGGATATTTTCCTAAAAACACCTCGTTAATATCATTTGAAATTTACAATAAATAGTACTCTATTAATTTTAAGAATGTTAAAGTAACTCAATATGCTCAATGTGCAGATTGTGTAGCCAATATAATAAATTATAATTACCGCGAATCCAATGGTCAAGCACTCCAAGCCTTGATGGCGCTGGGAACGACGGTTCTTTTGCATAAGTGCGACGATAATCTAAAAAAAATTAAATACAATAAACAATAGAAACGTCCGTCGTGGCGTCGTCCTGTATTCACGTCGCTTTGTGGGTTTGAATGAATGAAGGGGAGAATGAATTATTTTCATTTTCTTTGCTTTTGGCAACAACAATAACAAGGTAAAGCGCGACAAGCAAGGCAATGTATCGACAGACGGAAAGCGGGGAACAGAGTGTCTTAACACTAGGTTCCTTCTGCCTACGGTTCCCTCTGTCTACCCTGCTATGTGCGGGATACAGCGTGCATACAAGCTAAAAAAACAAGATTTGGCATTTAGTTGTTTAGTTTTACCTAGCATTTTAAAAGAAATTTTAACCTTTTAACCTAGCATTTTAAAAGACATGGGCAAATCGTTATTTTTTACAGACATTTTAACCTAGCATTTTAAAAGACATGGGCAAATGGTTGTTTATAAAAAGTTACTCGGGGACTGGCAGAAAACTAATGAAAAAGGAATGTCTTCGTCTTTGAGATAAATAGAGGAGTACTAAAAGAGGTTACCCCGAGGGGATATAAAGGGGACGGAAAAAGCGAGGTTTATGTATAATGTAATACTCACAGTACACTTGTTCTCAGCATCATCTTCATCTGGGTCTGTAAGTGTTACAGTGTATTGAGGATTCTTCCAGAATGTCTCTAGGTAATTTCTGCAGCCGCCTGCCGTTACGCCTGGAAATAAAACAATCAGTTAATAGATGTCACTTATTCATTTCTTTCAAAAAATATATATTTCATGGAATATAATGTTCTAAACAATTTTTTTTATAAAATTAATATTGGCCTAAAGCGACTTGTTCAAGGACACATTTACACAAGACATATTTACAAAAAATCAAATATTAAAAAAAATATCGGTCAAGAGCGAGTAATATTCGCTAACCGAGGTTTCGTATACAAAAAGCGGCAAAAACTAGCATAACCCCCTTAAAAAGCATAAACCCTCGCATATTTCATTGCGTGGACTTAGAACTCTCGATTTTTTCTGTGCTCCGACAACCCTATAGACCTATATATTTGATAATTATTTCAGCTCTACGCGATCTAGACAAAAATGGTATTGACAGATGAACAGACCGACAGACAGACTATAACATAGTGATTCTTTAATCCACGGGTTCCGCTTTTTTATTTTGAGGTACGGAACCCTAAGAACAATACAAGTAATCAATATCATATTTTTTATAAATAACCATTAAAAGTTAAACAAAATAAATAAATACGGTTTATAATTATTGAAAAAACATAATAACTTGTAACATATAAACACTAGGAGATTCGAACCCATGCCTCGTGGATACCGTCCGAGCACTCTAACCATTAAGCCTTATAATTGATAAGTTGTAACAAATATTAAGTAAGTTTTCAAATATTTTATACTATATAAAGTATAAAATATATGAAACATATTTATATCTCTATTTTTAAAGTGTGGAATAGTACTTTGACAGATGTCTAACTACGACTTACCTCGCACCCACTCTCCTTCAAACACAGACATCTCCCACTTCTTAGTGCAGCCTTCGGGACATTCTTCAGGGTCCAACGAATCAGGGTTCAAGTTACAAATTTCCACTCTGAAATCATCGTTTTGCGTGTTAGTTTTAAGTAGCTTCACGCTGTATCCCGCATAGAGCAGGATAGACAGAGGGAACCTAGTGTTACGACACTTCGTTCCCCGTTTTTCGTCCAATAAAATATCCTTTATATTTAATTATAATTTAAAATATTACCATTGCATATAACTTCAGTTTTAAATGATATATCAATTGTGGTTTTGACAAAATAAGATATTAAAATATTATGCTTAGAATGAAACAATGTGTTCCATGTCCAATCCACTACTGCAATAATAGCTAATAATTATTTCAAATTTATTTTACAAAAAGAACAACATACTATAAAAGTTATATTTATATGCTATATTATATTTTTTATCATAAATACATTTTAAAAGCTTTAAATATTCAAAACTTACCTATCAAAATGACTTGTAAAATCTTTGAAGGCCATCCAAAATTCTCCATCATCATCGAAAGTTAGACCCAATTCCTCTTTCTCCGATTCAGGAATAAAGCGCCATTCTGGTGATCTACATTAAATAAATTACGTATGTAGTATACTCGTGTGTGTAGTTTGTATGTAGTTTAAATCTATACTTTGGTATACAATTTTATGTATAAGAAATAATAATGGTATTAAAAAAGTTTTAACGTATTAAGAGTTCGTTAAAAAAGCTTATCTGGCAAGTTACCATGTGAACAAACAATTTCTTGGTAAATTTAATGTTAAATAGTATTGATATAGGTATAGTGTTGAATAAGCCGTTGCTCGGACAGAGGCACGCACTTGTCGCTCCAGGCGCCGTTCCACTCGGCCTCGTTGCCCCAGGGGTTGCGCAGGCGCAGCAGCGGGATCTTGCCGGCGCGGCCCGGCGTCTCGATGTCCACGTACTTGACGCGCGTCACGGAGTAGGCGTGGCCGCGGATGAGGCCGGCCGGCGTCTCCGCCTCCAGCACGTTGGGGTCCGGCTGCGCGCAGAGAATTACTTATTTTCGTTTTCATCGTACTCGCCTTCGGCACGCAAGGGCACTATTTTTTTTATTTATATTTATTATTTTATGTGTAGAAGCTTTGAATTTTTTATTGGTACCGAATAGAAATCTCTATCCGTTTCGATATATATCTGTATAAAAATATTTCTTATTGTTTCGACCTAAAGAAAATTACCTGTTAAAGAAAAATATAACTAGACTTGGAAAGTATACGCTATACCAGAAATTTTTGTCCTTACCTCAATATTTTAAATGTTTACATATTATTAATATGTAAATATTTAAAATATTGAGATAAGTTATTTTAAAAATTTACATATTTACATATTAATATATTTGCATTTAAAGTACAATTTTATAGTTAAACAGGATAGACAGTGAAAATTTAATTGTCAATACGCTTAGTTTCGCTTCGCTTTCCTCTGGAGTCCGAGACATTGACTGTTTGGTTGCGTAACACAACGCCATGCCTCTCTTATTATAATAGGGTAATTTAAATATTTAATTTAATCATCGTGCTTAAAGTCAAATGTTTTATCATGGAGCCACAGACTTCGATAACCCATGTAAAAAAAACCAACTCACCTCAATACTGCATCCCATAAGGGAGTTCCTCTCATACGCCTTCAACAGTATAGTATAGAAATTGGGAGGCAGTTCACTCATTTCATACATTTCCGTGACACCTCCCGTAAAGTCCTCCATGGCTTCGCATGTGGAACCGCCCTTCAGTGCCTCGTATGAACCGTGCAATCTGAAATATTGTATAATGAAATAATATAATACTGTTTTATTAGATTAGTACTTTTATAAATTTTTATAATAAAAATATATTAATTAATTATTTTGATTAATTGAAAATAAAATTTAAAACAAAAAAATAATTGAATGTAAACTTACTTAGCATAAGCCTTCTCCAGTAAAGCACTCCAAAACTCACTTCTCTCAGAGGAATGAAGGAAGACCAACTTCCCTCTATACGTGGGCAGACGGTCGTCGATAACGACGTCCACCCAACGGCCATATTGCCAAAAACTGTAAAACATATAAAAATCGTTATTATTTCTTCTTAATTATAATTTATTACTAATGTATATTTATAGTATCTTAATAAGTTTATCGATACTATATAAACATATCGTGAATTAAAATAGTTATCTTATATATCTTCACGCGTTTCCCCACGTATAGCAGGGTGGAGAGAGAGAAATAAAAAAGTGTCCCAAGTAGAGATCGAACCCACAACTATGGCGTTTACTTAGATTTTGTTTTTTGTGACAAAATGTCCACAGCAAAAAGATATTTAAAATAAAATTTATTGAATTACCGGAAATGGAAGACACCAGCGTATTCTTCATCAAAGCTTTGATCATCAGGCACCACTTGGAAAAACAATCTGAAATGTTTAAAGCATTGCAATTAATTTAAGGATATCACCATGATTAGAGTAAAAGGTTTAATATGGATAATATAAGGAATAAACGATTATATATATATATATATATATATATATATATATATATATATATATATATATATATATATATATATATATATATATATATATATATATATATATATATATATATATATATATATATATATCATCATGGCATCATCAAGAATTATGAATAGTTTAGTGTTTAGAATATTGAGAGTTAAGTACGAATACACCAGTAATATTTGTCTTTCAATTTCCAAAATATCGCGTAACCTAACGCCGTAACTTGTTAATTCATAAAAACGAAAATATATAACAGCATTACAAAAGTAATTTTTTTTTCCCACGTCGGAATTCCTAAAGAATTCTATTCTTGGACGGATTATATTAACTTGTTATCAGTCAATGTATGTATGTTATAATTGTATATTTTACACTGATAAGGTTCAAAACAACGCTACGTTTGACCTAGAAATGTTGACCTTCTTTCATATATAATATATTAGATAGTGTTACCTAAATATATTAGACGATATATTCTATATAATCTCGTATATACATATATTCTTAAAAAAAATTAAAATTTAACCCTTTTAAAAATTATATTTTATCTATAATTTTAAACTTATTTTTTAATATATGAATGATGATGATAAGGTTCAAAACAACGCTACGTTTGACCTAGAAATGTTGACCTTCTTTCATATATAATATATTAGATAGTGTTACCTAAATATATTAGACGATATATTCTATATAATCTCGTATATACATATATTCTTAAAAAAAATTAAAATTTAACCCTTTTAAAAATTATATTTTATCTATAATTTTAAACTTATTTTTTAATATACCACATACGTTTTTAATTAAAACATAGATCGTGGACACGACGTCATAACCGACCTAAACTAAAGTTCTCATGATAATGTTCATTCTTATAATACTCTATTCAAATCTGATTACACAAAGTACAATAAATGACACTATCTGAAGAAAGGTGTTTACGAGGGGGCGTCCAGAAAGCTTAAAAATTCCAACGATTAAAGAATAAGAACTAATCAATAAAATATCCCCAAACGATTAAAAAATCCAGCAATGTTATTACAACTGAACGATAACAAAATGTTATTAATTAAAAAACGTATAGTACGCGCAGTGTCGGATAAAATATAGTTAATTGTTAACTTATCTTTAATTAAGAGAAATAAGTTATTAAGTTATCTATTAAATTATTCGTAACGTAAACATTTAACAGTGAAGAAACTATAAAATACCTATAAAAAACCTGTTCCGACTAATTTGTAAATAAGCATATATTGAAATACCAGAAAAGGTAATTTTACTTAGAAATGGTTTTTTTCTATCTTCACACCGCATGTTGCAGAGGCAAGGCAGAGGGAACCTAGTGTTCAGATTTTTCAAGCTACGTTTTCCGCACAATTTCCTTTGTGACATTTTTTTGGACACACACACACACACACACACACACACACACACACACACACACACACACACACACACACACACACACACACACACACACACACACACACACACACACACACACACACACACAAGACACAGTGAAGAAATGTCTTCATGTCTGATTTATTCCCTTGAGCAGGAATCCAACCCACTAACGTGGGTTTTTAATTTCACGATTAAGTAGTCCAATATCTTTATTCTTTAAAATAAGTTTGTATCGCGACAACAATCATGAAAACAGCATTTACGAATAAAAATTTCGCAAAAAGATATCGTGAGATTCAAAGAATCATTATTTAGCTTTAGTCAAGTATAGTCTAGTCAAGCTTCCTGTATGAATAATTATACATATATTATTTATATCGCAGCTGTATTTCCATGGATGTGTAAATGGACTTATAGAAAAAATGGAAAAGAAAAAAATATGTTAGCATTAAAAGAAATATTTAACAAGCTTACTTTCTATGTAAAGTGAGATTGGCAACAGCGGCCAAAAGCCAGCAGTCACCGAGCTCTCCTTGTTGCACGTCGAAACGGCTGTAGCCTTCCACGAATAGTTGCGGATTCTCGCATATTTCCTATTAAGAACAAGAAGAAGGGTTTCAAAGTGTTTACTTTAACGACATCAAACACATTTTAATATTAACACGTATATTACATAATAATTTATCATGTTTATTTCACGCATTTCTAGTCCCCGCCATTTATAAAAAATGAAAACCATCCATACAATATATAAATATTCATCTTATCAGCATTCAAATCTTAAATAAGTGCGCAGTCGTGGTACACACCAAAAGGAACACCATGGTGTAAAATATATTTGTTATAGTTATATAGTCCCTATAGTAGTTATATTTTCCTTATAGAAATAACATAATTTATAAAGGACAATTGGGGAAATAAATTGTATAATATCGACAAAACAATACTTTTGTTAGAGAATAGAGATAAATTATTTAAAAACACATGGTACTAGGAAACTATATAATAATATAATTAATTACATCCTCTCCTTTGACGGTTAAAGTAAAGAAACGTAAAAAGCATAGTATTACTTTAAAAATACTATTCTTACATATTATTCTTACCCCGGGTCGTAGCCATGTCAGAGGTCTATCTAACCGCTCCTTGTAATACAAACTGCGGTCAATGGCAGGAAACTCTGGATCTTCGAACAGTCGTCCATCAGCTAAGCACCTAGATCGTATATCCTTGAAATCTTGATAAGTAGCTGGACCGAAGGAGCTTGGACGTGTTTCTCCGAGCTAGAAAACAATAAAATGTATTAAACATACACACATATATAGATCTTAGTGAAACCAAAATGCATGTGTTCATTTATTAGTCATAAAATTTTTAATAAATTTTTAAACATTTTTAATAAATTATGCCTTTTTAATTCATCAATTATTTTAGAATTAGAATTTGGGAGCTATTAGAAGTATTAAATCGATACTTCAAAAGCTTTTGGCTATATTCTGAATATATGAATGTTCTCATATCATGTCTGTCTATTATGCCTAGGGATCCATAAAAAAACTTTATCATCATAATTCATGGTATAGATATGTTTTAGGTTAGTCAAAAGATTATACGTGATAAAGGTGTTAGTCATAGCCTATATCATATTGCAAAGAAACGGTTTGTCTCTCCATCCATCTATATTATCATAGTTTTAATTTATTTACATCATTACTTCACCCTTATAATTTGGTAATACTTTACTTAAAAAACATACAAAAATTTAAACGCAGCGGCATTTGAATCCGCGCCTCACGGAAACCGTCGAAGAATTGGACTTGAATTTTTTCTTCAAGTATTTTTTCTATCCTTAATGTGGATTAACATTTTAAAAAATCATAAATATATGATAATATCTTGATTAATATATATATTATACGCGTAATTAAGAAGCGTTAGCAAATTATTATTTAATTTAATTATGGCAAATTTATAGTTGGTATTTCTGTATTGTCCACGAGCTCTAACATTGTAATATGTAGGTACATGTATATATTATACCATACCATAGAAATTTCTACACAGAATTTAATTTAAGCACGCTATGGGTTTTTCAATGTATTTAATTAATTACAGCCCCGATACCATTATTGAACTAATATAACTGTAACAATCTCAATTCTGCCGTTAATGCATACGAGTAGATAAATATAACATAAGTAACTTCACAATAAAAAAATAAAAATAAAAGTAATTCATTATATTAAATATATAAAGTGGTATATTTTTTACGAAATAAAATTTGAACTCGCGTCCTATAAACCCCTACAAGCCAGCCAGATCTAGGTAGATTTTTTATTATTTTTAAGAGAACAATTTTTTATCAATTAAAAGAAATAAATTATAATAAGTAACACACCCAAAACAGTCGGTCGCCTGTAGGCATAAACATTCGACTACCATTATAACAGTCGGGCAATTTTAACTTATTAACCCTATTTTGTACTATTATAGAAAACTTTCTCGACGGTGATATTTCTTTATTCTCCTTTCTATTGTCTAAAACATCTCTACCACAAACACTATTGTTAATCGCATATCCTTTAGAAAATTGAGCGTTTTCAACAGGGTTAATTATTCTCTTACTGACTTCATTGTCTAATTCTGCAGTATCTGACGGTCTTACTTTAGCTTTTTTAAAATCTGTAATTAATTTAGAAAAATATCCTTGCGCTTTCTTTGTTTCGCCAGCGTATTCTTCATTTTGGTTTTTTTCTTTAGAAATAGGGAAAGCGTTTGTTACAGATTTCCTGTTCCACATCTCCGCAGCATGGTCGACTGCAGGACTCGCGTAAGTAGTGGTAAATACTTTAACATCTTCGATTCTCAATTTAAGTATGTCCTCTTTTATTTCTTGCATTTTGTGCACTCGCGTCGGATTTTATATGTAAACTGATATATTCTTTGTTTAATTATTCGGCAATTAGGCGTGTAATTGTAGCTCAAGGGCTCCCGTACTATTAGCTTTAAACATACGATAACTAATGATTAAGATGGACTGTTAGTGACCATTACGTTGAGTAAAATGCCCTTATTTTCTACGTCCTTGTCACAATATATTGATTTTCAAGGCGACATCACATCTATTTTGATATATTCACAGAAAAAGAATATATTCACAGATATTCGATTACTATGATATTTTAATATATTAGATATTCAAGAATATGTAATTATATTTTATATTTTTTTAAACACTTATTACACAAATATGAAACCTTTGCTTGGAATGACCTGTCGGAATAAACTGAAACAAATGACTGAGTGGATAGCAGTAGATAAGGCACTTTATAAATGAAAAAAAAAAAAAAAAACTATACAATATGCATGTTTGTATATGAAACGGGAATTATAATTGCGCGAAAACCCCGTAGAGACTTGTGCTTGTAAAGCATTGTATTACACGGTAAGCTACTTTATGAAAAATCGTTTGGCTGCTCTATTTTGGTGTCAATGCATATAGTGTATCGTCTATATAAAACATAAACATTTTTATGTTATTCCAACGTATTATTAACCTTAAAACAAAACAAAACAATTTATTTATTAACAATTGTATTTTGTATGTGACATATTTTAATTTTAAGCCCATTACAAAAAGGAGGTTAAATCCACTGTATTTTTTTGTATGTTTGTTACGCGATTACTCTGCAATAACAATAATCAAATTTATTATTTGTGACAAAGGTTCTAATATTTTATTTTTTTCTTTCGTTTCTATCGTGGTGATAAAGACTTTTTATTTAATAACGCAGGGGAAATCTTTTAAAGGACGGGTACCTTTAAAAGATTTCCCCTGCGTTTCCGTTTGAAAAACCGGGTTATGTGGGATTTTCATCCACTGAAAAAGAACTCTGCGATTGCCATCTCGACACAATAAATGGCCCGCTGAATCGGCTGAAGTGCATCCGGCAAAAATGCCCCCTTTCACTTCATGTGAAAGTGGTCAATTCTTCACCACCACATCTTGGTGTGGTGTAGAGACACCACCACATGGCGATAAAGACTGACTCAACATGCCAGGGTCCTAGTGGTCAGACATTTTTAGAGTAAAAAACAACAATAACAAATAACTTTTTACCTAAATTTGTACCGATTAAAAAAAACGGATTTTAAAGAACAAATAGGAATTAATAATTTCTGCAATTATTATGTAATTTTCAAACGATCAAAAGAGTTTGTGAATGAAGGCTATGAGAAACAGTATAAAATCCCTTATTCCCTATAACTAAAACTGTAATACTGGATAGGCTTAGAGTTGATTTGTACAATGAAATTCTTAAAAAAATTACAATGTGAACATTGCACGAATATATTTAAGATTAATTATTTTTTTATATACTCTAATAATAAAACGCAATATATATGTCTATGCAATCCCTAATATATCGCGAAAAGGTCCCTCTGGTCCTCTATAAGGGTGTGGTAAAAAAAGTTTAATTAATAAGCGGGCAGTTGGATGACAAACAATTACAATTGAGAGCTTTTAAGCTAATTTAATTACTCCCCTATGTGGCCATTAATTTCATCCCGATAGTAAAAAAGAACTATTAAATTGTTTTAAACGCATATACATGGTTGTGTGTCAAGTGAAAATTTGTGTGAAAAGAATAACAAACATGGCTTGATTTTATTTTATTTTATTTAAATATAACTCATTTTTTATTTATTTTGTTACGTATTACAAATGGTAAGTTTTCTTTTTTTTGTGAGTTTAATGCTGTTAGCCCTATTGACCTTGACAGCAGCACCGGTTGAGGCAAACCGGTTGGTACAAATGGTAAGTGATGCATATAAAATATATTAAAAGATTTACATAGAGAATGGCATAGAGAGTGCCAAATGAGCCCAAATTAATTTAAGATAAATAACAAACTAAAAGTATAAACGTTTTTTTATTCTAAATAAAATATTTTTTAAAGTAAACAATCATGTGACCATAATATATAAATATATGTGCAGCTTAAATTCTATATTAACCTGTCAATAAACCAAGCCCATAGGAAGAAATAAATAAATGCATTACACATTTAAGTCAACAGTGCAGTGATAAGATTATGCGATGCGTAATCAGTGATGACACAACTTGGGTATTATAACATATTTTACATAAAATGAGTTAGTAGGTGGTTTATATGTATATCTAGACTGTTGCCGCCTTTACTAGTAAAACATCTTCCACGACATTTATAACAAGGTACTTAGAGTCTTTCATATATATTACTAACTTACGGTAATGGTTCTGAAGATTATTTAATAACAATATAAGCCTACGTAGTGATACAGATACCTTTGTATCGATAGTGTCGCCATTGTTATCGAGGTTTACATTTTATATAAAATACATTTAAATGTCACACCAGTGGGGTTTTGTTCCATAATACGTACTTTACGTAGTCAGTCAGGTTCACTTGTACGATGACTGATGAAATCCTATATATAAATATTCCCGCAGGAACGTATATAAGAACATAGAAACCTCATTTATATAGAAACTTGTTAATAGCTCCACCATAAAGACATATCCTGTTAATTTTGTATGCAATAAAATATTGTATTCATTAAATAGTTTTAAATCTATCTTTCTCTTCCTTTTTTTGCTGAGAATTTTTGCGAGATTGTATTGTTTGCTGATGATACTTCTTTGATCAATTAAGTAGACCGTACTAAAGATAATTTGGATGAAGCGAATAGTGCACTGTCTCAGATTCTTCACTGGTTTACCACTAATAATTTAGTATTGAACGCGAAAAAAACTAAATGTATAGAATTTACTATGCCCAATGTTAAGAGACAGAAGCTTAACTTCAGTCTCAATAATGGAATTCTTAACTTCACTGATTGACTGAGCTCTGCTGCTTACGCTGTTAGAAAAGTGAGACAGCTTACAGACGATATTACTGCTCGAATAGTTTATTTTAGTTATTTTCATAGCATCTTGTCCTATGGAATATTGCTTTGGGGCAATGCTGCAGATATTGAATCAATATTTATAATTCAAAAAAGAGCAGTGCTGGCTATTTACAGCATGTGAGCTCGGGATTCTTTGCGAGAAGTTTTTAATAAAGCGGGTATTCTTACGGTTGCGTCACAATACGTCTACAATAATATTTTGTTTGTACGTAAAAATATAAACAATTACCTAAAGAACAGTGATAAGCACGGTATAAATACAAGGAGTAAAAATAAGCTGATTACATCCTAGTTTTCGCCTTCAGAAGGTAAATAAATCGTTTATGTCCCAAGGTATACGCATGTATAATAAAATTCCACAAATACTTACAGACTTACCCTTCGAGCAATTTAAAGTCAAGATAAAAACATATTATTGGGGAAAGTATATTATTCACTCCAAGAATATTACACGGATGTTAGTGTGTGGAGTTAAGTACTGTTATATAGCAGGGTAGGCAGAGGGAACCGTAGGCAGAGGGAACCGTAGGCAGAGGGAACCGTAGGCAGAAAGAACCTAGTGTTAAGATACTCCGTTCCTCACTTATAATGTTTATTATTAATAAATCTAAGCTAAGTCACCTTACTCTGGAATGTTTTCAAATGTAGAAGTACAAATATAAACATAAGTAATTATTCGTACAATAGACCTAAATTAAATACATTAAATTTTCAGAATTATTGAAGAGAACTATCTCAATATTTACCGTTACAATACACATGGGTCGTAAGCTGTCTAGACAGCAGAACCCTCACGACGTTATTCCAGGACCTCGTCTAGACTAGACAAGGAAGTACTATTATATAGTTTATGAAACAGGAATAATGATTCTGGACTCAGGGGACCATTTATAAGTAGACATTTTATTGAAGATTATTTTGATTAAAAATAAATTTTAAAAAAATTAACGCCATTTTAAATGGCTGTGCTAGGCTAAAATCAGCTTTATAAATAAGTCTTTCTTTTTAACCTTGTTTTATTAATTGTATATATTGTACATTGATCCTAAACCTATTTGCAATTTATAGAGGGAAAAATGAAAATTAAACCACGTTAAACTATTTTTTTTAATTAATTACTTATATACTTTAATATTAATTTAAAACAATATTGAAATATTTATATAAATAAATAATTATTTATATATTTGTAGAAATTTAAAAAATAAATGAAAATGAAACGTTCACAGTAAAAAAAATGTGTAATTTTTTAAATTAACGGCGACATAGCAGCGCTAGAACATATCTGACGATGTTTTTATAGATTTTCTTATTTAATTTTATTTAAAATACTAGGTACATTTTCTCATTACAATGGACCAACTAATTGGATTCATGCCAAATTCCTAAAAACAAGATTAACATAAGGATTGTATAGATTTTTTTTATAAAAGATTTATATAAATATATATATATATATATATATATATATATATATATATATATATATATATATATATATATATATATATATATATATATATATGTTTGTATATTACTAGTATATACAGACATGACGCATAGAGAGTTATAAAACCAAGCAAAAGTACCTACTTCAACACTGTACTGTGATATCCAGTCAGGGTAACCAACAGTTTATACATTTCGACATCTGGTTGGCTTAATCGTAAAGATAGGTCTGTTGGCATCCGTAATTACCAGTGATATATTTAGCAATGATAAAGTAAACATCGCGAACAAACTAACTGATTGAACTCCTCTTAATTTCAAAGGAATATTATAGCAAAGTTGTTGATACGTGAATGAGATCATTTATCTGCGTTGTCGCGTTTGTGTTGTTAAATTTAATCCATCATACTCTTCTGTATGTTAGCTAATCTTTTGTATGTTAGCTTTTTGTCAGTCTCACGCTGTATCTCGCCATATAGCAGGACAGGCAAAGGTAACCTAGAGTTAAGATATTTCTAGTATCTTCTAGATATTGAGGGTTCAGTGGCGAAACTCAACGCCACACTTAGTCTTACCAATGTGGAAGAATGAAAATAGTTCAGATCACTCGAGTGTGATCGAGCCCAATACTAACTAACTAACTAACTTAAAATTTTAAGTATTTTCTTATTAATTCTCTATAGCATTCTAAAGAAAAAACTTTAGCGTTCGGTTGTTTAACAAAAGTTGTGTGGGTGAGATTGAACCTTCATGAAAAGCGGGTCAACAACACTTGAGTATTTCAATAATTCTACTATAAGCGTATATATGTGTTTTAAAACAATTGGTTGTGTAGGTGTAATATTTATGACTTTATAGTATCTTCTTTAAATTAAATTACTTTATCCCAAATTTGTTATTTTTTTTTACTTGTAAAAATTAAATCAAAGTAGGTAAATCAAATTTAAATGGTATTTACCATATTTACTTCTATATATTAATATTTTTTATAAAGAAAAGCGAGCAATAGCAAATAAGTTCGCATATAGAGCCGTTTCTATACGATTATATTACGTACCTTACACCCAAATAAATTATTATAAAACAAAATAGTTGCAGAAATCTTTTTACATATTGCTCAAAGATCTTAGTCTGTCTGGAACTATTACTTATTTATTTCTAGAACATACTTCGAAGGCGGTACTACTACAAAAGTAACCTACAATTTTAAAAAAAATCTATATACATACATTATTTTTCTAAACATTTTAAATTACACGTGTCTTCTTCCATCTTTGAACGTGCCGTCACTTTAATCCCTTAATGCTATGCACTTATGCTATTCAAAGAACCTGTCTAAATTTCAAGACTCTAGGTTCAATGGTTTGGAATGTGCAAACAAATCTGGGAATGTCACCTTAGTTTTATACACTAAAGATTCATACGACTTGAAAGTCAAATCTTTTTGCATAGAAAACAACGTTTGTTCATAGCTGTACGGACACAACGAGTTTTATTGCAATATCTGGCAGTTTGTCAACCATAGAGTATTTCTGTTTCGAAGTGAAGTGGGTATTAAAAGTAATACCCATGTTTTTTTAATTAAATAGTTTTTTAACGAAATAGTGTATTTTTTTTAATTTCAAAAAGAATCATGAAATTATAATTAAGAATTTGTTTAAAAAACGTTGTATAAGCAATTGCACATAAATAAGCGCATTTCAATTAGTGAGGGGATATTGTATTCACCTTACAACGTGAAGGTCATATGATGTATGAAATTTAATATTTAGGTCATTGAATCACAAAGTCCGACCATATTATGTTATTTTTTTCTATAACGGAGTATTTTAATATTAGGTTCTATTATTCTGTAAAACTAAATTATTTAATAATAAATTCTCTAGCAATAGCCATTAAATACTCAATAAGATATATTAATAAATTAGTGCCTACTCAACAAAGTACATTATGTTAGGTTGTTTTTTTATTTTATTTTACTCACTCGTTTTTTGTATAAATATATTAACTGTACGTGTCATACTTATCTGCAATAGACAGCAATATGTTTGCTTATTTGCTCAGTATCCCGAACAAAAACACAAAGATAATTAATTTATTTCACGCTGAGATTTGCCCTAAAATGTCAATGTAGTCTTAGTTTAGTATATATTTTTTAAGTTTCACACTGTGTCCCGCAGCAGGGTAGACGGAGGGAACCCAGTGTTAAAACATAGCAAGTGATATTGCGTGTTAAGTGGCGAGTCTCAACGCCACGCTTTGTCTTAATATCAGAGCGATAAAAATGAAAATAATTCATTCTCCTATACTGAGAATCGACCCCACAATCGTCGGTAACGTGTTAACCGTCAGATACTGTGCCACTGCTCAACGGCTTCAATAATATATGAAAATCACAAAACCAGAACTAAAGCAGAACTAGCCCAGTAAGAGAGCGTCTGACTGAAAACGTGATAATATATTATACATACTTTTACTAATTATATCAAAATATACCAATTTGATGTAGGGTGTAAGTAAAATGTTGTGGAAAATAGAGTATATTGACACTATTTGACACGTATCGTTTATATATGTCACCTAAGGCGCGGTCAGTTTTCATAGCAACCAATTGGCCAATTATGTAGTGAGTAGCTCAGACAAGGTCGTTTCGAGGATTATCTGTTTATCTTAATAGCGTCTATTAGCGGAATTGTAGCTGAATGCCACTCTTGAAACTGAATGCTTACAAGGATCATGAATGCAATAAATTGCATGTCTTTAAAAAAGTTGCAAATTAAAAATATTTTTATAAGGAAGTAAGTCAAATATTCCCAGTACTACTTTACAGACACAGAAATTGGAATACATAAAATAAAATGAAAGCTTGTATTTAACAATATTACATATTACTTCCATGGCACGGATCCCACAACTGTGCCAAAGCTTTTTTACAAGTCAATTTAATATGATTGATACTAGAAACGATAATAAACAATAATCGAAACCATATAATGTACGAGATAGTAATTCTTATATATATTTACTAAAAACAAAAAAAAACATATTTATATCAAATAACTACTTGTTAATATTTCCTTTGATCTATTTCGGTTTATTTCCTCTATGTAAACGGAAGGCCACAAATGAGTCACAGATTCACGGTGCGGCGTAACCACGATCCCACATTTACAATTGTAGGTATTGTTAACAAACATATGAAATAAATAATTATTTGTAAGAAACGATGAAAATACTAATATTGCTGAGTTGAGTCGGCTTTAAATAAGCAGTTTTATCCAAGCAAAATAGCCGATTCCATGCGTTTTTAGTCATCTAGTACCTAATAAGACGTGAAAACTTAATTTTGTTATTTATAATTTAATTTCCTTTAAAAATCTTTCACGTTTTCAAAAAAAAAAAAAACTCTCATTAAGCCAAAATGAGCTTCAAGAGTCAAGTGATCTGTTGATAAATATTCAAGTTCTGTTATTCCATCCTGTATTTGAAAACGCCCGCATTTTCTTAACATACCAAGTTGTATGCGTCAGTTTATATAGTAATATGTTCTTCATGCTACACTATTTGCATATAATCGCATACGACGTCATCGTAATAATAGTACTTAAAGCTATACTTTGATTTCTCATTATTTTAATGTTGGGCTTATTATTGCTAATATGTTAGGTATGCATTAAGATTTTTGTTTCTTTAATAAGAAATATTTAAGACATAAATAAAAAAATATTTTATTGTTTGTTTATCATATATTTTTATTTCTTTATCATGAGAATGTAATAACATATTTGAATAGATATACAATAATATGTATGTAGTATGTACATTCTTAAGTGAATAAACTGAGTGGGTGTTTATTTTAGAATCGGCTCATCGAATACCGTTTAATTTAAGGCCACGCACAAGTAATCGAGTAATGAGCAAAATAGTGATTCACATATCAAATTAAAAATAATGATTCAAGAGTTCTAAATGTTGCTATATATTGTTAAAAACATCAAAAAATTATAATTTGTACTCCAGAAGATTTTCAAATTTCTATTAATTAATACTCACCACTTTATAATTTTTAATGCTTGGCAACACTCGCTTCTGCTCAACTTCCTTCTTTTGAAAGACCTCGTTGATAATATTTCCGATCGCTTGAGCGCCATAATTAAGCAATGCTTGCCCCCCTTGATTTATAATTGCCGGCCTGCACCTTGTAATAGCGCGCCAAAATCGGCGCCGCCATTTTGCCCCATTACGTCACTAATATTCTACACTTTTAACACTTCGCTAGGACATTTTATTAAATTGACTGTTGCAAAAAATAATTCATTATTAAAAAAAAATCTATTGTGCTGTGTGATAATTAAAACGTAATATAATATAATAGCAAAGTTTATGTATAATATTTTATTAAATTTTAATAGAAATATCCTTAACCGTGTACATAGATAAATATTAATAAATTGTTTTGATCTACCAGATATTAAAAAGTTAAAAAAAAAACTAAAATTATATTAATCTAGACTTCTTACTAATTGATTGTGATCATTGATAACTTATATTATTATTTATAATGAAAATAATTGAACAAAACAGGAAAATAAATGATTATTTACACTAACAGCTTCCTTCTGTGGGTCGCTTAATTATTATTTAATTTCAGGATATTATACAATACAGTACTTTATAGTGAATATATTTTTATATTCAATAATAATGTGAATATAATCTTATATTCGATAATAATGTGAACATATTCTTGAAATATTCAATTTTAAAATTAATTTGAAATCATGCATATCTGTTTTACACATGTAAATACTACATTATAATAACAAAGTTAGTTGCACAACCTTGAAAACTACAAAGTAGATTAAAAAACTAAATCAGTACATAATAAATTTAAACACAATTTGTATGAAACACAGTCACTCTTCACAATGTTATATACAGACTGTGGGAAGGATAGATTACTATTGTATAATGACATCATAGTGCGAAGGTACTAATTGACTGACATTTTTTAAATATTTCTTAGATATGTATAAAAACTTGTCCTATGGTAAAGACTGTAAGCGGCATTCATGTAATTTAAATTAGAATATTTCATGATTAATAAAATATTTAAATAATTATACACTAAACAGGAACTATTAATATTACTTTATTTTGAAAAGGCAGAGTATAATAATATAATAATTGAATCAAAAAATAAATTATTTCTATTAAAAGATAATAATATTTAAGCAATAAGTTTAGGATTTTGACATTTTGAAAATTACATAAATAAATATAACTAATTCAGAATGGTGTAGTCAAGGCATGCATGGGTGTCAAGTGAAAATTAGAAAATAAGTGGCACAAATAAAGTAGGTCATTTTTATAGAACATACTTAAATTACTCTATGCTAACAACAGAAAGGTTGCAACATGATCCCAATAGTGGTTTCTTACACCATAAATATTTTATCGTGGTAGATCAAAACAAGTGAGGTCATTTATCGAGAATATGCCGCAGAATCGAGCTTCAAGCGTTTGAATTAATTAGATACAGGTCACTTTTCAATTAAAATTATTTATCACACAACAAATTAAGGACATTTTTGATTATTTAAGCACATTTTTGCAGTTTAATACTTATTTTTTATAGAAAAAATAATAATTTGTACACAACACAGCCGTACCCAAAAATCTTACACGAAAATTGACAGCGTATAAGCCGGCTAACTAGAAATCACGTTGTTCACAACGAGTTCTATCGAAGTACGGTGACCTACTAAACTTAGCGGTATAATAAACTGATATTCTTGCCAACACAGGCAATGACGTAAGATAGTGGTTCATTGATTTATTTCGTTAGGACCTGGCATTACTCGTGTAACTAAAGTTTTTAGAATTTTTTGCTGTTTTAAAACAATAAATAAAGTTTATACTTTAGTTCACTTAATATAATAAAACCTGGCAACACAATTTAACCTTGAAAGCTCATCTTTAAATGTATACAGAACAAACGCATTTTTTTTAATTATTGCTTACTTATATTTTACAATCTACTAGTAGAAAATTAAATCCAGGAACTACTATTCCATAAAAAAATATTTAGCATTAAGAGCTTTTCATCATATATTATAATTCAATTAGATTTTTGAAATTTTTGATAGCATGTGCATTATTAACGGCATAAACATTATAGGCATTAATTAATGATGTCATATCGAGTCATACATTTTGAATAACTTAGTTGGTACATAAAGTTTGTATATAATATTTCAGAGAATGAGTACATAGGAGTTATCCGATTATATACTTAAGTTATGCGTCATAGCGTCTATTACTTAAATCCAATTGAAAATATACCCTTATAGTTAATTGTAGGGAAAATAAATTATAGTTTCGTTAACATTTCAAGCATTATATAATCAAATAAAATTTACATATCACTATGTTATCTTGTAAAGATTTAAGAATATAAAAGGTTCAAATTCATTTAAGAAAAAAAATAAGCGTTTTGCGTTTGTTTCTTATACACACATACTTAGTACTATTTGTTATTATAACATCAGAGTAATTTATAATGCTCCTGTTTATGTATAATATAAAACATATTTTTGAAATTTAAATATATATATATAGAAAAATATGTAAATTAAGGCCAGGTAAAACGCATTACGATCCAGACTGAGATTTTTGTTCGTAAGAAAACAAGTTTAATGTCACAGATACAAGGTAGCGAGACTCCAATTTTTAGTACATAAATGGAAATGGAAAGTGACACACCGTATACGGCTAAGGAATTAAGTTTTAAGGATTTAAGTTTTATACATTTTTCAATTATTTTTCTATCCTTTAGGTCTAATTACAAAAAAAATATGAATATTTTAGTAATGATTAACTGATATTTAATAACGTACAACCGATAATTAACACCACCGTTTTGTTTGTAGTTCTGAATGGAATCATTAAGGTAATAGCTACACCATAAGCTTCGTCAATTTATATCTACCATATATTGTGAGATTTATTTTTGAAGATCAAGTTATAGTCGATGCACTTTTGTTGGATATTTAGAGTAAGGTCAACAAGAATATTAGTATCAATTTTATTAACATCATAGGTATCTATATGTAATGCTATATATATATATGTATTATAATTTTGTTTAAGATATAATATAATATTTATGTTTCCCAAATATTGCAAGTCACTTGTTTAATGTTATCTACTTTATATGAGTGAGCTGTAGCTCAATGCCATGGTATATTTTGTCTCAAAAACCTGAGAAAATATTTTTATAAATTACCTAAAGTATTTATACAATTAACTTATTTGATATTAATGTTTTTCTTATTTACACGGTGAAGGAATGTGATAAATTAAACACGTAAAAATCCAAAGGGCGACGGCGCTCAAGACGTCATGGGCTAAAACTGTACACGGCTAAAGAGAAAAAGACCAAATGTGGGAAGCTATATATAAACTTGAACATATTTTACGTGTTAGTCTTTAAAACTCAAAACATACGATGCAATGCCGTTGTTTCGTTTACATTAAAAGTTAAGGTTTTATATTAAAAAAAAAAACAAAATTCGGCATTGAGTTCCGGTACTCAATAGGCAGAACAGTGTGTCAATTATCATTTACAGGATGTAGAGATTTTTTATTGTCTAATTAGAATGTTCTCCATATTCCAAGCACGTTAGATATGTTTTTTATATATCTAATTGCATTTCATACTTTTTTAACGAGAATATGATCTACTTATTACATCTTTAATCATAAGTCAAGCTCTTTATTGTTACAAACTTATAATCATATATCTCTATATATCTTTACATATGTTTTTATTATATTATATAGTACTATATTAGTTAGATCAGTAGGTATGCCAAAGGCACTGTCTTTTAATTTCTTTGTACATTTTTTTTACCTTTCTGTAAATAACTAATTGTAACTAATAATTGTGGGCACGCATGATTCGTTCATCATCCAGACTCTAAAAGTTAAAATTACGTACTAATGGACGGTTCAGAATTACCGTTCCATGGGAAACCAATTTCCCTTCGAACTCACAAGACGGTATAAGTAGAATCATTTTAAATTTGGTTTGGTATAAAGATGAGTTCGGTGGAAACGATTGTTCGAAGGTTTGAGGGGACTAACCTACACTTGGGGTTGAAGTCCCAAGCACTTTTGAGCTCTTCACACTACAACGCAATGTGCCCAGGAGTGAATCAATAAATAATTTCTCCTAATTGATAGCATATGCTACTATAATAATAATTAATTTCAAATTCAAAATATCCTTTATTCAACTTAAATTTGAATTTATTATGCCTATGATTTTCAAAGGATTTTTGACTCGTCAAATGAAAAATGTACCACAGGCTACTATTTTCCTCAATAAATATTGCTGTCCAGAAATAGACTAGATATGACTAATATTTATATAGTGGATGTTAACATGTCACTCAAACTGAAACAGGCATACTTTACTATGAAACTTTTACTCACTATGAAACACAAGGGAAAGCAAAATGGTAAAATTTAAAATGTTCCATTCACATGAGTGTCAGTCAGTCATCAGTTTCCTAATGTTAAATTAAGTCGTAAGTTCTAGTGGTTTGTGAGTCAACCTAAATAAGACTTTTACTTTTCACGACATTTACACGTTTGCCAATTTATTTATCGCATTTAATCACGTATAATTTAAACAATATTTGAAATTTTACTGTTCCATTTAAATGGGTTTATTATATAATATGATCAGGGTAAAGGATTCTTTAAAATCAAAAATCAAACCATTCTTTATTCAATTAGGCTATTATTACAACCACTTTTCAATCTTAAACTTATAAAAAATATAATTTATTCTCTGCTTGGCTGTTAATTTATATACATATGTATTTATAATTTACATATTCACTCAAGTTAACCAATTGTCTAATTCAAATAGGTACATGAGATGTCTAAAAAAGTTTCCCAAAAAAGGTCATATGATTTGTCAAATTATAAAAAAATCAATACGTCACTGAATGTGATTCAGTCTACGTATAATAAGGAAATACGTATTAGGTCAAAAGCCCACTTAGTCATCACGATATTATGATTTAATTAACTCAACTGTAACGGTAATCTTTGGTTTAAATTAACTTGGATAAAGAAAATAATGACAGTTATAAATAATTAACTAACTGTCGTTGCGGCGCAACAACAACAACGCGAAGACTTTGGGTTCGATCCCACTGGGGGGAAAATAAATATTTCCAAAAATAATGGAAAGAATACTGCGGCGTTGAGTTCCGCCACAATAACACGTAATGTTTAAAAGATGTTGCGGAAAGAAGGGAGTGGAGTGTGTTAGCTCACTGTATATACAGAGTAGAGAGTTTAGATATACAGAATAAACAAGAAAAATCAATATGAATTTACTGAATAATAATAATCTTCTTATTAATATATTTAAAATATAGTCTTTTTTTTAATTGAGTCAGATTTTTAATTCCTTATTACGACTAGAAACGTAATATAATAGTTATTTATAAGTAGCGTAGTATAACGTTATTCAGTTATTGTCATACATAGATTAGAAATTATATAGTAAAATGTTAAATATGTACTTCAATTTTTACATTGTCAAGTTACAAGTCCTTGAAAGACTGATTAAAGATTTTATCATGATATCGCTAATACTTAAACAGAAAAGACAAAAGAATTTCATTTTCTTTGCATATTAAAATATAATTAATATTTTAGTTCAATTGAAAATTTTGCGAAATATCGATTTTTTTTATATTCAATTTTGTGGGATAAATAAAATTATCTTTGCTAGTTTTGCGATAAATTGTTTTTTTTTGTAGATTAAATTTTGTGGGATAAATAACAATTAACTTTCCTAGATTAAATGGTTCGCTGTGCTCTAGTTTTTGCAAAACAATAATGATACGCAAGAAATCTTAAAACACTAAGTTAATTACTTCGAAGACTTACCTCTAAATTAACATTGACAGCTGCACAAGCTTCCTCAACGACTTCTTCTACAGCACCTCCTTCGTACTCCTCCACAGGCAGGCATGGGTACAATTTAACTCCAGAAAACGAAGCATCATCTTCAGTCGGCAGCTTCGGGTACAGACTTCCATTCCCAATCAACGGTTCAGCACTACCTTCTCCACCCCTTTCCTTATTCAAGAAACCTCTTACAGACGATAGGGCATTGGTAGACCGATGCCAGCCCCATCCATTGGCGTGAAAGTTCTTCGGATAGTAGAAAGACATTATCACTCACTCGGTTCCGATTGAAAATAAACACGGAGCTAATGTGTGTTTGTTTATATCTGAAACAAAGATGAAATCTCGGCGTGAGTCATCAACGTGACGTTGAAATTGGTTTGCTTATGTTTTACGTTCATTGTTCAGTCAATTTTGAAGTTATTTTTATACTGTGTTAAGTGCGATTTGATGAGGTGCGTAAAAGTGAATTGGTTGGAATTTATCGCTATATGACTTTATTCTAGGTATTTCATACAAGCTACCCTCGTCTTTTGCTCCCTTTGGCCACATAGTCCCGTTCGATTTATCTCTACATACATGTATCTTATAGTGTAGAAATTTCTTTAACGATTTTCTCCCTTATTTTACGAGATAGAAGATAGTCTAGTGATAAATAATCCAGTGCTCTACTTTTCACGTAGTGATATGCGTGTAATTACATAAACGCATTATATTGCCTGAATGAGGTAACGAAAATCTATATTTTAAATGAAAATGTTTTAGGATACAGACTTGCAACCATCAGTACTTACACAGTATAGGTAACTTAAAAACGTTTCCATGGCGTCATTGGTTTTTTTTTAAATACAAATATAATCAATTATTACCTATTTGTGTGTATTTAAAACATGTATTAGAATCAATACTTAAAAAAAACGTATAAAAATTTTAACGCAGCAGCAGCAAATGTAATTATATTTTCTTTAAGTACTTCTTCTATACTTAGTATGGAATAACAATTTACAAATCAATAAAATAAGTGTTAGAATCGTTTTCTCGATTCGGTTATAAACGATATATACTTTGAATGAAAAGCAGGTGCTTTCTATCTGTCACATATTATAATGAGTTTGTATAGGTTAAACCGGATGCTGAAGAATTGCACTAACTTTAAATAGTATTTACTCTAACGAGCCATCTTAAATTTTAATGCGCTGTTATTATATCCGGTCCTCCTAATCCCATGAAGTATGTACGAGTATGTCATTCATGCAGTTATGCCATGTAAGATTAGACGAAAAGGATGAGTTAAATGGTCTAGAGTTTATGCGGACACCTATTCATATTATTTAAATTTCTTGTAAAACACGAAACACAGAAGATATTTACAGCAATGATAGAAATTCATATATATTTTTCCTATGGGAGAGACAGGGCATGAGCGTTCGGGTCACCTGATGGTTATTGACCACCGCCGCCCCCGACCCTGTGTAAACACCAAACGTGCTACAGTTTCGTTGCCGGCCTCTAAGGTTATATTCTTTGATATATAGAGATATTGTCTGTTAGGCGCTAGAAACTAATGGCATATTTTGTGTAGAAATTTGAGCCCAGATAATAAAAATAATTTAAATATAACAAGTGGTTTAACTGGAAACGATAATCACAACTACTAGCACTACATGGGTACATGGGAACCTGGTATAAAGACACTCCCTACCTAATTGGCTGGACGATAACTAGTGTCCAAAAAATTATACATATTTGCTATAATTGCGAGAATGAATTATTGTCATTTTCTTTGCTCTGGCTACAAGGCAAAGCGCGGCGTTGAGTTCCGCCACTCAACACGCAATGCCTCGAATGGCAGGTAAAGTGGGGAACGGGGTGTCTTAACACTAGGTTCCTTCAACCTACGGTTCCCTCTGCCTACCCTGCTATGTGCGAGATATTACAGCGTGAAGCTATTTGCTTTTTGCATATGCCTATAACGTTAAATGATTCAACGTGAACAAATGCGAAATGAATATGTCAGGCATATATTTGGCCTTCAATTCGTCACGAGCATTATCACAATGTAAACTCTATCAGTATGGTGAAAGTAAATAGCATTTTTATATTCTACATATATTAGCAAAAAAAAATAATGGTTTTTATTTGGCAAGATAATAAATTATCACAGCCTGTTATAGCGCAGTAGATTGGCGTGTGACTGTAAGTTATATGATAGAATGTGAAATGGCGGCGTTAAGTTACGCCATTCAACGCACAATGTTTTGAATTTGGACGGGAAGTGGGTAACGGGGTGATTTATCAGCCTTTCTAGTTATATGCTACATATGGTGTGGTGCTAAAATAATTAGAAACTTATAGTATACTTTCCAGGTATAAGCAATAGGTAGCAATAGGTTGATAAGCATATTTGATACACTCAATTGAATATAATTGAACTGAAGCCAATATGAAGACTTATTGTTAGAAAAATATTGAATATTATTTTGTATATGCTATTCCGTTCTGGACTTATAGTATAGATTAAGACAACTTTTCCCGTATATAGCAAGGAAGACAGGATATACTTGTAAAATTCTGACACCAGAGAAATGTGGAAAGACGTTAAAAAAAATTATAATAACCGTTAAGCTATATCGTGTATAAAAATAATCCATTTCGAAATGTATGAACACTGAACGGATTGGAACCTGACACGATCAACTGATAAAAGAGTTATACTAACATATAATATAAAAATTTTATTTAAATTAGTTTAGCTTTACAAAGTTATTAAAAACACATCCTTATATGTAGAGCTTAGAAGGCTAAAATTGAAGACTTGCAAGAAGAGATAAATAGATAGAGAGAGAGAGAGAGCAGAGAATAAAACGAGATTTTATATTTCACATTCCAGGCAAACAAAGTCCTAGTCTGCAACGTGAGTATTATAAACACATTAAAAAAAAAACGTTTATTTACTTATTCGCGATTCATGATTTAGATAAAGTACAATAAAGATATATTCGCATTAATAATACAATAAATAAATAACATAAAATACAATAAATAAAAAAAGGTAAAAAAGCGTAATACATAAATGGACCGTGTACCTTCCTTATACTCTATAACTACTAAAATGTCACAATGAAAATTCTACTAAATACTAACTACCAACTACGAGTACTTTCTAATAAGTTTGTTTTAGAATGTGTTTATTGATAAGAGACTTCGTTCTCGCTTATCATACCATTAGAGATATTGTGGGTTATGTGAAAAATCGAATGTAATTGGCATCGAACCCGCAATCACCGTGTTACAACCGCTTTAAATTATACAAAGATGACATCACATCGTCAGAAGGTCAACGAGGGAAAAGTAAATAATATAAAACTCAAAACAAGGTAGGACACCAATTAGGCTAAAATGAATAATGAACTGTTAAGACCACTCCTGTGTGCTATTAACTGTGACCTTTGTACAGATAGCAGGAAAGCTCTTGTCGTATTTTGGATATAATAATATTGATGAAAAAATTTAAATTAAAAGTTTAATTTTATTTAAAAAATTATAAAAACAGTTTATTTTATTTTTAAAATACTGTTTCAGAAATAAAAACATACAGAAGAATTAATAAATACTTATATTTCAAAAAAAAACAGAAGACATATCGTAGTACAAGAATAAAAAAAAGAAACGCAAAACAATCCGCCTAAGATTTGAAATAGCAATGTTCAAACGGCCATCCCGGTGCAGTTGGACTGCCTAGTACGTGAAGGTTATAGGTTCGATTCACTAGGGAGAATAGGCTAATATTAAAAAAAAACTAGATTTTATTTTTCTACTCTGGTAACACAAAGCGTGGCATAGAGTTCTGGCACTTAACGCACAATGTTTACATTATGAGAACGACAAGTTGATCCGTAGTGTCTTCACACTAAAACCTACTAACCTAGTGTTTTCTCTCTACCTACTCTATTAATCGTGAGGAGCTCAGGCAGGGGACGCCCTTGCGTGTCGCTGTCAAGGCCAATAGGGCTAACAGCATTAAACTCTCAACAAAAAAAGAAAAAAAGAGATGCTGAAAAAAATATATTGTTGCTTGTATTTACATTTACTGAATGTACGGTTTACCTGTTAGTTAGTCGTAGGTACTTAACTTTATATTTATTTTAATTAGACAAGCCCATTTACGTACAAAAAGACATATATTTTCAACACGTACAGCGCGACGGCAAAGTGTAGCCTACTTACATTTTACTGTGAAAAATCGAGATTTTTGTTCTCATGATTATTAATAAGTTTCTGTGTTTAATTTTCTAATGGTATCCCCAATATTAGTGTCATCGAAATAGAAGGACTATATTTTTAATAGTAATATGTCTATATTTGGTAAATTAACATTTATATTATTTACCAGACATAATGTCTTATATAACCTATTTTATACTTCAAAATACTAGAATTGTATTTAAGTTGTTGACTCTTAGGTTTGTGTATGAAATTTATGATTGTTAATATAACTATTAAGTGAAGTTCTATGAAACACTTGATTACTGAACGAAAACTAAACATCTCGAGAGGGCCTCGAACTTTTTAAGCTCTATATTCTTGTTTATTTTTAAGCTATATTTAATACCATCGTAAGAAAATCAAGCGCGGCGTTGAGTGGGTAACGGAGTGTCTTAACACTAGACCCTCTGCCTACCCTGCTATATGCTGGAAAAACCACTATTTATTTATTATTTTTATTTGTCCATCATTTTGAATAATCTTAGAAGGAAAACAAAAATTACTATTTAGAGGAAAACAAGCATACCAACGTATCCATGCCAAGGAAATTCGGAAAACACCTGTGAAAATGTCGCGTGACTCATTAGTAGTTTCCTCATAGTACGTTATAAGTTTACAAAGAGATGTTTTTCTTTAAATAGATTTGGCAGAAACGTTCAAAAACCAGCCGTCTAATGACGGTATTACTGGTAATTGACGATATTCTGGTGTAGATGGAAAGTGTCTGAATGAATTTACTCGCTAATACGGTGGGTTCGATTTTCTATTTGTTTATTTGCTATGGCCTAAGCTGGATGTTAAATGAAACGAATTTAAATAACAACTCTAAAATGGACACAAATACTAAGAATCAGAATCACATGCATACCTTTTTTTTATCCTGATAAAAAATATATAAAAAAACAATTGAATGTAAAATAAAAAGAAATATAATTCATTCAACACATAGTAAATTTCATGAAGGATCAATATTTAAGAGCTTGACGTACATCCAATCAATCTTGCTCGTGTTCGAGAGGTATTTGAAAACGTTAATGTGAACGCCCGAAATACTATACATATACAAACGTACATACATTTATGTACCTCTTATAATGCTATAACATTTTAAAGTCAAAATGTTTTTTGTGATGGTTATATTAAAAATTTCAAAAAAGGAGGCCGTTGTGGTGCAGTGGCACTACATCTGACTACACCAAATCCCACTCGGGGAGAAAAATATATTTTCATTTTCCTCACTCTGGTGACAAGACCAAGCGCGGCGTTGAGTTCCGCCACTCATCAAAAGGCTGAAAGCGGGGAACAGTGTGTCTTTACACTAGGTTCCTTGTGCCTTTTGTATGCGAAATACAGCGTGAAGCTAAAAAAATATCTATAAGAAAATAAAAAAATCTCCATTCGGATTGTCATATCTAGATGACCTACCTATTAACTACCTATTAGTCCATTCCACTTATCAATCAGATATTCCAATATCGTACGTGGAAAGGTGTACGTGCACAATTAAACGAACTTCATTAAAATGTCAATATAAATTAGATAATGTAAAATGTACCAGAGTTGAAAATTGATGATCGAACTCACAACTGTCGTGTTAACCACCAAACGCTGACCCGCTGCGTCAGGGTAGCCTAAATATAGTATGTATCTATATTCTATACATATAAATAAAATCTGAACTGTCTTTCTTTCCGTTTATCCGGGCTAATATCTGAAACTACCGTTGAGACTTTCACCAGAAGATGGAAGAGGCTGTGGAGCAAGAAGGCTACTTATTATCCCAGAATTCTCATGGAAAACCACGTAATCAGACAACATCGAACAAGCAGACGAAGCCGCGAACCGGCCGCTAGTTAAATATATAGTTTTTAACTTTAGTAGGTCAGAACAAGAATTTCCCATGCATCAACTGTAGAATTGGCATTGTACCAATCACTGGATATATAACTCAACTAGATTCTATGGGAAAATATTAATATATTTAAAATCATGCGTAATAGGTACCTGGCTATGAGTTTCTTGAGAATGATATTTTTCAAGTCCTTTTATAATGTAAACCGTATTTTTTTATATGTGCATTAAATTTAAAAAAAGATTAGAAGGCGTATCGTGCCTATAATCTGAATTATTCGGGAATTTATATATATATATATATATATATATATATATATATATATATATATATATATATATATATATATATATATATATATATATATATATATATATTTAGCTTCTCGCTTTATCCCGGACATAGCAGGGTAGGTAGAGGGAACCGTACGAAGGAACCTAGTATTAAGACACTCTGTTTCGTATATATGGTCACGTTATTTCCCGTTGGACTATATACATTATAGTATATTCGCAAAAAGTGGCGCCTTTGTGGCGCAACTATTAAATTATGCTAGGCTGAACGCCAATACTGTGGTTTTAACTTTAAATCCTATTGGAAGGAATATTTATATTTGCAACAATGACGTTGAGCTCCGTCACCCAACCTTTACCGTATTGTTTGTGAATGGTTGAAAATCAATGAAAAGACTATCTCAATATAGCTTACTCGGCAAAATCCGTAAACGTTGGATTCATTCAATAGGAATTGAATTAAAAAATATAACAAATTTTATAATCCTAAAATTTAAAGACTCTAGGACAAAACCTAAAGTTGATTATATTTAGTTTCTTTGTCCTGAAAATGCAGCATTCCATTATAATTCAAATTGTCGAAAATTGGTAGAAAGTGTGTAAACGGAGTGTCGTAATACTAAATTCTCTATCCATATCTGTATATGCGAGAGATACATGCAAATAAATTAATGCATTGCAGATACATTCCGTCATAAATGATAAATGTAATAATTAGAGTTGTTAATATTGCGAATGAACTTGTACTGCATCGTTGTTTTCAATGTTAAAAGAGCGGAAGTTATAAAAATTAACTGTTCTCAATACTTGTTCTAAGTGTTTCTTAAATCACTTTTAAGAATAAAGAAAAAAGTGTATATATACAAAGTAATTCGAACATTCAAACTTAATTATACAGTTTATTTATAATATTTTTTATAATTTATTTCAGGAAATGTGACTACGCAAAGTAAATTTTTTTGTTGACATCACGTGATCAAGTTGTTTTGTTTTTCAGGGCCATGAAAAACACTTATAAAAATAGTTTCTAGCTCAATATTTAACTTTTAAACTTCTAAGAAGCAATTGTGCAATTAGCTTTATTTCTTGACATTTTGAGAAGTGTCAAAAATAATAAGTAAAAGTTTTAAATAAAGTTCGTATGTAAATTCAAAGGAACTTACCACCAAACGTCACCAACTTCAAGTCCAACACGAAGTTGAATGACTTGAGATGAATGAAAATTGAATGATTTGCGGAGATTTGTTCGGTCTATTCTTCTGCATTTGGCAGATTATAAATATAAAGATGATTTGAATTAAATAAAACCAGATTAAAAGTTATTTGACGGGGACGGGCATAAATTGTTTGTGTATGAAAGAATAGTTTTTATTTCCTATTTATATAAAAAATATGTGCTATAAAATAATTAAATATAATATTGTATGCTTGCTGTTTCATATGTTAAAAATAATAGTCTATCTTAAAGATAACTAAATTCCTTGTCTATGGCGGCCAAGGGTGAGACAATATGACGTTATTCGTTGACATTTGTGATATTTTGACAAATAGCACGTGTGTTTTAGCGGTGGTAGTTTAAATGTATTGAATGAATAATTTATGAAATAAAACAAAATGAAAGTTTTATCAGAAGACAGAACACGGAAATTGTTTGAAAAATTAACTAAATAGTAAGTTTAACCTAGATCAAATATAATATATTTAGTTCTTTACAAAATAGTGCCAAAACTATGATGAAGTTAAGACAGTTTAATCTTTTTGCTAAGTAAAGTGTAACATTAGTTGGTAATTAATACTTTAATATATCTATTTATTTTTTTAATTACAGCATTGGAGTCAATGTGAAACTTCTCATAGACCGACCTGATGGTACTTATTGTTTTAGAGAAAAGAAAGACAGAGTATATTATATATCTGAACGTTTATTACAATTAGCTCACACAATTAAACCAGATCATTTAATATCTGCTGGGACATGCTTTGGAAAATTTACAAAGACTAATAAATTTAGATTACATATTACCGCCTTGACTTACATTTCACCATATGCACAATATAAAATATGGGTGAAACCTTCAGCAGAACAACAGTTCTTATATGGTCATCATGTTATTAAAAGTGGTAAGAATAATCAATTACTTTGTATTTAAATGATTTTGTAGTACATATGTATTTACTCTGTTTATTAACACTTGCTTTTCATTCTAACAATATCAATTATAAGATTACTATTCTTTTTATTTTATTATAAGAGATTTGTAAATAGGTAAAAAGAATAAATTCATTAAGATCCATGTACTGTAATAATCTAAAGAAGACAAAAATCATTATGTTTTGATAATAATCCATTAAAAATAATTTATTAATATGTATTCATTGATTTAGTAAAAATATAAGTTATTAATTATTATTTCAATACATTAAAATAGTAGAAATAAATGCTTAATACTACTACGAATATAGAACCTGTTTGTTTGTTTAAATCTTTTTACATTTTATGAATTTATTATTATTTTTATTTTATAATGAAAGTTACCTAATCTTATTTCAGGCTTAGGCAGAATAACAGATAACACACCAAAACACCAAGGTGTAGTTATAAACACAATGTCAGACATCCCCATTGGATTTGGGGTAGTGGCAAGATCCACAGCAGATTGTAGACATGCCGACCCACTTGCAACAATTGCGTTTCATCAAGCCGATGTAGGAGAGTATATTAGATCAGAGGATACTTTAGTGTGAAATAAATTTATTTTAATTTAATTTTTTTGTTTTATTTATTAATTAATTCAGTTTACTATAGAAGGATGGATGGATTATATATATTTTACAGTAAAATATTGGTAAGTGTTGTGGCAACATGTACCACAGTAAATTGTTTCATATTACAATTATCTTATTAAGAAAATATTCTAAATTTTATTAATATGTGATTTTAATGTTGTATTTAAGAATAGTGACTGAAATATTTCTAAGTAACAAGAAATATATAAATTAAACGCTAATAGAATATTAAGAATGTATATCTAATATAATCCAGGGCCATAAGACTGGTTTGGTTTGCCTACCTACTATTTCTTGAAATGCGTAGTCGTTTTTGACCCCCATTTTTTATATTTTGACTACCTGGTGTAGTCATAAATAGAATTTGGTTAATATAATGTTAATATGTTGTAATTTTAATGAATATATTAAACTTAATATGAATAGTTCTTATATTTTAGATTTTATTGACACATCCTCCTACCTCCATTGACTTCGATCATTCATAGGGCACTTTCTTAAGTCTTAGAAAACTGAAATTTAATATTTGGTAAGCTAGTGTTAGTAAGTCATAAAACTAAACTTTTAGTGCTGTATCTACCCCTTAAACTAGTGGATGGAAGCGTTTATGACACGTTCGCTCATTTCGATGTTAGTGAATAAAGATCTGAAAATTGGTAATGTTTTACATGAAAACTTTATTCGAGGGACAAAATTTACTATATTATGTACATTTTTAGACCATTCGTAAATAGGACTATATTGAAATAAAGCTTGGGCTGCCATCTATGAATACTTGCAGAAACCACTTTGAATATAATATCATGAAACTAGAAGTTTCAGGCTTAACTTATAGATGTCACGATTGATTTGTTTTTTTTTAATTAATAATTGTAAGTAAAACATAATTGACATAGTAGTTCAGATACCGTTTTCCTTTTTTTTAGAAGACAATATAAGTTTGCTTGCCGAGAAATTACAGAGGTGTATCAATATTGGTTTGCGTTTTTGATTGGGGACCACTCACTCACTGGGGGCCAGGCCCCCCTTCAAAATGTCTCTAGTTACGGCAATGCCCACAAATTTTTATTATTATGAAATAGTATCTTTTGAAAGTCTCCTCCACATTATATGGATATGCCAGTGGGTGTATACCATGCATGACAATACAAAACTACCAACTGAATGCCCAAAAAGACAAATTAAAATAATTTTATTCAAAATAAGAATACATGATTCATCTTTTGAACGTCAAAAACATTACTACCGGTTCACTTAAGTTTATGCCTCAGACCTGAGAAGAACTGGCGCAAGAAACTCAGCGGGACTTATTATTTTTATTTTGTTTATTTATTAGATTGCAAGAATAAAAGATTAAAAAATATATGAATGAATATTGGCTGATTATGCTTAAGCCTTAAATGAATATAGAATCGGTAACGGATATATTTATTATATATTAAATCAATATAAAATAAATATATCCGTGACTCATTGACAGATAGACAACGCACAACGGAAACTACTAAGAGTTGAGGGTTGAAATTTGGAATGTATAGGTTCCTATATACAAAACTTCATTCTATGCTGCTTAGCATTAACATATGTTTTCTTTTTCATCAAAATTTCTTTGGGAACAGGATAAGATCAGCTTTACTTTACATTGCCCACGCAAACCAAGTTGCGGGTTACAACTTGTATGTAAATATACCTAGTAGTATATACTAAACCTTATATTATCTATATCTAAAATATTTATATTATATTATAAAATAAATTTAGTGCTATCTTGGCACAGTGGAGTAGAGCCTGATTGACCAAGTGAAGTTGAAGATTCGTTCTTTCTTGGAGAAAATGTTCATGATAAAACATTTATGAATGAGCAACAGATGATATCTGAGAACCTGTCTTTAAACAGAGTTGTTTCGGTAACTCAATAAGTTACGGTCTTATCGGGATAATTTATATTAAAAATGCAAGCAAGCAAGCAAGCAATTCATCCAATCGTGAATGAAGAGCCAATTGATCAGGCACGTGAAGACATCAATTTCCATTCATCTCAAGTACCTGTAGGTAAATATTATCATTAATAAATGGAGTTTCTACGTTTATAAGTTTTTAGGATATTCATTTTAAATATAAATTTCAAAACATAGCTCCTTTCTACCTTCATCATATTGCACAAAAAGCGTATCTTTGCGTGTCAAAGTCACGGTGAGGCGATGTTAACCGTATTCCGTAGTTGTAGCTGTTTCCTTATCGGCTCTATTAAAACTAGACGGAGCCTTGCTTGATTCATTACCGCGTGGTACAAGTTTTCATACATGACAAGTATTCTTAAAATAAAACTGATATAACTCTAAATATCTGTAACTTTTGATTAACCCTAGAAAATAGTGGGTTTCGAGAATTTGCATTGTTTTCAGTTAGGTCACTTTTATTTTGAGCATACAATATGTAGCATGAGAATTTACTTCACTTATACTTATACCCTATTCACTTATACCCTAGTGGTAAGAGGTTCAATCTCACTCTAATACATTATATGCTTAAGAAATATTTTACAATCCTTACCGTTTATTGTTTACATTTTTTTTTCAATATACTTAAATAAATAAACAATATATAAATATATATAAAAAGATTGTTGTAAACACTTTATGCTCATAGCATACCAGTGTATTTATGGAACTCTTACCGCATTTATAATTCAAGCTTTTATAGTGGCTTATGCAAATATGCATGCATAAGTAAATATAACTCGATGCTTCGTTCAACTTTTATTCACCAGCTACCTATTACTATGTACTTCGGTACTAGCGACCAGTTCGTGGCTTCGTCCGCTTGATTATTAGATTTATTTTTTTGTTTTATTTAAATGTATATAAGCAAAATTGCGTGGTTATTTTATGGTTATATTTACTGTTTCACTAAATTAATCTCACTTTAAAGCTTTATCTTTATATATAAAAAAATTATGTGTAAATATCAGAAATTAAAAAAATATGTCAAATCAGATAAATGATATATCAAAAACAGCAAACTTATTTTTATTATTTTTAAAGTTTTAATTCACAAAAATACTAAAAGAAAACATGAGAATTTGAACGCTTTTTACTAGCGACGAAAGCGAGCGAAATTACTAGCGACCCGCTCGCGGCTTCGCTGCTTAAGTAAACTGAATTGCGTTCGTTTCGATATGTTACACGAAATCAAATTATTCACATATTCAGTAAGCTCATATTTACTCTAATATATTATGTAAACATTGTTTGTATGAAATTTTCTCTTAAACAGCGCAATCTATTATTGAAAATCTTATATACAATGTATTTGTTTCTTCCATAAAATAGGTATATTTATACATTGAGATGTTTTCTGAAATAAAATTAAGTTACTATTACATTAGCTACCTGTCGGTTCCATCAAAATCGGTCCAGCAGTTTCAGAGATTCGCCGAAGCAAACAGACAGACAGACAGAGAAAAATTATAAAAAAATATTTTGATAAAGGTATGTACCGTATATATAAAAGCGATTATTTTAATATTACAAGCATACACTCAAATTTTATTTATTAGTAGGGGGACGTTGCGATCATTGGACCGGCTCATTGAATGGACCACTTAATTATCTCAAAAACTATAGATGGTACAATAAGTTCAATACGTTGCTAGGCAACAGTACTAAGCCCATTGCCCACCCGCCATATCTCAGCGCGCTCGCGTCACGTGGTAAGTAGTAATATGTGTACCAGTGTCAGTGGTGGCCGTGATATAAAAACCGAGCCATCACAAACTGATGCAAGTAGCATTGTATTTATCCATGTTTGATGATGGTATTAGATCAAAATAGCAAATTTATCTGTAATAAATAGGTAAAAGCTTCATAGTCTGTGTAAGGGACACAGACTATGAAGTTTTTTACCTATTTTTGCACGTTTTTTAAACACCTGCCTTCGTTCTGCTGATATGCCTAGTTACCATCAATGGACCTTAATGGTGACGCCATTATTGGACCGGTCCAATTAAAGAACTTAGTGAATTACTTATTTTCATTAAGCATCGTTCTAAGAAACGTTTAACCTGGGTGAATATACAAATTTTCTAAAGTACGTTAACGTTTTTTTTCAAAATAAGAAAAAATAAAACATCTTATTGGACACTCCAGTAATATTGAAAACGTAATATCAAAATTAATAAACAATGATTTTTGGAGGAATAGAAATGGAAAGATTATTTTGAAATGAAACTAGTGTGGAATTCGTCATAGAATTTTACAGAAAAACAAAATTGGATTAAATAAAGCAAGTCGAATCTATGGTAATCCAAAAGCCACATTAAAAATAAGATTGGTCGGGAAATACTGAAAAGTTGCCGAAGATGTTCAGATAGGAGGTCAAATGGAGATCTTCTTCAAGCTTTAGAAACTGAATTAAGGGATTACATAAATAAAATGGAGAATTCTTTTTTGGTATTAAGATGTCAGAGAGTTTGTCTTTAAATTAGCTTAGAAAAACAAAATTAAACATCGTTTTAATAAAACCAAACAAGCTGCAGGGAAAAAATGGTACTATGCATTTATGAAGCTTCCATCCAGATATAAGATCCATCCAAGAGCCATATCTATCTTTCTACTTTTGAATAAAAAATAATATTTATTTTGTGTTTCATTTGAGTCACCTTCATTGGGCCGTTAATACATATGTTTCTAAGTCCAATGATAGCAACTTAGTGGTCCATTCAAGACAACGGTGGTCCAAAGAAAGCAACTCGTCATTGAAAAGTTATTTTAGTATATTTCTAAAGCCTCCCAACTTTAATTGCCAATAATTTATATGTCATTAATTTACATAAAAATCATCACATTCCAACAATTGGTTTTAATTTTTCGGTGATATTTCATGAGATATGATGTCATAAAGTTACGTGGTCCAATGATAGCAACCTTCCCCAATAGAGTCGATGAAACTAACCGTATACACAAATACATATTAAAAGAAAATCTTTAATTAGATACATTAATTTTCAAATATTAGCGCTTAGAATAATATATTTTTATTAAAAAGTAATGGATTATACTTTTGACATCCTTGAAAATGTTATTTCAGACTAAATAAGGACATATATTAGGTATAGAAAACATAAAAACTTGAATATAGCGGAATTCGAATCCAAACTCTTAACTTCCGAATATAACTAAATAGCTACCTATCGCATACCGAACGTATGGCTCAGTTGGCTGGTGCTTGATCGATAACTGAAAGAAGCAGGTTTGAGTACTGCTGAATAAAATTTTATACATTTTCTAAAACATATTGCATGTTTATACAGAAATACAATATATGTATGCCATTACGTATATGTCTACAGAAACAGAACTTTAACATTATTATAGCATAATTCCTTAAGCTCATTAGAGACTACGTTTAATTTTTGGTTAATATAGTGCTAAGTCAACTTTATTATCATAATATATATAATAGAAAAGTCATTCTCTCTTGTATCAGACCACGCGCCACTAAAGCCTGCAACGAACGGGCGCAGATAGTGGCCGCCTTTGTCCGAGCTCTAAATATCCACAAATTGTATATTGTCCAGTCCGATATAAACATTAACCACGTTTTTACCTAAAATACCAGTTTTTTTTATTTAAAACATAACATTTTGGATTATGTAATAGGTTTTTGATAAAAAATCATTAATCACGTCCTTACCTCCTCATAATATTGCGTTGCCATGGCAACGTGTATGTCACTTTATACAAAAGTTATATTGCTAAACTTAAGGTAGTGTGTGCAAAGTTTTATTTATTGATTTAATATACTTTTTAAGTATTATTAATAAAAAATATTAGCGTTCTGCACTCGTCCCAATTTTCGTAAAAAGGGATCGTAAGTTTTCGCTTCACGTATTATTATATAAATTTTTTGTTGGATCGTTTCCGGCGCAGATTCTGTTTTCTATAAATATTTATCTTTCCTTAGTGCGAAACGGTCGTTTAAAAATATATATATTCATAATTTTCTTGAATATCTCAAGTATAGGCAATGCGTGTCACATACAGGAAACCAATTCTTAACTTCATCTCTTTTTAGCGCTTCGCAACTCAAAAGGGAAACGCGTTAAAGGACCACTTTATTGTCCGTCTGTGAAGACCATTTTTCCCAAAAACATTTGAAGTAGCTAGGTAAAATTATCGTCAAACATTTCATTGGAGAGCAACAATATTAAACTTGTAAGTGAACCCAATCAAAAATATTGTGAGGATTGATGCTACGTATTTGCCACATTGTGTGGGAAATTTACCGCGAAATCAAAATCTCTGAGGGTGAAGTACCCTTACTTACTTACGTTACGTTACTATTTACCCGGAATTTTAAAATCTAGCAAGGAAAATATTAAAAAAATTATAAATATAACAGTAAAAAATATATAGTATATCATAAATCTGGTACGGAACTCTCTGTGTGCCAGTTTAACTCGCACTTGGCCGATATTGTTACTGTACAATCTCATAAGGAGTAGAACCGAAAACCCGTTAGCGTACAGCCATGTCGAAATTGACATATGATGACAAAGAAGCTTAGATTCAATTAACTTAATTTTGTCTGTTATTAATGTTCTTAGGTATATTAAACTTTTACAAATCTGAAAAGATCTCAAATTACAAGTTTTACTTTAATTCCATTATATTAACGAAGGAACGGGTGAATAATAGTTTTTTTCTTATAATTTATCGAGAACAAAATCTTGTTTCGTCGAAAAGTGCCCTTGATAAATAAAATCGACTGTCGGTAATTAAAAGGCTAATTAATTTCTTTTCATATAAGAGTTGTTCAGTGAATATAATTAATGAAATCTTCTTTGTTTAAAGAAAAGGAGAATAATTATTTCTTATTGTATTATTATGGAAGATCTTTATTACTTATTTGAAATAAGGTACTGTAAGCGCAATGGCTGTGGGTGCCATCTCTTGGGGCAACATGTTTTTACTCCGATCGAATAAGACAAAGTACGGCATTAAGTTGCGGCACTAAACTCAGAATTTGTCTCGAATTCTGGTGGAATGAGAATTTAATATCTAGACACAGTAGTAGAGACGGATCAAGCTAACTAGCAGAATATGAAGTACTTTATGCACTGAGTTAGATTTAATGCACCGAGGGTGCTGTTTTATGATTGTAGGATTAAATATTTTTTAGTTTTTGTACTATATAGTATAGCGGTAACGGAAATACATCATTTGTAAAAACTTTTATCTACCTAGCTTATAAGATGCCTTATAAGATACCAGCCTGGTGACAGACAACCAGACAAACAAACAGACAGACATACAGACATACAAACAGCAGATGCTTAGTGTAATAGGGTCTCGTTTTTACCTTTTAGGTACGCAACCCTAAACACAATATCACCCGAAAAGATAGCTAGTAAATTAAGTTACGCCAAATCTTATATTTAGTCGCAACAAAAGGGACGTGCCCTATTGAAACTCGTACGAGAATCTCGTTACGCTAAGAAGCCTTAAAATAAAATTACCAAAAATATCTGCTTAAAAATAATAAATTTTAACAGATAAATGGTCAAAATGCCTTGACTATACATTATTCAATCGTACAGCTAGACTATGGGCTCATTGCCTAAATTTCAATGTACCTATTCAAAAATTAAAAAAAATATACCCCTGGGCATAGACTTTGATCAACTCATACATCTTTTAAACTTATTTATATAACTCAAAACACTTGAAATAAACAATTATTAAACTTAGTAATACCAATAGTACCTTAGTAGTACCAATTTGCTTAATTTTCTGTCGCCCGTGTCAAATCGCGGAGCAGCAAGATGAGGTCTAAAGATGGAAAAAACAAAGTATTACTCAACACGTTCCGTTTATCAGAGCAAGGATTCCCCGAGTGGGGATTGAAGCCACTACCATTGTATTTACAGCTGAGTTAGACCATGTATCCTTGTGCCACGATGACCCCAATTATTCAAAGTTCACATATTGTACTGCCTATGTACTATAAAGCGAGTAGCAATTTTCTTACTCACAGAACACTGTACGGGTCACAATGAGGCGAGGTTAACTAAGCCTTTCTTAATTACGGCTACAGTATGTTAATCTTACCCTTCAAAGGTGTTTCACGATTAATAAAACTATATAGAAGAAAATTTCAATCAAGTTGAATTTTGTAAAGGATTTTTTGGGTATATCTAAATAAGCGAGATACTTGGGAAATATTTTAGAAAACTTTACCGCGTACTCGACGACTCGCACCTCTTGGACAACGTTCAAGAGGCGCTGGCCTCGTTACGTACACGTATACTTTTTATACGTCTCATAAATTATTTGTCTTTTTCCTCACTAAGGAGGAACAATACTTTACAAGATGTCACAATATTAAACTTCAATGCGTTTGTATAATCTTCATATTATAATAACTTATCTACATACATACTCGTATATCCTTTTTCGCTATCATTATTACAATCTGTAATTCTAAGCCTTAACAAAATACTTAAATGGCAGTCTAAATTTAAACATGCTTTTAATATACGATACAACTACATAGGTAGTTAAGACCGGAGTGGGCATATTTGCCTCACAATGGCCCATTCGCAAGTTAAATTGGTCGGTCTCTCAAACTTTGAGGATAACACAAAACTTGATCTTGTAACTTAGAAATATATCGAGTTTACTAAATTTTATTCAAATATGAAACATTAAAAAAGGGATATTATGTGCGCTCATAAAGTTCAAAGTTGTCATTAATAAGTTTTTATTTAACATTTAGTTTTAGAAATTTTGTGGCTCTCAGTGTATATGACTTGCGGTGGTTGACGCGATGGTTGCAGGTTCAATCTTTACTTGGGGCAATGCATTTTAATTTCACCGCTCTGGCAAGACAACGCAAGAGTGGGATTTCCTCTTTGCATGTTTCTTGCTAAACTTTTTTCCTTTCAAGGCAAATTATAAACAGTCTATTGTTGAAACGTATAAACTAAAACACGTGTGTCAAAAAAAATATGGTTTTTAGCTAAAATATCACATTATACAAACAAACACATAAAGCACGATTTCTAATATATGATCTAGTTACAGTACAACATGTGTATTTCATATGCATTCTAGCGGACGAGCGCGGCCAAGTGACTGGTGATGAGGCCTTCGAGCTTCCCTCCCTTATCGCTTGACGCTTGACCAAGACTCAAGGACGAGCCGAAAGAACAGTTCCTGGTATAGAGAATTTTATAACACTATTTTCTACTAATATTATAAATTTGTAAATTTTGGCAGGTAGATGTTTTTCCGGTTTTTACTCAACGGATTTAAATGAAACTGTGCAGTGATATTGCTTATACAATATGTCAGAATAACATATGGGCCACATTTGATGATGAACACTTTACTATTAAATGGTTAAAAGTGTAATTGTAACGGGGGAAGCCGAGGCAGGTCCGCTACTATAAGTATAAATAAATCGTTATTTCTTGGTATTGCGATTGTCCAAATACGATTGTATAATTTAATTAAGATTTAATAGTATTCAATTGTATGTCATTAACAATACAGTCTTTCATTCTATTAAAGAAGAGGACAGAAATATTTTTTCTTGTAATTTTTATATAAACATTTAAATACATATATCTCATAAAATTTTCAATACAATATAAATTCTTTTCCGAATAAATACCAAAATAAAGCGATCCATTAGTATATTGCAAAGTGAAAAACCTTTTATTTCACAATCGAGTTAAATCCTGCTGAATGTGGGTACATGTAAATTAAATATACTTATTTTTTTTTTATTTTGTTTGTTTTGTTTTGTTTTATATGTGAAATAAAAACAAATGCTTTGTTTTCGAATTAACCGGAATGTTTATATGGTTGGTAAAAGGGTAGTTAATTGTTGTTTAACCATTTTTTATTTGTATGCGCTGTTGTTTTTGTTATACAGAGTAATTAGTTATTACTGTTTAATATTTTTTTAACTAAGTTAGAAAATACAATTTCGTTTAAATAAAACGAAATTGTATTTTCTAATTTATACATTCAGTAGGTACATTATTATATAACGTCTAACGTTCGAAAGGAGTTGACTATGAATGAATGTATTTTATAAAATCGCATATTTTACGAAAATAAATAAAAACACAATTATTTTGAATACGACTCTCATATTTATTATCTGTTTTTCAAATTGTACCGTTGTGAAATGCCAAAGATCGTAGATTACACGGCCAACCAATGGATATGTGTTAAGTATAACATGGCGGTAAACATTTGATTATTGACGCTAATTGCACACAACATGTACCGACATAATAAAAATATCGGTCAAGTGCAAGTTGGACTCTCGTACCGAGTCCCATACCAATTTCATGATTGAAGGTCAACGGACCATATGCCGCATAGTGTCTAACTAGACTGAAAAAAAAATATTTTTAAGCGCTATCTAGCCCCAGGGACTGTAGGGAATTTTTAATATGGAACCCACAACTAACTTAAAATACTTTTATGGCTTTTATACTGATTACGATATATATTAGCATTAATGTATTTATAACGTATAAACGTAAATTAACACTATCAAATGGCGTAAGTTTTAATGTACAGTGTCCCCTCGAGTACGTGGCTGTAGCAGTAGAACTTAGCGTGACGCAGTCTTGAAGTCCTCAAATTGGACCAGGACTTCAGTTGAATGAATTATACTGTAGCTAATACTGTATATATATATATATATATATATATATATATATATATATATATATATATATATATATATATATATATATATATATATATATATATATATATATATATATATATATATATATATATATATATATATATATATATATATATATATATATATATATATATATATATATATATATATATATATATATATATATATATATATATATATATATATATATATATATATATATATATATATATATATATATATATATATATATATATATATATATATATATATATATATATATTATATATATATATATATATATATATATATATATATATATATATATATATATAATATATATATAGATATTATATATATATATATATAATATATCTATATATATATATTATATATATATATATATATATATATATAGATATATATATATATATATATATATATATAGATATATATATATATATATATATATATATATATTATATATATATATATATAACATTTTACTATCACACCTAAATGATGTAACATATTAAAGTTTTTACCAGAGGACAAATAGTCTTTCTGTTTTTTTCTCTATTCAGCATAGTGCTGGCAATAAGCAGTTGAATTGAATGATAAATAGTTTATTAACTAAATATTTCATCTAAAATGTTCCTTTTTAAATAAAAAAAACATAATATTTAACTGTTTTTATTAATTTATTAGAGACCGTCGTGGCGGCACATCATCTGAGTGTAAACATGACTGTTGTGGGTTTGATTCCCGTTCGATTCCCACAAGAGATTGAGATTGATCGAGATTGTAATATTTAATTTGCTCGCACTGGTGAAAAGACAAAGCGCGGCGTTGAATTCCGTCACTCAATATGCAAAGTATGGAAAATGGGCGGAAAGCGGGAAACAGACTGTTTTAACTCTAGGTTCCCTCTGCCATATGTGGAAAATAGTGTGAAGCTTTTTTTTAACATTAATTGTATAATATACTTTATAGAGATTTTTCTATAACTTGGTACATATTTTTAAGTTATATTTAATATTCTAACGGGGTATTCAATTTTTCTCAGTAAAAGTTACCTAGTTCGTTAAATTAGATACGAGTGAAGAATTATGAAGTGTCCACATTAATAAACTATGACCTGATATTAATATTAAAATGTAGCGTTCTAGAATAACAAGTATATATATAAATATATATATATATATAGTATATATATATATATATATATATATATATATATATATATATATATATATATATATATATATATATATATATATATATATATATATATATATATATATATATATATATATATATATATATATAGATTGATTGTTAAATAAACCTGAACATAATATACCATTTATTAATGTGGCGACAGATTAAAAAGTTTCATAAATTCATTTATTCATAAACATTTTTAATACAAATCGATAATATTATTATCTTTTTAAATCGAAAAATATGTAGATTCGATAAAAAACAGACTAAAACAATCAGCGTCAGGTGTAATTTTTTTATCGTCATTCATTGAAACAAAATAAATATCGGCTAACAGCGAATCGGACTCGCGCACCAAATCTTCTATACGATTTTCACGATTATAGGTAGTACGTACTACAGTACTACTACGGACAGTACGGAAAATATAACTTTATAAAAGTTGACATACTAAAATTTACAGGCAAATTAAATTTTGCATTAAATTTTGTATGGAACGAATATAAATTGCCACTAGGATTTGAAAAATTGCGGCAAAAACTAAGCATAAACGCTGGTATCTTTTGATTACTTTAACCTTAGCATTTGTTTCTGTGCTTTAAGGAACTAATAAGCTATTTGTTATAAATTTTAGCTTGATACTTTCACATAATTGAAAATGATGAAAATGGTCTTGACGTTTAGACCGACAGACAAAAAAGATGGACAATAAAATTATCTTATAAGAATTCCGAATTTATTTTGAGATACGGTCCCCTAAAAAAATATAAATAGTTACCATACCATCCATACCATACTATAACTTCATGCTGTATCCCTACCGAGCTAGTCAGAAACGGAGCACCAAACGCTGCGTTCCCTGCATACCTCTTTCGCCTCGTCCACTGTTATTAACCTCTTCATATATGCTCTTCATGGGGTCCTCATGCTTTTCACGTGACCTTCCTCCAGTATCTTCGACACTGTTTTCGAAGGTCAACCGAAGTCTCCCCTTACCTCTATCGATCCGCCACTGACTCCTAAAGCCTGAATGTAGACGTTTATTTATGTAATAAACTGATTTGCAGAACTAAAATCTGGATTATAGCGATTTCTAATGAGAATGTTTTTAATATTTCGAGTAAAATCGTCCAAAAGAAAAAGGTTTTGGTTTTTTTTTAATTACAGATATGACTTCCGTTGGTATTAATATGTAAGTCACTTAATTGTGCAATCGAAAATCGCCTTTGTAGCTCGCCTTTACATTGTGAGAGTTCCTCGTCTAACGCATAACGCTATGTGCTTTAAAATTCTCTCCTCTCAGTTAAAAGTTAATTAGTATTGTGTAATTGAAGCAGTAATTAAGTTGTTATTTGTATTTAGATATGATATTATTAATCTAAGAATTGTACGTAAAGTCTTGAACTAATTTTAAATTTTTAGGATTTCATACCTAAAAGATAAAAACGGGAACCTATTACTAAGCGTCCGCTGTCTGTCTGTGTGTCTGTCTGATTGTTACTAGGCTGAATCTCTTAAACCGGGATAGCTAGAAAGCTGAAAAAAATTAAATTTTCACAAATTACGTGTTTCTGTTGCTGATATAACAACAAAGCCTAAAAAAAAAATTGTTAGCAGAATAACTACAATCATGATATAGGTACGGAGCCCTCGGTGCATGAGTACTACTCGCACTTGACCGTTTGCTCATTCATTATTGTAAGTAAAATACGATAGAAAATATTTCGAAATACAACCCCATTGCGACCTTTAATTTTGTATTTCCGGTTTCAAAGCGGATGTAGTTGAGCACGCAAATGCTTTTTTATTAAAAACTGTTCTAGCGTACATGGTAGTACTTTACAGAGTAATAAAATTGATTAATTTTTTTAAATATATAGAAGAATTTATGTCATATAATATAAGGAAGAACCTCCTTCAATATATCTAACGCTATATTTTACCTGTGGCTTCGCTCATATTAATGAAAATAAATAATTGAAATAAGAAATAGCTCGATAAATATGAAAAAAATCAACACAAGAGAAATCTTTCATTCGAAACAGTGCAATGTTCCCGAGCTTTCAACCACACAAAATCTTCAAGTTTATAATATTAGTATAAATAGATATTTTTGACGTCAACATCGATTAGAAACAATCCCTACCCAGCAAAATCTTCTTTTCCTTTCATGTCGTCTTGAAAGTCTTTGAAATTACGCAAATTTTTATGCATTTTCACTAATAGCATTATGATTCGAAATATAGATTTAAATGTATGATACTATATTATATATACTATATTATATATACTATATTATATAATATTAAAGAGATGATAATTTTATATTATATGGTATTAAAGCGCAATTACCCGCCTAAACTTAGTAAGTAGCTTGCGAGGATCCACTGTTGTGGGCACTATGAGCATGCCCAAAACCCAAATTGACTCGAACCGTCGCATTTTCTGGCCTCCATACCATTTACGTTTATGAGGTTGAGAGGTTAATAATAGTAATAAATCTGTAGGTAATATTGCAGTTTTGACGGAAAATATATAATTTAGTTATCACTATACAGTCCTTTATATTCAAGCTTTAAAGACCTTTTTCTAGTGTCTTTCTTCAATGAGACATACTGGAATGCTAGGAATATTTTTCGACATCGGCCATTATTGACCAATAATTCCATGGAATGATTTACGCCAGCACAAACGTCACCGAAGACAGTCCGGGTTCATGGATTTTCCTAATGACGTTTAGTAGGTACCTAAACGTCATTAGGAAAATCCGTGAGATCTTAAAATATTTTTATAAAGTAAAATTTTTAAATGTTAATCCGTAGAAGGTGTAATATCATTGATATTTGTAGTCAGAGGAGAAATAAAATAAACTATATGTATAATATAATTAGAAATATACCTTCATATATGTACAAATTTAAGCACAAAGCTCAATGTAACTAAAACAAAACCAAAACATCGCCTATGTGTTTTTTATTTGGATTCATTGATTTTTTCATTAGGCATTTTGCCAATCATCATTAAATTTATATGGAATCACCCCGGGAACATGTAATCGTGTGAAAATAAAAAAAAAAAAAAACCAATTGATAACTACTCCTTTTGTATGAAGAATCCAAGAACAAACAAACCAATGTATTTCTGGGTGCGCCTGAAGCGGTGTGTCCAATCACTTCATAGCTTTGTACATCGCCTTGAATTACCTAGCATTTATTTTTTTTACATTTTTTTTCATTATTCTGCTTTACCAAAGTACAGCTATGTAATTTGTCACCTAACGAACAATGTCTTTAACATCCTCAACACAACAAGGAACGAAATTTTATCTGGTTTTGAAAAGAATATAATAAATAATGTTCTGAGTAGAATTTGCGGCGCACTCGTTATGTTTACAGTGACATTGTTTATTGTATTTTGTACTTTTGGAAAATTACATTTGATATATCCTATAAATAATGACACTTGCTTCTTTTTAATTTAATTTTTTTTTATTTAATTCAAGTTTAAATGTAAGAATCGGCGGTTTCTTTAAAACACTAAAACCTAAGATATTTAAGGATGGGTGCATTTGCGCCTAGGGTATTATAGGGCCAAATCAGTTTCCAAGAACCGCATCTATATCCCCTTCACGGGGATTCGTCGAATTACCAATAACCCTGTCCGTATGAAGGCACAAACATAAAATATTCATTATCAAAACATATTGAACACGTCTAAAATACATAATATATGTCGGGAGGTTGATAAAATTGATATGTGATTTGCAAAGGGTCTTTCTGTTATTTTAGTTTCATTGTTCATTCACAAAGGCAAATACAAAATTGATTATATCCCGAGGTTAAATTGTCTTTAAGCAAATATTAGCAAGTAGCATATTTATGAGATATTTTAATGTCTCCAGGGAATTCAGGATTCACTATATTATTTTATAGTTCGTCTGTCTGTCTGTCTCTTCAGACTATTTACGTTGGAGCACCGAAAATTTACCAAAAATACCAGCGTTTATAATTCATTTTTGCGGTATTTTGTAACTAATTTACCGCGTAATCAAATCCTATATGATACATACCGTTGACCTAGAGTTATGAAATTTAAGGAGCGATATTGGTACGGAACCCTCGGTGTTCGAGTTGGCTTCGCTCTAGATTACTAGACTAGCGCCCAAGCGCTCTAGCCATTGAACCATGCGTTCTTGAAATTCTTATGTGCTTTATACAACTTATTACATTGGAAGCATCTATGTAGGGAGATTTTTACAAATTTCCGCTACCCAAATATTATTGAATTACTCTAGCATTAGTGTGGATGAAAAATTAAAAAAAATAAAAATATACATACTAATGTATATTCTATTTCCACAAAAAAGTAATATGCATCGATTATTTTACAATTATATTGTACAGTTATAGGACAGTATTGCATTTATTAATCATTGGGAACTCCAACGAAGTTAATAAAAATGTAGAGTCCTGCCTTCGCTCGTCTTGTAAATAATCAAATTATTGGCAATCGCTTGGTACATTTTTATCTGCAACTTGAAATAAAAACAAGTTACAAGTATTACAGTAACGTACATTTTTTTTAAATTGTTTTATAGCTTTGTATGTATATATGTGTGTGTGTCATTACACAACTTATTTCATACAAAAGCTTGTCATGAGATTTAATATGTGATTTTTTTTTAAATTAAAATAAATCAGTTGACCTTCGAAAACGAGTATCGAAGATACTGGTCGAAGGTCACGTAAAAAACATGAGGACCCCCGGGCAGAATGTATGAAAAGGTTAATGACAGTGGACGAGGCGAAAGAGGTATGCAGGGACCTCAGCGTCCGTTCTTGCCGACTACACCGCTACTAATATAATTTGAACATGTATATGTATGTATGTAAAATCAATCAGATCAAGTTACCTAACTTACTAGTAGATCTATACGTTTAAAGCATATATTTGCATATAATTTAAAAGCTCAACCGATTATTCCTTTCATTGAAGCTTTCATCAAAAAATACCTAGCGCAGAAGTTTCATGCTCGTGTTCATATATCTACACTATACAGTGTATTTAGAACACAATTGCTTTTTTGTTTTTTCCTAGAGCATACAAACATTTATATAGTGAGACAAACTACGACGAATTAAGACTGTCCAGGCAATGGAATTACCTAGCTGTGCGTCGGCTTAAAAAGCAGCGAAATATTTTGGATAAGTATTGGTTTGAAATGCCGACGTCGTTATAGACTAGACCTAGACTATGACTTAGACCTACTATATCTCCATAAAGTCTGAAATAACTGATTGCAAGAAGAAATCAGAAAAATAGATCGAACTCACAACATTTGTATGATGAGAACGAAGTGTTTAGACACTATGTGTTCACTATATTCTCCAAAAAATGGAGATAAACATGATAGAAACTTGTTAGTTAAATTCCTTCAATAAATTATTATAACTACAGCTTGTTTATTCCATTGTTTTGCTTGAAAGTAATAAAACTTTTGTATAAATTCATGATTTCTTTTGTTTATGATAAAATTGGATAGTTTTAACCGTGTTTTTATTCTGAGTGGAGTTCACAGCATTCGGGAAGTGGCGGTGTTGTTGGGTTCGTATCTATTTAGGTTAAAAATTTCTATATATTAATACGTGAATCAAAACCTTGAACCTTGGACCCCTTCTTACGAAAAGTGCGCGGACGGTGGAGTATCAAATTTGGCACACTTATAGTTTACGTGTAGGAGAAGTGCAGAACGCTAATATTTTTCAATAAAAATGCTTATAAAGTACATTAAATCAATAAATAAAACATTACACACACTACCATAGGTTTAACAATTTAACTTTTGTTTAAATTGCCATACACGTTGCTATGACAACGCGTATTTCACGCGTCAAAGGATCCTCTAATAGTTATAAAGAAGCCATCGTGGACTGTCTTTAATACTAAAATAGTTGGTTCTCTCTGCCTATCCTGCTATGCGAGATAAGGGTCGAAGCTGAAACTTCTAAAGTGATACCAGAAGAAAATTTCAAAGTGTTATTTCAGAAGGAAAGACACTAAGGGAACAAAGTTATTTTAAAAATGTATAAAACATTTAACATAGCCTACTACTTGAAACCATCCGAGGGTCTGACAAGCTCTTCTCTTCAATCTCTGTCGAAAGATTTATCATATAGAGAAATCTAGCGAACAGCTTTTTATTTTGAAACACACACATTTCAAATGCATCGAAGTAAAATACCTATATGATTCGTTGGAAAGGTTCAGTTTATGGGCTGGGAAGGTTTAAAAGACATTTTTTGTTTCGGTAATGTCATACCCATGGGATATATTTACTTCTTGTTTGAGACAAAGTTTGGAATTGAAGGATTTGTTTTATACGTTGAGTTTTGGAATTTGTTACAGATATATAAGGAAGTGGATGAATGAAGGAGTGGATGTACTCAGAGGGTGTCTAGCCAATTATCTGTCCGATATTTGGTTTTCGGCATACGGGTACGCGACCCCGGGACCTCGAGCCACCACTTTCATAACCCGATCCAATCCATGTAAGTGGTGTCCCTCCCCTATATTCCAAGTCTTTTTGCCTCTTATTCCCTTTCCTTTCTTGGTTTCTCCCAGTAATGGGTTTGGAGGTCAGATGGCAATCACTCCATTAAAAACCACTTCGCCACTCATATGGACCGATTTGACAAAAAGCTGGGTATGGCTAGGGCGTTGCCGCTAAACGACGCGCAGGCATATAGCCCTACACCTGCGATAAGTGGGCAAGGGCTATCGTGTCAAGTACGGGCACGGCTAACGACGTCAGTACCCAGACAGAAACTCCGCTTTCCAACATGGAATATTAGCTCTCTAGCCGGACGATGCAGAGAACTCGCAGATGTACTCATGAGACGTCGGGTCCAGTGGGCTTTTCTTCAGGAAACTTGCTGGAAGGGCAATGAGTCTCGTAACATCGGGCAGGGTTACCGCCTTATATACACTGGGTCACCTACAGGCAAAAACGGTGTGGCGGTAGCGCTTTCTGAATAGCTTCAGAATGGGCTTCTTGAAGTTGACCGTCGCTGCGACCGCTTGATGCGGATAAAGCTACTGATCGAGGGCGTTATCACAAACTTCAGTGCTTATGCTCCCCAGGCGGGTTGTAGCGCGGCTGAAAAGGAGACTTTCTGGGAGCAGTGTGAAGAGGTCCTACTCGCTATACCGTCTACCGAAGCAATTTTAGTTGGGGGGGACTTAAACGGTCACGTGGGTAGGGTCGCTGAGGTGTATGAACGTGTCCACGGGGGTTTTAGATATGGCCTTCGCAATGCAGAGGGAGAAAATATTCTAAGAACCTGCATTGCGTCTGATCTGGCCATCGTGAACACTTTCTTCCAGAAGAAACCTCAGCACCTTATAACGTATAAGAACGGGTCCAACTCAACTCAAATTGATTATTTGCTGACTAGACGCTTTCATATAGGCAGGGTGACCAACTGTAAGGTCATTCCCGGCGAAAGCCTGACGGCCCAACATCGCCTCCTTGTCATGGACTATAATGTTACTCCGAAAAAGAAAATAGCTGAGAAACGCAAGCCTAGGATTAAGTGGTGGTTGTTGAATGGGCCGATGCAGACAGACTTCTTGGCGGAGGTGGAGGGTCAAAATCTACTGACTAACACCGAGACCGCTCAGACTGCATGGGATCGAGCTCATTCAGCAATCGTTGCGGCGGGCAAGCGAGTTCTTGGTATTACTAAGGGTGGGCGTGTCATCGACAGGGAGACATGGTGGTGGAATGACCAGGTACAGGGGGTGATTCAGGAAAAGAAGGCTGCGTTTAAAGAATGGTAGCATTCCAACTCTCCTGAGACAGACTGGAGTACATAGCAGCGAAACGGGCCAGCAAAAGAGCTGTAGCCAGAGCCCGCAGAAAAAGTTTGTCGCCATTGTACGATAAACTTGAAACTGCTCCACATTTTCAGTTTCAGAAGCTCATATACAAACTGGCTCGTGCTCGAGATAAAGCGACGCAGAATATTACAAAATGTCTTTGCGTCAGAGATTCTCGGGGCACGTTGCTTTGTAGTCATGCCTCTGTGAAGGAGAGATGGAGAAGCTACTTTAAGGAGCTGCTGAACACTCAGCAGTCTTGTAGTCTTCCTCCTGAATTATCTCCTAACCTCGGACTTGTTGCTCCAATAACCCGTGACGAAACTCGTAATTGTCTTCAACGCATGAAGAACGGAAAAGCGGTAGGACCTGACGACATCCCAATCGAGGCGTGGAAATCGATGGGGCTCTTGGTGTGCTTATACTTACTTATCCCTATTAACAAAGGAAGGGGCAGTGTTCAAGATTGCGGTAGTTATAGGGGCATTAAGATTATGAGCCACACCATAAAGCTTTTCGAGCGCATGATCGGCCTCAGGCTCCGCCAAGAATGTACTGTCTCTGAGTCTCAGTATGAGTTTCAAGCAGGATCAGGCACTATGGACGCCAATTTTGCCCTCAGAACTTTGACGGAGGCTTACAAGGAAAAAAGAGAGCTCTGCATGTGGCCTTTTTGGACCTGCAGAAGGCCTTTGACTGTGTGCCACGTCAGTGTATCTGGTGGGCATTGCGATCCAAGGGGATCCCTGAAGCCTATATTGAGGTTATCAGACATATGTACAACGACTCCGCTTCAGTGGTTAGGACCGCTGTTGGCGACACCAAGCCCTTCCCGATTACAGTAGGGGTTCACCAGGGCTCAGCTCTTAGTCCGTTCTTATTCAATGTAGTGCTGCATACTGTCTCGGCTCACATCCAATGCCAGCCAACGTGGCTGATGATGTATGCCGATGACATAGTACTCATCTACGAGAACCGACTGATGCTGGAGCGTAAAGTGAACGCCTGGAAGGGTGCGCTTGAGAACGGTGGTCTCAAACTGAATGTGTCGAAGACCGAGTACATGGCTTGCGGGAACCCGGACTCGAGCAACATCCATATCGGGCCTGAGCCAGCCGTTAAGTCGGAGAAGTTCAGGTACCTTGGAGCCGTTATGCATGATTCTGGAGGTTATGCATCGACCACGACATCCATGCCCGTATAAACGCAGCCTGGGCCAAAAGGCGGGAGGTCACTGGTGTTGTCTGCGATAGCAGAATACCGCCCAAGCTCAAGGGACTGATATACAAGAGCATTATCCGACCGGTCCTTTTATACGGCAGTGAATGTTGGCCAACATTATCTCGGCACACTCAGGAGCTTCACGTCACGGAGATGAAGATGCTGAGATGGATGTGTGGCGTGACGCGGTCCGACCGCATACGCAACACATTCATTCGAGGTAGTCTTGGGGTCCGTGACGTAGCGGATAAGCCCTAAGAGCGTCGCCTGAGATGGTATGGCCATGTAATGCGCCGATCTGAGAACTATGTCGGAAGAAAGTGCCTTGACATGTCTGTCCCTGGAGTTAGACCACCCGGACGCCCAAGGAAGCGATGGCTGGATGTCGTGACACAAGACATGAGAGCCAATAGATTGTCCACTGAGGATGTTAAAGACCGTGCAAAGTGGAGTAGGCTCAGTCGGAAGGCAGACCCTGGCAAAAGCCGGGACTAATGCCAAGAAGAAGAAGAAGGGAGTGGATGATAAAAATTAATATTATTTATTTTTGGTTTTATTTTTCATTAGCGTAATAAGTAAAGCTTTAAAATTGAGATTAAAGCTCATTATTTAGTATAGCAAGATACGTTTTAAGTAGCATTTAAGTATGAGAGGGTTATTGTCATAACATTTTCATTCGTATAACATTATTAATTAAATATTTTAAGTTATTTTGAAGTGTTAGTCCATAATAAGGATATTATTGTTCTTTGCAATAATCTTTCAGTAGTGGAAATTTGTAAAAATCTCCCTAAATAGATGCGAACAACTGCACAAGTTGTAAAAAGCATATAAGAAATTCGACGCAGCGTCATAAATAGCGAATGGGTTAGTGGTCAGAGTGTTTGCACCATGAGGTTTCCACGAGGCGCGGGTTCAAATAACTTAACTAATATAATATAAGTAATATTAACTAATATTGTTTTAAGTAGAAACAAATATATTAAGTAAATACTTACGTGCTTATTGCTAGTAGATATCTATATAAACTTATTTATGGACATTTATAAAAAGACTGGCTTACAAGAGTAGGGTTGCATGTAAAAAATATGTTCCGATTTTATACAGGATCTCAGTAAGAAAAACTTAAATGTCAAGGTACCTGTAAAGTAAAGAAGGAAAAAATATTAATTGAAATACTTACGGCCGACGCATTTTTTTCAGTTTCGCATTTTACCTCATAGCCTGCTATAGGCGTTGATGGAGGACAGTGAGTCTACTCACGGTTAGCATATCACTAAGTATATATACAACCACTTTAAAACTACATACAATAATTATTATAGACGATGATGAAACAATATTGCTATTAAAAAGTCAACTACAAGCATATAAATCTACCTACTCCATCTATCCTTTTTCTATTTCTGTCCAAATTGAAAAAATTGGAAGTGCCGATGAGACTTAAGATCGGGGACACCAGATCGGGGACACCACATCTAAATAAATGTTAAAAATTTTGAACCAATCTATTATGATATGAATTTTATATTATTTTTGTATGATTTTTGAAAATGTCATCAATAAAGAAAGCTTTTGTGATTGATCTATAAATATTGAACATTATGGCATAGTGGGCAACCATCGGACTTATGTCTGTTAGCTATGGTTATGTGTTTAAATTTAAATTGAAGAATTGATTACTTTAAGTTGTTTTTATTTCCTCGTTGCAATATTATATAAAATTTGGTCAAAAAAAAAATCGCACACTATCTTAGTACCATTTGATCACAGACGAAGCTGCAGGTATGTGCGAGTCAACTATGAAGGTTTCACGATACTCGACTTAGTATCTAAACCTCTTTTTGATAAGAACTGGAAGTAAATGCCGCGGATCATAATAACTTTTATCTCTTGCGATTTGAGCGGTAGACGGCCAATGGCGTGACAAACCATAGAATTAAGTTATGCCATAGTACGCAAAGCATTGATTAAAGGGCATTTCCTTATATATAAGGAAGGACTTGTCCTTATTCCACTAATCGAGTGCGAGATGTGATGATTATAAAAATAACTCCTCACGGACGGAAAGGTGGATATCGGAGTGTCTGATATGATATTCTCTCTGACCAGCTCGCTTCACGAGTAACAAAGAGAAGCTGAAAAATTGAGTCAAAAAATAGATTATAAATGAGATTTGAATTCATTATAGTTAAAATAAATATTTAAATACTTTCGTATATAAATAGTATTTGATATGTGAAAAATAGACAAGATTTATAATTAATTTAAAATATTGTCTAAAAAAGTAATAATTTTTACTTATAAATTTATATATTGAATACATTACACTAAAATTAAACATATTTACAAATTTTACCATATTACTTTAAATCAACAAAACTAAAGTCAAATAGGCAATTACAAAAATTACGTAGTAACCAAAACCGTCCTTCTATCTCTGTTCCCAACAAGCGAATGATCTCCGGCTGCCCCTTCTATCGATCATCAAGCTTCCGATATCGCCTGATCGTGACGTCGTTTCATCAATTTTATGCTAATCCAAGCTTAAATAGTGAATAATATATTTCAAATTGAGAAGAGATAAATACTTCTTGTATTTTTTAAAATTTATTTGCAAGACGGATTAAAGCTATTTATAACTTATGTTGAATTACAGCAGAGTTAAATTTACTAAATATATTTAAGAAGAAAATATACGAAAGAGGTATAACTATCAATTGTAACTGATCACACATAATAGTACTGGCCAGTGAGTTTTTAAGCTTATATTAAAAAGCGATCAATAGTCGCTTTATATACGGTCATATACTGAAAAAACAAAAATGAGTTCTTTATAACGTTCTCGATTCATTAAAAGAAGTTTTTATGTATACATATTCCATATTTAAAAAGGATTGAGTTGAGTAAATTATTATTCATGTGTACTTGAGTACATTATTATTCATTTATATTTAAGCTAATTAAAGCCATATTCCACACATAGAAGGGTAGGCGGAGGGAACCGTAGGCTGAAGGATCCTAGTGTTAAAATACTTTGCTCTACACTTTCCGCCTTTCAAGGCATTGCTTGTTGTGTAGCGGAACTCAACACCGCGCTTTGCCTTGTTGCCAAAGCGGATAAAGTGAAAATAGTTCATTCTCCCCGAGTGGGAATCGAACTCACAAGCCGTCGCGTTTACAGAGAGACGACGCTGTTGCCACGACGGACCATTCATCCGCAGTACATTAGTATATATACAAAAATACTTTACAGCGGTTATGATTGTATTTATGACTAGGCAAAAATATCAGATATGACTAAAAAAATCGAGCGCAGGTGCTTATTGAGAATTTAATTAAATTTGATTTTAGATAAATGCGATTCAATATTTAATTGTCATGACTTTAGAAATAATGACTACAGCAGCGTCTCGCATGAATAACTTCCATTAGCTTTACCCACTCACGCTGTAAATGATTACATAACTCAATTATTATCAGCGTTATTTTTAATTCCAGTACGAAACTTCTGGTCATGCTAGAACTCTGCATTATGCAATGAGATATAAATGCGGTGACAGCGATGGCCAGTCGAGCAGACGAATTTTCTGGTTCAGAAGAAAGCTTTTCACAAGCTACAAAGATCGTTATTGTGTGAAAATATATAATAAATAATAAATATTGAATATGTTATTGTGCATTGTAGGGTATATATTACCATGAATATATGTATGTACTTTTAGTGTTTTACAGTAGAAATATCGTACGGTGATGTGGGAAGCTGCTCGCTTTCTAATTGAGTATGAATTGATTTTTTGCAGTGTTCTGTTTTTAAAAAAAAATCGAAAAGTTTTACCCGCCACGGAGATGTATTACGTATGTTGATCTCGATAAGAGATTTAACCCTGAAAAATATTTAAAATCTCTATGGGCATAAAAATTCGAAAACTCTGGTAAGACAAAACGTGGGATATATCCCATAACATATAATGTTGGAACTCTTGGTTCTCTCAAAAAATCTATATACTATGATGCCTTAAAATAAACATATACTTGTATACGTAGGATATATACATATACTTGTATACGTAGGATATATAACAATACAAAATACTTAGCTGAGACGCGTAAGTCTAAGATCAAGTGGTGGTTGCTGAATGGACCGATGCAGACCGACTTTCTGGCAGAGGTTAACAGTCAAAATTTATCAACTAACACCGAAACTGCTCAGGATGCTTGGGATCGAGCTCAGTCAGCAATCATTACGGCTGGCAAGCATGTTCTTGGCGTTTCTAAGGGAGGACGTATTATGGACAGGGAGACATGGTGGTGGAATGACAAGGTACAAGAGGTGATTCATGATAAGAAGACTGCATTTAAGGAGTGGCAGCGTTCCAACTCTCCTGAAGACAGGCTGAAGTACATAGCAGCAAAACGTGCCAGCAAAAGAGCTGTAGCCAGAGCCCGCAGTGAAAGTTACCTCTATATGATAAACTTGAAACTGCGGAGGGGCAGAAGCTCATCTACAAATTGGCACGTGCTCGGGATAAAGCGACGCAAGATATCACAAAATGTCTTTGCGTCAGAGATTCCCAGGGCAAGCTGCTCTGTAGTCATGCTTCTGTGAAGGAGAGGTGGAGAAGTTACTTCTTGGAGCTGCTGAATACTCAGCACCCGGGTAGTATTCCGTCTGAACCACCTCCTAACCTGGGACTTATTGCTCCAATAACCCTTGATGAAACTCGAAATTGTCTTCGACGCATGAAGAACGGCAAGGCCTGATGAAGAACGGCAGGACCTGATGATATCCCGATCGAAGCGTGGAAATCATTGGGCTCTCGTGGTGTGCTCATGCTTACTGATCTTTTTAACCGCATTTTGAACACTGGGACGATGCCACATCAATGGCGGCACAGTTTTATTACCCCTATTTACAAAGGAAGGGGCAGTGTTCAAGATTGCGGTAGTTATAGGGGCATTAAGATTATGAGTCACATCATGAAGCTTTTCGAGCGCGTGTAGAGTCGCCGAGAGTGTACTGTCTCTGAGTGTCAATATGGATTTCAGCCAGGATCAGGCACTACGGACGCCATTTTTGCCCTCAGAATTTTGATGGAGGCACACAGGGAAAAGAGGAGAGCTCTGCATGTGGCATTCTTAGACCTGCAGAAGGCCTTTGACTGTGTGCCACGTCAGTGTATCTGGTGGGCACTGCGATCCAAAGGGATCCCTGAATCCTATGTTGCTATTATCAGAGACATGTACAACGACTCTGTTTCTACAGTTAGGACCGCTGTTGGCGATACCAAACCCTTCCCAATTACAGTAGGGGTTCACCAAGGCTCAGCTCTTAGTCCACTTTTGTTTAATGTAGTGCTGGATACTGTCACGGCTCACATCCAGGACCAGCCTCCATGGGTGATGATGTATGCCGATGACATAGTACTCATTGACGAGAACCGACTGATGCTGGAGCGTAAAGTGAATGCCTAGAAGGGTGCGCTTGAGAACGGTGGTCTTAAACTGAATGTGTCAAAGACCGAGTACATGGCTTGCGGGAACCCAGACTCGAGCACCATCCACATCGGGCCTGAGCCAGCCGTTAAGTCGGAGAAGTTCAGGTACCTTGGATCCATTATGCACGAGTCCGGAGTCATCGACTACGATGTCCACGCCCGGGTTAGCGCTGCTTGGGCCAAATGGCGGGAGGTCACTGGTGTGGTCTGCGATCGCAGAATACCGCCCAAACTCAAGGGGCTGATATACAAGAGCATGATCCGACCAGTTCTTCTATACGGCAGCGAATGTTGGCCAGCATTATCTCGGCACACTCAGGAGCTTCACGTAACGGAGATGAAGATGCTGAGGTGGATGTGTGGCGTTACTCGGGCTGACCGCATACGCAACACATTCATTCGAGGTAGTCTTGGGGTCCGTGACGTAGCGGATAAGCTCCAAGAGCGTCGTCTGAGATGGTATGGCCACGTTTTGCGCCGGCCTAAGAACTACGTCGGAAGAAAATGCCTTGATATGTCTGCCCCTGGAGTAAGACCCCCCGGACGCCCAAGGAAGCGATGGCTGGACGTCGTGACGCACGACATGAGAGCCAATGGACTAACCACTGAGGATGCTCAAGACCGTGCAAAGTGGAGTAGACTGAGTAGAAAAGCAGACCCTGGCAATAGGCTGGGATAATGCTAAGTGGAAGAAGAAGATATAGCATACAATGGATAGTTAACTGAAAAAACTAATGGCCACCAAAAAATCCACTTTTCCATTACGTCAGACCTTACCATCTATTGTAATAAAACAAAGAATAAAATAATGAAATGAAGTAAAAAGCGACTGATCTTATATCTTTACTTTTACCCTGTATTTTTTCTTGTAACGATTGCGATCTGACCTCCTCAACCTTTCAAGGATAACTCGAATTAAGACAAACAAGTCATTAATTACAATGATTATTTGGGATCCACAAATTTGATGGACACTCAAGTGTTTAAAGGAAAGAGGCTTTACTTAGATCGCATTCGGAGATATCTATTGTATTTTTGAAGACATCTTTTTATTGTACAAAGTCATCTTTTTAAACTGGAGAATATGGCGAGAGAGAATGTGTTTTTGTTATTTAATGAAGAATAGAAGAATATAAAGATATTTTGAGCTTTTTTTAGATTGTCCTTTTTAGTCTGTCTCTGAATGATTTTCGGAGTATTGCGCGTTGTGGCGGACCTCAACGCCGCACTTTATGTCACCAGAGTGTGGAAATGTAAAATAAATCTGTCCACAAAACGCCACGATGGTGCTTTAGCAAACAAATTCAAGTTTTTTAATATGTAGTTTAGTATAATTTTTTCATTCCAGTTTTTCATATTTCATTAGAGTTGCTCAGGCTATAATATATTTTTATATTATAATATTATAAAATATATTTTTTGCTTCACGTACAAGGCAGTATAGGCAGACACTGCGTGTTGAGCGGAAATCAACGACGCGTTTTGTTTTGTTACCAGAGCGAAGTAAATGGAAAAGCTCATTCTCCCCGAGTGAGAATCGAACCCACAAACCATTACATTTAAAAGCAGACACTCAGCCTTGACCGCCCTCAATATATTCGTAATCGCTTAAAGATTTAATTAAAGAAATTCTATATTATATATGTATATTTTATACGAACTTTTTCTTATATTGGTTCCATTTATATACCTTTTTAGGCTGATTATGTAGACAACGAAGAATGAAATACTGTAATTCGATTTTTACCGTTTGTGGGAGCTCGGTGACTGTTAGACGTGGAATTTTCTAGACGTTACGTTAAAGTTATAATAAATTTAGTAAAAAGGATAACTTGATTATAATTTTGTATTCTTTTTGTATAACACTTTTGTTTTTCATGGTTGAAGACACTTAGAATAAATAGGTTTTTATTTTGTTTTGTTGGAAATCGTAAATTTCTTTCAGGAACGCCTTTCTTGGAGATTGAGCGCATAACCTTTCTAGAAAGAAATTAGTCTGTCTATTTTGTTATATGCAGGATAAAGGCTATAGTAAAAACAATCATTTTACAAATTTATTTATTTATACAACTATTTTATTTAATTAAAATAAATATTAATTTTTAAAGTAATTAAAATTTATTTTAATAAATATGATAAATATGGCATATTTAGCATTTCTTTAAAGTAATTTGAAGACGTATTGTGTCTATCCTGAATTAAGAGAAACTGAATAAATCTCGCAAATTTAATATTGTTTCTAATGTCAAATTTCTGACCTTTTCACCCCAAATAGGTGAACTTGTGACCTCTTTAAATACTATAAAAAGCCTTATTTATTATATTTTAATATTATTTTGAATTTGAAACTAAGTGTATTAAATTTAAACGAGTCTATTAATAAATGAACAAATTCGATCATAATCTATTGAGTGTAGTAAACAGCTTCTTAGATCAAACAACTATCCTATGATTAATCTTTACACTACAAATTCGTTTATACAATTATAAACTTTATAGTATAGAAATAAGAGTGAAAATATGGTAAATTTTCCCTGAAATTTTTCCAGTAAGAAGTCGAAGGCAGGGGAGGGGATTTTCAGGGTACAGTAGTCGGTTACTCAGTTGGTTTTCAGCGTTCGCGACGAACGGACGTATTGTTCACAGAAATACGTATAATATCGAATACGAATATAATATTTAATATATATTTTTGTGGGAATGTATATATTTTTTTATATTTTATTTTAAATTGGTTAGTTAACGTGGTTCCATTGTTTAATTATTTTATTTTTGAATTTTGGTGTGTGTTTTTTTTACGGTTTTCTTTATCGTTGGATCTGATCTTTTGACATCGTATAAGGTAAGTGGAATGGTATTAAGTTTAAAAAATAAAGAATTTCTATTATTCTTTAAGAGGTATGAACTTGCTTAATAGGTATGCTTTCATTTTTACGTACATATGTTATTTTTACGTATATATATATATATATATATATATATATATATATATATATATATATATATATATATATATATATATATATATATATATATATATATATATATATATATATATATATATATATATATATATATATATATTTACGTAAAGTATAGTGTTAACACATTCCGTTACCCACTTTCCGTTAAATTTTTAAGCATTGCATCCTAATCTTCTTAGCTAAATGAATTAATGAAAATACTTCATTCCCCCAAATGGGAATTGAACCCGTAACTGTCATATTTAGAGTTACTTTGCCGTTACACCGCGACGACGAAGAATAGAATTTTTAGTCTATTTTTGTTAGTTTTGTGCAATTATTTATATTATACATCGGGTTCTTTGATAAACAACATTCCATGTTCGTGTATCATCAAAATATATAAACTAGACTTATTGTTGTAATATAGGAAAAAAGTATGTACATATATGGATATAAAATTAAACACTTTGCATAGATTTCGCGGTAAAAAATACTTGGATGGATGTAATAATGCGATTATAATCACAAAATTGTATTCCTTAAAGATATCTTATATAGAATCTTATCTTAGTGAACGATTACTCCATTTCTCATTCCGTGTGAGTGATAAGCGGAGTTTACCGCCGTGTATATTTTTACCATACTCTTTTTACCATAAATCCAAATGCATAAGAAAGTAAGCATATTTAATGAGATGAGAATCGATTTAATTATTAATGTATGTATATATGTAGCTTTATTTTTAATTTTTGTAACATATAAATCGAAAATTAAATTTAAAACGCCATTAGGGCAAATAATAATTTATCATATCGTAAATATTAGCCTAATGTTTAAACTTTCAAATATGGTATATACTTTATATTCTGTTTGAATATTACACATCGTCTAATTGTAAGCGTGACGGTTATGACTTCCGAGTGAGTCGAGGTAATGGTTTATGTCCTCGTCAGAATTGGTGGGGGAAATAGGGGGTGGAGTGTCTTAGCACTCCCCCTCCCATGTTCCTCCTGTCTACCCTGCTATATGCGGAGAATACAGTGAAGTTGTGAATCGTTAGACATATAGCCATATAAATGCGAGCAATTGTACTATTCTCGCAAAGATTTAAATACAATTAAATAAATTATTAGTATATATAATGCGTACTATGATAATGTATGCAAAGAAAAATGTAAAAACAAAAGACGTATTATTAAATCCTTTCCGCACAGATATTTAAATTTCTTTATATTTTTCATAAATCCATGTAATCATAGTCACAGTAAATGTATCCAAGCATTAAAACAAAAAAAAAAAAACCTTTACCTCATATTAAGATGGAATCTTATCATACGAGTAGAGTCTTCAGAAGCGGAAGTTCATATAAATAAACGCTATGTACAGCCTCCAGCTTCCGGTAGCGGAAAGAAGCGGCGGGTACACGCACTTGCTTCAATAAAAAATATTTTTACTACCTTTATTATCTATCAATTTGATTTTCGAATAAGATCTTTATGAGAGTAATTATAGCCTATTTCGGTTGAAGAAAACGCGGCATTAAATTCCGTATTTGACATATTACATGTTGAGATCTCTATTTTCTACAATATTAAGAGTAGATATCGGAGAGTTTTAACACTAGATTATCAATTTAAGTAGAAAAAAGTAAGAATTTAAGCTAATGTTTAGTTCTAACTGGTGGCGTGTCCTTAAGAAGTGTTTCTGAATCCTGACCGATAGCCGTATTATTCTGGGTGGTTGTTCTTCCTTACATAAATGTATGTATATTTGCGTGTAAAAAATATTATTTAATTTCATTGTAGTGTTCTGATGTTAGCAATTGTAATACTTATTTAATATATCATATTTATTTTTTAATATATTTTTTAGATACTACGGTACTGAGTTCCGGGCTTTGGACCTAAATTTTGCCCGGAAATACTAGAAGATTATTTTAAATTGAGAACAATATGACGTTTTCTTATTTATATATATTGATAATATTTCTTCTAGAAAGATCAGCTGAAACAAAAAAATGTTGTTGATATAAAGTCCGTCTTTATCTATTTCTGTAGGAATTCTCGAAAAATAAATATGTTTGCTTATTCATAAAGACCATTTCATACAGTTTGCCAGTACCTAGTGTTAAGACACTCCATTCCCTGCTTTTCGCCTTTAGAGACTCAAATTCAACTCTTGCGTCACTCACGCCTCGAGTTTGCTTGTTGCCAATAATTCATTCATTCTCCCTTCATGGGAATCGAACCCACAAGCCGTCGCGTTTACAGATTTAAAGGCTGTGCAATTCTATATTTCATTAAACTTTTTGAAAGAACATGAAGGTAATAATGACAGGCTATAAGCTATAGGCTATAAATATATATTAGATCTAGTTTTACTTTATAACAAAAAAATCGGTTACAAAAATATCCGGGCTAATCTTCCAAAGCACTGAACCGATTTTGAAGGGAATCGTATGATGGGCTCATTCTTTAATATTGTAGCAAAAATGTTTTTAAAATTTCATACTGAAATGTTAATCTACGTTTGGTCTTAAAGAGAATTATTCAGAGCTTTACAAAATTAAAAACAATGTATCGGCATAATTTTTATTATCTATCCTTTTCATTAGGTTGCCTGGACGCTCGGGTCACTTTTAGTGACAAAGGGCCTTTTCAGATTTTCAAAGTTGTAATGAAATTTCCTGTTAAAAATATTATTTGTAATTTGGTTTGCAATGAGTTTTTATGTGATATTGTCTTCCATTCAACAAAGAATCAACATTCTTTAGAGGTCTTAGGGTATTGGGACTGTGTGAAAGCAATGATCGTGGCTTTGATTCCCGGGGCATGAATTATTTTAGTTTACTCCTTTGGCAGGGCATAGCGAGATGGAGAACGTAGTGTTATTGAAGCTCTCGCTACCTACCGATCTATGTATGGAATTTTTTTTTCCTTATCGCTATACTAAAGTATTTGACTTGCTGGTGCAAATTGTATATAGCGTTTGTTTATATAAGAGTATTATTAACTCTAAGGAGGATGTAAGGGTAAAGCTATTGCAAACTCAACTACTATTGATCCACATAATATGTACACGGATGTAATTTAATTTCGGCGAACCCTCAAAGTTTTGAATATTTAGACAACAATAATTTCTGCCAATAAATGTTAGCCACTAGTGGAAATTTACAGATGTATATACATACATATATAGTATATCTACTGATATCGGATTTATTTGGAAGTATCGTCTAAATAACTTCGAAAAGAATTTAAAGAGAAAGTCATTAATTTATAGAAAATAAGTCTTTTTTTAAGTATCATTGAAGATAGAAGATGACACAGCGTCTGTCTGTAAACGCCCTGTTTTAGAGTAGGTCTCAAGTAGAAGGAGTATATCACTGGTAATACGAAGCGCGGCGTTGAGTTCCGTCGCATGTCACACAAAATATCCAGTTTAGTGTATTTACACTAGATTATTTTTACACTGTTATGCGGACGGTACAAAGGTAAGATGGTGAATGTACGAGTATGTTCCAACGTTACGTTCAGTTTTTATATGAAAAATTTAAATTTTCACTTTGCAAACTCTAAAAACTAAAATAATTTGACGCTGGACCTTGTTTTTAGTCCCGTAACACCAGCAACAGTTTCACTCTAATAAAGTTCTGAAACCGGATCGTCTAGTTCAGTAACAACGTTGCTTTATTTTGAAATTCATATGAAATGTGTTATTTAAAAAAAAAGTGAGTAAGTAAGCTTTACGTTCATCCCTAGATTAAAATATTCATGTCATTAGGTTGGCAGCAACTTTAGATGTTAAAGGTCAATAATCTATATATGTAATAATATAATATTGAATCGCTGACATATATGTGTGTACCACTTCGATGAAACCTCTTCACTTCCGCTTTTTTTTCTGAAAGACCTTATATGTAGGTATATTGTATATGCATATTAAATTGTAGTAAATCCAAGATCAAACGGATATTTTATTCAGTTTTTTATTCTTAGGACAATATTTTTAAAGAAAATTGTATATAACACATAAACATAAACCAATAAGACCGTAGCACTAGTCCTTATTATTATATATTTATTTACCTTTCATCTTTTTTTTATTTGTCTGCTATATAGTGTATTCTGCTCAAAAGCTAAGGCCTTTGACCTAAAGACAAACGTTTGTTTCTATTTAACAAAAAGCTTGGGCATGAACGATCATAGACAACGGTAACTTGATAGTCAATGAGCTTCCTATGCTTGATCTACAGTGTCAACACCATAGATATTGTTTATTATTAGCATTCTTGAAAACGTCATTCGAAGGACGTAACGTCACATCTTTCAATGTCACAAGTGTCAAAACTGAATCAAATCTAATTTATTTACAACAAATAAAAATTAGATAAAGTATTGTAAAAAAAAGTAGATTAAATAAAAAGTAAATGAAATAGAAAGTATTGTAAAAAAGTAGATAAAGTAAAACTAAACTAATTAAAATCAATAAATGTTGAAAAATAATAATAATATAATTTATTATACTTTTTTATATTTTTAAATCATATTAATATAAAAAAATAGTAGTTATTTAGTTAATAAATTGCTAATTTACGTATAAATATGTAATTAATAAAGTGAAAGAAATATTTTATTTGTTTTATGAGTTTTGTACAAGGAGCTGTCAGAGGCAGCAAGCATTTGTCAAAATTGACAACATGGCTGACATTTAGCCGTTGACACTGTAGAAACGATTAGTCTCCTCTTTCGGCTCGGTCACTTCGTTACCTTTTGTTTTTCGCTACTTGATGACTTTCCTGTACATTCTGAAAGCGTTCGCAGAATTGCGTCTTGGCTTAAGCCTCTGTTATATTGTATTCTGTTCTATACTGGTCTATTTTTTTATATTTTGGTCTATTCTGTGCACTCTTGCTTGTACTGTTCTGTGACCAGCTTAACAAAAAAGAAAATAAAGAAAATAAATTGCTTTGAGAAAGAAATTGGATTGAAAACGCTGTACAGTGTCTGCCAGGACCGCTGGTTACTATAAACACATGATAGTGGCTTGATAAAATTTATTTAAATAAATTAAAGAATTCGTATCTTAAAAATAAATAATATAAAATAGTTTATATATTTTCATTTTAAAGTATATGCGAATTATAAGTATATGGTCCGTCTGATGTCACTGAGTGAGACGAGCGTGGATCCGACGTGTATCTCCAGCTGAGATGTACACACTATCAATAGTGTCAAAGTGTTGGGTGATGTAATAAAATTTGAGACCATCACCCACCCACATATACATTTCCACGCCACGTTCAGTGTTCCGTCAATCCACATGCATGTCATGAATACTATCGGCAAGCGGAGAGCTAAGAGTCGTAACACTACGTTCTCTCCGCTCACTCTGCTCTTTGTAGAATAAAGCAATCAACTCAAAGATCTATTACATACATTTTAATTATTTTGTACTTATCTTTCTATTACCTACATTATAATACATTATATATTTCGTGAATGACGTCTAATGTCCGGTAGTTATTTCGTTTCCGACAATCGCCCAGGATTGTAATTAATTTTGATAATTCCTTACAATATCTCATTTAATAGGAATATTCATTAACAAAGAAACCGAAGCTTGTCAAGTACACAAATGTTTTGAAACGTTCCGTTGACATTCTATTTTGTTTGTTAATACAATGTTATAATTGAAGTGCTTTGAAATAAGCGCTTCAAGAAACGTTTACTTATCCTCTTTTATATTAACCAAAAATTTTAAAGTAACCTGTTTATGCTAAATATTTTGGTAATTTCGTCGGTGTTAACAATTCATTAAACAAAGATTTGGTTAATGCCTACATTATTGGACCCTAACTATAATTTATTATGCAAAATTTAGAGGTCCAAGTTAGAAAAGATATATCTTAATTAAAGAAAGTAATAAGTAGATAGATAGATAGATATAGTAGGACTTCACCGTTGGAGGAAACTACGTACTTCCATTAAAACGTTACCTTTTAATAACAAAATACAACGAAACGCCGTATGCCGGCGTTTATTCGAGAATTTTATTTCAATTTATCCATTTTATTTATAAAACATTAACGAGTCTCGCCGAGTGAGCTGAAATAAGTCAACAAGTGTACACAGCTCTTGTCTGTATACTTATGGACATTAATTATTCCGATGTCAAAGAGCGGAAGATCGCAAAAATGTAACTGCCAAGGTTTTTGTACAATGTCCACTGTACAGTACAGCAGGGTAGGCAGAAGAGACCTCCGTCCTCCGCTTTCCGCCTTTGAGACATTGTGTGCTGAGTGGCGGAATTCTTTTTCGGAATTTTGTTACCAGAGCGAGAGCGAGGAAAATTAAACAATTCGTTCTTCTCCAGTGGGAATCGAATTCACAACCGTCGCATTCACAGTTACACGCTGTGCCGCTGAGCCACGATGGCCCTTTTATAAATAATAAAGAAGTTCAAAGAAGAAGTTCAAAAGGTGAAAAAATTATAAATAGGAAATATTAATTCCAAGTATTTTTAGGGCAGGTCTGTCAACTTGGTTGACTCTTGGCAAATTGTTATTTAATCTATAATGTATGAAAAAGTCACTGAATAGAAAGTATATACTAAGTACATGTATAGCATAGGTATTGTTAATAGTAGATAGAAGGGAATGAGATTTTTGGATTTCTTTTTCCAGTTTAAGTCTTTTTTTTCATTTTTTTATTTGTTTTTGATTAGAAACCTAATCAAAAACAAATAAAAAAATGAAAAAAAAATTCAAGTAAACGTATAAAAAATTGAACGCAGCGGAATTTCAACCCCGGAAGTCCAAGTTCGTTCAAATTCTATGTATTCTTTAAGTATTTTTTCTATCCTTAGTGTGGATAATAAATTTAATAAAGTGAATATTGTATTAAATTTACTTTACTTTTACATTTATTTATTGTACACAATAAAATAAACATATGTACATGCACAAAATTCAACCAACCAACCTGCTAACCGGCATTGTATAACTGCCATAAATTTCTACGAAACTAACAATAAAGTTATAAAAAAATTGCCAAACATCTGTCATTTAAGGCTACTGGTGCCGTACTAGCCATCGAACCCTAAATAAAATGTCACTTCAAACATTCTACCAAAGGGAATCTATTCAACTTGTTAAGAAAGTCCTTCAAACTGGAATATTTTACTCTTTGAAACTTGCCCTTGTCCGTCCGTCCGTCTCTGAAGAAATAATGACATCAATTTTTCACTTCGGCCCAGTTTGATTGGTTCATAGGTTGTGAAAGTTAAAAGGAAGTGATATAGATATGTTATCAGAAGTAAATAATGATATTTATTATAGAGACTAAGGCGACATTGGCTCAGTCTTGCAAAGGTTATGGGTTCAATCTCCACTCAGCGAGCGAATATTCCATTATCCCCGATTAGGAATACATCTCATATGCGATAAGGATTTAGTTCCAAAGATATATATATATATATATATATATATATATATATATATATATATATATATATATATATATATATATATATATTTTTTTTTATTGTCACCAACGTCGGATTGTAGGTTAAAAATATTTTCATTTATCCATTCTCGTACATATCGCGGTATTGGTTTTCGCCACTCAATACTCAATGAAAAGAAATCCGAGATTGGAATGTCTTAATTCCTAACTTTTGCTTCATACATTAGGTGTTTGCCTAAAAGTTGTTCTAAAAAAAAGGCCATCACAAAATGCCAGCGTTGAATTCCGCCACTAATCACAAAAATTAGAAGGAAAGTAGAGGAGAGGAAAGTTTCAACACTATAATCTCTCTGCCCTGCTATATGTGTGAAAATTTAAAAAAAAATATTATTTAGACATTCCCAAGCATGTTCTAAGTTGGCCTTCTATTATAATAGAACCTGTCGGACACTGAAAAATGGATCGCAGATACTGTGGCTTGTAGATCTGTAGAGTTTCAGATTTATTTCGACCAATCATGTTTCAGTTACGATTGTTATTTTATGTTGGAAATACAACGAAAAATCACGTCGTCCCCATTATTATTTCGATTTCCACTCAGTAGTCTGTTATTGACAGTTGGCTCGTTTACATTTCTTATTGTATTTAAGATATAGTAAATATATAGTAGTAGATATATATATATATATATATATATATATATATATATATATATATATATATATATATATGATACGATGATGACGTATGATAGTAGAGGAGCACTGCTAATTTATAAGGTTGTTTAATTTATAAGGTTCTCATGTGTTAAAAAAATTAAAATATATTATAAATTATATTATAAATATATTATATTATAAATTAAAATATATATGCGTTAAAAATATTGTCATTGTAATCGAAAAAACCAAAAGCTTTTACTTAGCTATTACTTTTTTTCTTTTTTTTATCAGGACCCCTAGTACGGCAACAAGGGCATCAGGGGTAACAGGGGCATCCGCAATAATTGTACGACAATTTTTTTAGCTCATCTTAAATTAAGTTAACTTAAACTGAAAATGGTGGTGAATAAAGTAACTATTATTATGTGTCTCTTTTGGAAATTCTCGGGTCAAAACGAACCCGGTCCTTTGGAAGGCTTGCGTGGGGACACATTTTACTGTCACGCATCATCCGCGATCCATCTCTGCGTAATTGCCTAGAGATGGTCGCCGGATAGTGCGTAGGAACTATGGAAAATATGAAAAACTAAACTGGGACTATGGAATGGAGATTGGATGAACTGGTAACTGGGTTATTGGATGAGACTAACGGACGTCCGCCTTTTCAATAGCTAATGACGGTGATGGTGACTCGCCTCCCATTAGATGGGCCTCCACAAAGTGGCGTAATGCCTCCCGCGTAACACCTTGGCTTGGCTAAAAGTGTTGAGAGTTGTGCACCGGTTTCACCATCACAAGGAGCTCGTGAGCAGGTTTTTCCGCTATTACACTGAATGAGCACTTCCACCCTTTCGAGCATATAGCTCTTGCGCACCACTCTGCCGACCAGTCAAGGATCTTTTATTACAAAAATGTCTGTTTGAGATTTTAAATTAATTATGAATATTCAAGTGCGTATATTTATATATATGTTACTAAAACACAAACTAAGATTTTAAAACGTTTACCTGTCTGTCTGTATTTCCGTTTGTTCGGGTTAATAGCCAGAACGGTTAAGCTTTTCGGAACTTTGACTGTGGTGCAACAAATAGCCTACCATTTATTACGGAATTCCCGCGGAGTTGGGATTTACGCGGGAAAAACCGCGTTTACCGCGCGCCAGTCTTCCACCCAGACAAAATATATTATAAAAAGGTGATAATTTTCATTTATGTATATATTTCCCATTGTTTTTCAAAAACAAACTGATTCGAAAGAAAAAAGGTAAAACACATCTTTGTATAAAATATGCCTATTATATTAATGAAAATTAGGTGGTTGAAGTTACCAACGGGTCACTACATAGAAATATGAAGTATTCTGATTGGCACATGTCAAACTTTACAAAGCAAAAACTACTTGGCATGCCACGGACTCAATGTGCGCGTGATAGGCTCGCCTCTTTATCCCTACGAAGAGGAGCTCAATGCATGACCTGGACTCACGTCTCAAGTGTAGGTTTCCCCCCCTCCCATTGAGATATGGATATTGGGTTCAAATTCCGCGATAATATATATTAATTTTATTTTTAAATATATGTTTCTTCAGCTAGTTACATTATGTTACGTTACGTTACATTACGTTACGTTACGTTACGTTACGTTACGTTACAAGTTACATTAGTTATTACTACTCAATATACAAAGTCGTGAATGAGATTAAAAGAATGGAATAACGTATAATTATTTTCCGAATCTAAAAAGAAAAAAACAGGAACCTTATAGGATCACTCTGTTGTCCGTCCGTCTGTCTCTCTGGTCGTCCGTCGAAAACATGCATATGCGTTTGTTGTTGTTTTTTTTGCGTTTTGTATGAAAATTCCCTAGTTATCATAACCTACAGGATGACCTTCCTGGTGACCTAGAGTTAAAATGAAATTTGATAATATGTTAGAACTTATAATGCAAACAAAGAAAAATATATATCCCAGAAAAAACCCATTACAAACTACAATACCCCTTAGACAAATACATCACAAAAAATATTAATTCCATTTATTAATATCCATTTTAATATAATTTACATCGGTACATATACATATATGTAGATAATAAATAAAGCTCAAGGCGCTAACGAGTAACTGGTTTTCAAGAACATAAGGAATGGTTGCAAAAGCTCGCTATGAATTCTACAGTGAATCGCGTTGTCAAATGTTTGCGAGAAAAATCGGTTCAGTGCAATTGTGCTATAAATTTTTCATTTTGCAAGTATTTTTTGATTTAGAACCATTGTTAAGGCAATGTTTTGTATGAAATCGAGTTTGTTATTACGTTTTCTATTCTACGTTGAGTAAACTTATTTTGATCAATATTTCTTATGTGTTTGTGTTTTTTTATTCTTTTTTTGTTAGCTAGTTTGTTAGTATACTTGCTGTATCCTGCATATAACAGTGTAGGGAGAAAATACCTAGTGTCGAGACACTACGTTCTCGGCTCTCCGTCAGGATTATAAACGTTGCGTGTTGAGTGTCGGTAACCAATAGCCGCGCTTTACCTTCTTAACAGAATTGATTGACCATGTTAACAAAACAAATAAAATTTAGAATTTATCCTCAAGTGGGATTCGAATTGACAACTTTGTCGCTTAAAGTGAAGACTAGCTCTACTGCACCACAATCGCCTTCTCTAATATATGTGTTTACCAATAATGTAAATATTGACCGAATTTCAAGTTGTGGATGAAAACAAATAAATCTCTGACACTGATGTAACTTTAAAACTTCTCAACACTTCGCCATAAAATATCTAAAGTAGATACAAAGTGTACCTATTATAAATATCACATGAGCCTTACAAAACCGAGCGAACCAATGAAAAATTCATACAATCAAAAATCAAAATTCAAAGTTGTTTTGGAGTGTAATGAGCGGGAAGGAGGTGTCCAAATAAAATAAACATTTCGTTCGCGCCGAATAAATAGACGGCCGTTGTATTTGCATGACGTGTTTGCTGTTTGCTGTGGATGATAGAATTTCCGTTAAACGTTCTATTTTTGGGGTTCCGTACCTAAAAGATAAAAAAGAAACCCTGTTACTAAGCCACTGTCTGTCTGTCCATCACCAGGCTATATCTCATAAGATGAAATTTTCACAAACTATGTATTTCAGTTGCCCAAACGAACAAAAGTTTGTTTCACAAACTATATATTAAAAATAAAGAAGATAAAAATATTTCATCAGTGTAATACATACGTTATGAAATAGGTACGGAACACTCGTTGCGCGAGTACTATACGCACTTGACCAATAGTTTTATTAACTATATTCAATATATTTCCTGTAGTATATATTGATCGAAAAGTTCTTTAGCCAACACTAGTAAAAGACTTGACGAAGTCACGAGTAAAAGTCCTATCTTAGACCACATTCATAAATGTAAACTATTTCACTAATAGACGGTTTAAGAAAATGAAACTTCCAATTACGCACGCTTCAAGCATTTCTGGTTTTAATATCCACAAAGCTAGGGCGATAATAGCTTAACAATAATAATTTTGTTTGCCATTCTATATTTTCAGTACATTTCAATTCTGAACTTTCATTCGGTTGGAATAGAGTTTAAATTGATTTAATATGTTATAACAATGTAAAGGATAACAATGAATGTCTAGTGTTTTTGAAATCTAATTGTTTTTATAAGCTTGATTGGTCACATATCTTCTTAGCTCCCGCTTTCCGCTTCCCGCACGGCAGGATTGACAGAGGGAAGCTAGCACCCCGTTCTCGACTTGCTGACCAAAATTCCAAGACATTGCATATTGAATGACTCCACCACTTTACTTTACTAAAACGCCTATACTTAATGTGCTCGAATAGGAATCGAATCCCCAACCTACGCGTTTACAGCCGGCTGTTTCACTGTGTTTAAAGGCTATTAAATATCTTATGCTCGAAATAATATAAAAGTAAGACATCTATTAAAACTTAAGTAAAATAACAATAAGGACATTTACAAGTAATACAATTTTTTTACAATTGAATTGAAATTAAGTTTCAAGCTTTCAAAGCTTTCCAAATCAAAACTTTTGCGATGGATCCATCTCGCTGAATATATCAAACGGGATACATTCAACGGCACGGATTGTGTAAATTGTTAAAATGGAAACAAAATCTGGACAAAGTTGCTAATGAATAATTAAAAAGTTTACATTGAATACAACAATTATTTCCAAATCCTTGTTTTGTTACTATAATAGAATTTTTGATGGTGACTGACATTTTGATTAAAATAGGATTATTTCGAACGGGAATTATTAAATTATTTATAATAAATTCTATCAATCCCATACCTCCTAAATCCCGATTGGAGCTTAACGTCGCTCTCTGTGAGTGGAAACCATCGATTTCTTTATATCCTTTATATCACAGACACAGGCACTATATGACAAGGTCATGATGACCTTTAACCTTTTTATGATAAAAATTTTAATTGTGACAAGACTTTAACTACTTAAATAAACTGATATATCGTTATATAGTTTAGCTGTTTACTTTTCGTATAAATTTGTAAATTGACCATTTAAATTAGCACCTAGGAAAATGCTTGCGAGGTTACTAAGGCACATCTATGTATTTTATATTTATATATAAATTAAATTAAAGGGTCTGTTTGTAATTTCAAAATAAACTATGTGCTTTCAAGTGCATAGATATTTATACGTTACTAAAACACAAAATAAAATTTTCCGTCTTTCCGTTGGGCCGGGATAATCTCAGGAGCAACTGAACTGATGCTTATAAAACTTTCAAGAGAAGACGCGACTTAACATACTCTAGTTTAGCTTATGTTTTTAAATGATTATATTATTAGATATTTATAATTTTTACTAAATAATTTTTACTAAATATGTATTAAATATGTTAGATTTCTGTTATAATTTGCTATGTTCAATTTTATTAAAAAAATACCCTTTTTGTTTTTTTATGTTATGTTCTGGTAGTATTTTTTTTATCTTTAAATTTAACTTAATTTTATAATTGCCAGCCTCAAGGAAAAGTATATCACTGCAGAGTTCACCTGTAAGTGGAAGAACACCTTGCGCCCAATATTGGGTCATCTAACACCTAATTTTGTGTCATCTGAATTTGATTGTATTCTCATGTTGTGTGTTCATTCTGTTGGTGGACCAAATAAAATAAATAAATCAATAATTTTCATTTATATACATACTTTTTTCATAATTTTTCATAGATAAAGTGATTCGAAAAGAAATATATATGAAAATGTATATGAACAATATTCCATGAATTATATTAGAGTAAGTTTGAGATCAAGCGAGCGAAGCATTTTTTATGTTAGCGAGTATAGAACCTGTAACAATCGACGCTCTGGCACTACTAAGTCACTTGGGTTATTGTTTATTCACTCTAATTATATCTACACAATAAATTTAAACATTAAAATCCTATTATTACATTATTAGTTCTGTTATTATTCGGGTGCAAGAACTTAATTACATTTTAATACCAATCTTATCTTAATTGCCTTAGTAATATAGGTATTTTAGATAACCTGCGTAAGATTTTGTATGGCTATAAAATTTTTGTAACAGCTAGGGGAGAGCGGGGCTGATTGTAACAAATTTGGATTACGGTAATCAACTTTTTCGTACAATTTTTTATATTTTATATTTGATATTATTTATACAGAATACATTCTATGATATTAGTAATAATCTTTCCTAGTCAAATGAATGCTTTCAGAAATAGACATACTTACACCACGAGTGGCCAAGTATTAAGAGAGCTGGGATAATTATTAACATACTAAAATTATATCAAATAAATATTTTCTAAAAATATTTCATTGTCTTTAATATATAACAAATCAGCAGTTCTCATAATAAACAACTTAAATATTAAATATATTCCAGATAAAAGCCTCAGGTCTTCAAATAGAAAAAGTCCTAATCTTTGGCCAGCTCTAATTTATTATGGCATAGCTTATTTAAATAAAACACATTTATTTTTTTTATTTTTACGCTTTATCCGCAAGATGAAACTTAAAAGAACAAACTTTGTTTTTTTCACTTTTCGTCCAATTTTCGATATAATCAACCGCTGAATGGGAATCGAACCCATAACCGTTGCGCCACTAGTTCCTCTTAAAATAATTGTACTATTAGCTTACTATCGGTCTATAGCAATCATTAGCTTTCTGCGTGAATAACATTGAAATTATGACAATCTTTTGTCTTTGAATTCGAACTTTACTTTAAAATTTATCGTCTGCTTCGTTTAAACCTATTATATTTTTAAAGACCTAACTTCAAATTGTTGTATCAAACAGATTTTAGTACACATTTTTTTATTCTCAAGTATATTTCTGAGGCAGCGGGAGAAAACCTTATTATACTTCTTGACACTTGATAATAAAAATATTTACCCATTTAAAGTCATTTTTTAACTACATATATCAAAAAATAAAATGAGAACCATTTTATTAAACAAGCTTTGAATCCACAACCACCATTTTTTGATCAATTTGATTTTCGATCGAGTCTTTTCCTCTTTTGAAATGCCTTTTTGTAGTTTAACACAATAAGATAAAGGATAACCTTTATAGAAGGAATAAATGCTGTGGAGATGCGATCTTTAACTGACCGAAGCCGCAATGAAATCCTATATAATGGCAAGTACTATTGAGGATGTCACAGTGAATGAATGAAGAAGAACGTACTCAGGTAGTTAGGGCATATCGATAAGCAATATATATTATACAAGTCAGTCAGTGGTAAAAGTCAGTGGTAAAAGAGGTAGGAGGTTCTCGACCTTCGAGAAAACATTATCGATGAAATTAGAACAAGGTCAAGTTTAGTATTATCTCAATAGGGATAAAGCGTGAATCTAAAATAATGCTAATAGGGGGAAGGAAGATAACCCTCTCCCCTCTTCCTAAGAGTGATCAGACCTGGTTAAACTGATATCAGAATTTTTTTAGCTATATTTTGTTGGTATATAGTAGGGAAGACATAGACAGAGAGCGGATTTAAATACGGTTAAAACCGATCATACAACAAATTCTCTTATCCGAGTTGAGTATGAACGCACTCCTCATCAGTCATCTCGTTTATAATCAGATGCTGTTCCACTGCATCATAATACCTTCTCATATATTTAAATACAAAATGAGAACCCGTTACCACCCTCTATAAATGTAGAGTCAGATATATATTTATTTTACCGAACAAGTTTCTTATAAATATTTTCTCATTTCAACAAAATTTCAATCAATTTGCTAATGCGTTGATACCGGCCCTTTTGGGCAGATCATTAATCGTCTACCTACAAACAATGACATTTATCAAGCACTAATTGACAGACCGAAGTAGGTCGAATACGAATTGTAGTAGACTAGTACTAGTCTGTACATTGTAGCCTTTATTGCTTTGAGTCAGCCTACATTTTCTTTTAGAATTTATTTATATTCAGTATAAATAGTAAATTTTATTAAGATATTGATGTAAAATAATCATATATGTTGTGATACAAATTGTATCAAATGTTATGACAAAAAACAATTGAAGGTGGAAATTTTTTCGTTTTCGCCATGTTTAGATAGAATCGTTGCGTATTTGCTTATGGAGAACTTGTTCGAAGTTCTGCGGCTCAAGGCGTGCCACTTGAGCAGAGTTTACTTTGCCAATGGAGAATGGAGAAGAATGGAGACTGATCAGTTAAATATAGAGGAAGTTACACTTCTAAGACTAGTTGAACTGCATTCAAAGCGTATTCTGACAAAAGCTTTCTTTTCACAATGTCACATCACAATGGCGTGACTAAAGTATTTCAAGTTAATTCAGTTCAGTTCAAGTCTATAGCTATAGCATTTTAAGAATAAAAAGTGACATATTAAAAAAACACTTGTTGAGCTTTCGTTTCTCGTCTCAACAGAAAGGCATCAAAATGCTTTATGCTAATTGTAAATTTGAAAGCGCTAGTATAACAATAACATGAATATTCTAAAGTTACACGAAAACTTAAAGCTTATTTTGAACAGTTTTATATTTCTCTTTCGACTTATTATGTTATTGTCCACTTAAGACAATTAATTCCCGCTATCTCAACTCAACGCCGAGCTTTTTCTTATTACCAGAGTGGGGGAATGAAATAGGAATCAAATAGGAATCGAACCCACAACTGTCGCAATTACAGGTAGTTGACTGAGCCTAGTCTGCTGAGTCGCTACATGGCACCTCATAGTACTTAATAAGTATTTGTTTTATTATTATGTGAATAAGGGATTCTATATATTTACAAATATATTATTTCAAATATGAACTTTAAAATAAATGGAGCTGTATCCTCAAAATGTACTTAATAATAAAATATATTTATGCGTAACTGGTCTCCCAGACATACAACGTTTCTACTTAATTGGAAAGTATATAACAAAGTGGTATTTAACTAGATTACAAATGTCAACAAAACAAGTATAATCGTGGCTCAGAGGCACTCGGGGAGAATAAATTATTTGAATTTTTACGCTCTAGTAACAAGTCAAGACGCGCGGCGTTGAATTCCGCCACTTAACACCTAAAGCTCCGCCTACCCTGCTACGCCTACCCTGATACAGCGTGTTCTATATAAAATGTATCACATTAGAAATACATATATAGACAAACATATGATTAACTATAATTCCGCACGCGACTTTGCCCTGTGACGTTCAATATGCACATGAGATAAATCTCCAAAAATCTAAAAACAATGTTTTACATAATTTTTAATTTTTACATTTGTACCTGTACCATTTACGTATATTTTATCCCTTCCTATCCACCTAATCTAATCCAGATTATCCAAAATTTCTTAGTACTCGCTTAAGGTCTACTAAGAACTTATTTAAGACTTCACATTTTTAAATACCAGATAGATAGTAACAGTTTTATTTTTCTATAGTAAATAGTGTATATCTTATATATATATATATATATATATATATATATATATATATATATATATATATATATATATATATATATATATATATATATATCATACGGTCATACATATCATATACTATATGTATAGTCATAGTCTATATCATTCTTCACTTATCGTGTCAGCGGAAATTTCAAACAAATTGGGGTACCTCTGGGTTAATTAAGAATTATACCTTTATATAACAGGACGTGCGAAGGGCCGATTGGTGATTTTTAGCATTTTGTTAACTTGCAACATATAGCAGCGTCTCAACAACTCAACGCCGCGCAACGCAACTCTACGCCGCACTTCGTCTATTAGAGCGGAAAAATAAAAAAAAATGATATAACCATTCCCCCCAGGCAACATCAGAGCTGTTCAGAAGATTGAGGCGGTCATAGTGTCTATATTATTTAGTGGTTTTGACATATGTCACATCCTTCCATAAGGATTCCGAATCTTCCGGAATATCCGAAAATCGATTAGGAACGGAGCCCTACCAAGGATTCCGTCCCGAAACCCTTATCTTCCCACCAACAAAGTATAATTATCTTATACAAATTTATATTATTTACCCACTTGAGGCCATTGAAATTGATTTACTTGCAGGTTGTCAATAATAAAATATATTGACCATATATTTCTTTGGTTTGGTACATTGTGTTATTTTTTATTGATAAAGGGAATACGAACCCAAGGACCAAGAAAGTTACCTTTGCCCATGGACATATTAAACATCAAAGCCGTTGAGGATGTATTGCTGGCCTTGAAGGGGAAAGCCCTTAAATTGTAGCGCTAAGAAAAAAGCTCAAGGTAAGGAGTCATTGGAAAAAAATGACCTCGCTCGATTCCATGTTATATTGTTGAACAATATTATTTATTATAAAATTTTATGTATAATTGTATGGCTTTTTCTTTATTTATATATAAAATCAGTACTTATTATTTCGTGTTTAAAGACTATTAATTATATAACAATATAAATTAAATACTATATTTGAAGTATATTCAAACACGAAGCTTCCATACTAAAGCGTTTATATTTACGTCAAATGAAATGAAAAGCTTTTTATTATAAGAGCACATATTGACCTTATTAGTTTTTAGTACTAACCTAAGAAGTAATAGAATATTATAGTAGTAATTTCTGTAAATTAGTATAATACTAGTCTCTTCCTGCAAGTTAAGATAGGCACTAGTACTAGTCTCTACTAGTCTCTGCTGTCTGTCTGTTTGTCTGTCTGTCTGTCTCTCACGAGGCTGTATATCAGAAGACGTGACATTTGTTGCCGCTAGAGCAAAAATTACTAAAATAAAAAAAAATATTGACCGAAATTTTTTAATCTTTTATGAGTAAAAATATTTACATATATTTGTACGACGCGACTTCATTTGTGTGAATTACGAAATGTAAAATGTGCTTTTATCACTTTCCCGAATGAAATTCTAGACAGCGTGTCATAGTGTTGTTCAAAGACTAATTAATCCACATTTCAAATTAACATCTTAGACACTCAGTGGTTTCTGTGGGTTTTACACACACGTATATATATATATATACATATATATATATATATATATATATACATATATATATATATATATACATATATATATATATATATATATATATATATATATATATATATATATATATATATATATATATATATATATATATATATATATATATATATATACTGTAGAAATTGTAAAGGTCAAAAGTGTTAGATATGATAGAAGCTATTCTTAACGGCCGGAAGACCTCATAAGCTCTTAAATGAAAGTTCCGGGATAAAACAGTAAAGGTTTTGCTTCAATTATAAACATCAACGGACGGATTATTTCTGAAAAGATATACAGAGTTGTGTTTAATTAAGAAAGTTTGTTGGCTTTGAAAAGTTTTACAATGTTTTCTTTACCTGTATATGTATATAATATTTAGATGTATATTTTAATATTTCTGAAGTTATATATTATTCATATGTTAACAAAAGGTGAATATTTGGAAACGTATAAAAAGTACGTAGCAGGAATTGAACCAGTCACTTTTAAAAAGCTTACAAGTGCTCCTCGCCAGTTCAGCCACAGGTTTCTTATCGAGTTCAACTAACGAACGTCTAAATTCTTCTACAAGGTATTTTATAACTTACATTTTACATAGTTTATTTGGCTAGAGTCTAGACTATTTGAGCAGTTTTAAAGAGGCGCGGGTTCGAGTCCTGCTATGTTTAAATTTGTATGACGCAAAAAAACGCAATTTGTCTCTAAAATGGGTAGAAACTTAGTAATTCACACCACTATCATAGTCATCTAGGCGTGAGGGTCCTAACGTAGCTTACGTTGAAATAATTTTTTTTTTAGCTTCACGCTGTATCCCGCACATAGCAGGGTAGGCAGAGGGAACCGTAGGCAGAAGAAACCTAATGTTAAGACACTCCGTTTGCCATTTTCTGCCTTTCGAAACATTGCGTTGCGGAGCTCAACGTCGCGCTTTGCCTTGTTGCCAGAGCGAAGAACATGGAAACAATTCATTCTCCCCTTATGGGAATCGAACCCACAAGCCGTCGCGTTTACAGGCAGGCGCTGTGCTTCTGCGCCATGACGGCCCTAAAATTCTATATTACTTCTACGCCTGTCATAATTTATTAACTCAAATATCCGCTACCCAAACACTTACTGAGATTGATAATTTTGCAAGAGAGAATGCTATTTATTAAATATTTGAACGTCTTAAAAATGTTATTCAACACTAGGGAAAGACAAATATTTTTATATTAAAATCGTCAAACTACTTAAGCTAGCTTAAGCAATATCTAACTAGATTAAACTTAAACTAAAATTTAAATCAGGTCTCATACTAATGTTTAATCTATGACTTACGAGATTATATTTATATTATATTTGTAGAATATCTGTACAATATCTGTAGAATATCTGTAGATTTTTTCTAAAAATAAAGTCTATACAATACAACATTAAATATACGTAGTATAGATTGGGTAAATAAGCTCGAGGCGTACCGCAACAGATGTATATACAAATATTTGCGTAATTTGATTTGTGTTGTGATGTTAAACATCTGGATAAATTAATTCGGTATATGAGTGAAGTGAGCGTACATTTTTAACTTTCAGCGGAATATTTTTGTAAAGAATATTTTTTTATGTATACAATTTTAACCGAGGCCATATTGGCGTATGTCAGTTAGACGCCAGTCTGACTGCTAACACAATGGTCTGATGATTTCTTGTAAGGGAAACGAATTGTTATATTTAACTCTTTATTATATTGTATTTAACCCTCTGGTATTTTAAATACAGCGTACAGATCCGCCACTTTACCAGCCGTTCGATTTATATTACATTTTAATGAGATTAAAAAAAACCCCGGCCTATAATTCCTTACATTACAGTTAAAAATATTTTTATTATATAACAAATTGGCCACAAGTATAATAAATATATACCAGCCCTTAACGTTTTAGAACTTAAATATTAAGTTAATTAATGAACTGGTGTCATTTGCAGGTCTCGTATTTTAACAAGTCAAAGTATGCAAAATATAAAAAGTTGTAAATCCACTTCTAGATATGATGTCAAATAAAATAGATATAAATATCTGTTACAAATAACTAACTTTATTATGCAATTATATGATTTAAGGGTGTGAAAATAAGCGCTCATTAACGGTGTTTGGGGCCTTTTTTTGGAATGTAAACGCAATGATTTTGGGGTTTGATTCCTACTTGAGGACAATTAATTATTTTAATTTTATTTGCTATGGTAACAAGACATAGCGCGACGTTGAGTTTCGCTACTCAATTCGCTAAGGCAGAAAGTAAGGTCAAATGCCCTAACACTAAGCTTTCTCTACCAATACTGCTACATAGAGGATATAGCGTGAATCCAATAAATTAAAAAAGTACTTTTAATGTATTAAAACATTTTTTTTAAAAACAAACAAATATTTCTATATGTCTAGTACGAAAATATCCCGTTTTATACATTAATATATTCAATTTATTTTTTCTAAACTCCCAACAGAGCGGAAAAGATGGCTTGCATTAATGGAAACATATAATGGAATAATGGAAAATGTTACATTATGTTTTAACTTCGTAAAGCTATTTATTTAAGCGAAAGTAAACAAGTTAGTCATCATCTTAAATTAAACTCGAAGCTTAAAATTTCAATCGTTTCGAAATGTATATTAATTATTATACAAATTGTTTTATGAAGAATTAAAAGAATATCCGAGATATCCGGCTTATCATTGGATATATATACAAACCAACAAACCAACTTCCGCTAAATTTTTAAATTTTTAAATTCACTTCTAGCTAAATTTTGATGGAAGTACGGCAAAAATGAAGCATAAACGTTCCAAGCCCGTATCAAAGTTAGAAATTTAATATTTTCTCTGCTCTAAAGGACTGCAAGCCTGGATATTTGATATTAATTCTAAACATCCAGGCATAAATCCTCGACGCGATCTTGAAATACGGAACCCAAAAAAATTTATGAAAATATCCAAAAACTAACGCTTCAACGTTTTTCTATAAATATATTAATTGCTATAAATATATTAATATGCATTAATTGCTATTAAAGACGATTTTTGCATCAATAAGGAGTAAAATGCATTTTTTATTAGATTAGATACGTGTAAGGCATTAACCTATATCCATTTAATGACGACAAGTCCCATAATTCTATATAATAAAGTTAAGTAACTTTAAAAACGTGTTAGAACTTGCCCGAGATTTTATTTCATATTGTATATTTTGTATACTGTGGTTGATCTGGATAGAAAGAGGGAACCTAAAGTTAGAGAGAACCTAAACACTCCGTTTCCTCTTGAGTGATGAGTGTCTGAACTCAACGTCGATAAGTGTATTTTTGTAACTCTATATATATATATATATATATATATATATATATATATATATATATATATATATATATATATATATATATATATATATATATATATATATATATAGACTAGATCACTAGAGGCTCTCATATTAATGACGTGAACGAGATTTTATTTATCTATTTGTATTAGTGAATAATACGATAATAAATGACTAAAAACACTAATAAAATTTTATTTATTTATTTCATTTATTCACTATTTACAGTCACATTCTCAGTTCACCAAAATTTTCATTAATGCGTTAATTTCTAATTATTAGAATTAGTAAACTTGGTAGCGCCAATGTTAAAAAATTTAAACAAAATAAAAATTACATTAATAAAAATTATATGAGCTTATTCTTTGAAAAGAAATATGTACATACGAAGCTACATTAGTATTATCAAATACTTATCTGTATCTATAAAAATCTATCAAAAAAATATCTATAAAAAAATCTGTATATATAAAATACTGTTATTAAGAGTGACTGACAGACACAGCCAAAATTAGAAAGCTTTTGAAATTCGTCACGTAGTTTCCTTGGGGACTGTACAATGAAATCCCGAAACACTTATGGGAAAGGGAAAACAGAATTTTTACTCCAATAGGTGATTAAAATCAATATATATATATATATATATATATATATATATATATATATATATATATATATATATATATATATATATATAATGAGTATTTCGTTTACCGCCCATGATATAAAACAGTTCTTTATAGAAGAATGTTACGATCTTTTTTGTGTGCAACATTTCTATTTTTACGCAAACATCAAAATAACGTGGAGGTTAATTTATAAGCGTAAATCATGTTTATGTTTCGGCGTACTTTTTACGAAAATTGTCTAGATTTTAGGAAAAGCTTTTTTTAGCCTTTTTAAAGCTTTTTAAGATCTAGTAATTTCTACCTGTTTATTGTAATGTAACTATTGGAATGGTTAAAAGGAAGAATATTAATATAAGGCACTCACATAATATATATGTAGATATCGTGGAGCGATCTGTTTGTGATTATAAACGGAAAGTGTGAGTTCAATCCTTAATTGGGGGAAATATTAATTTTATTTTATTCGCTTGGATAATACGACAAAGTGCTGAAAAGTAATCTAGTTCCTCTATTGAGCACTAAGTGTATCAAATTCGAGTTAGTTCGTATAGAGTATGTTGACATTACATTCCCACTGTCAAACTTGCTTTGCGGGATAGAGGTTTAAGTAAAAATAAAAAGAAAAAACATACTAGCTTTAGTCTTCGACTTAGTCCGCATAGTGATATGTATATTAGTAAGTTGTAATTGTATGTAGATGGGATATTTTAAGTTCCCGAAGAAATGCTATCGGCTATAGCCTTCCTCGAGTATTGGTTCCTGAGATTAAGCAGTTCCTGAGATTAAAACTAACAAAACAAACTTATCAGCTTTATAATATTAGTAAAGACTAGTAGCTATTATTTCATATATTAACAAACCATTTCACGCTAATGAAAAAACCTGTTAAAACACATTTTTTCTCTGTAAATAAAAGTTCCTATAGTCGAGCTATTACTGCAATTGCTATAAATAAAACTACATCAGCTACAACACTTAAGAGACCTTTAAATAGAACAACATTTAATGTACGGAACACTACGTGCAAGTCCGATTCGTACGTGACAAGTGTTGTTAACTTAATGTGGGCGGAACTGTATATTATTAATTTGTATTGAAGAGACGATTCCAACTTCCTTTAATTGTGTGTGTGTGTAAGACGTTTTTCCTTCTTTTCTTTAGTTGATAAGTCTTTAATATATATAATTCGCTTATCGTCTTGTTTTTTTTTATTACGGTTTATCTTAAATAGATATGAGGGCAGAGAGATATTAGTGCTAAAACACTCCGTTCTTTGCCTTACGTCCAAATTCACTTCACTGTGTGTTAAATGACAGAACTCGACACAACACTCTGTTTTAGTACGGCAGAAAAATTAAAATAATTAATTATTAATTTTTAATTATTATTCCGAGTGGGAATCGAACTTACTACGATCAAGTCTACAATCGTTACTCTCGATTTCTGATTATACAAATTTCGGCATATTTCAATCAATGTGAGACACCACACCTGTTGCCAATTTCTTTATTACAGTGGGCCGGTTCCCACCACTTGCTGATAAAGTTCCAGATAGGTAATATGTTCCATTGTCTGGCATATAACCAACAAATTTTGGTTTCACATGTCTCATATAGAAATATCAAGCAGATAAAGACCTGTTCAAACTATCAGCCTTTACAGCATTAACTAATTAGTAACTATCTGAAACTTTATCCGTTACCGGTAAAATTGGCCCTAATTCATCAATTTACAGCATCAAATATTTATCCTACTGAGCTCGGAACAGTGCTCAAGCTCAATAATACAATCCGTCGTCTAACTGTTGTGGCGCTGAGGTATAGCGTCTGCATATAAACGCAACAGTTTGTAGGTTCGATTCCCACTCGGGGAGAATTCATTCATTTTAATTTTCTTCGCTCTGCCACGCAATGCCTGTGTGAAGAGTGTTTTAACACTAAGTTCCTTCAGCCTACGTTTCGCTTAGCCTACCCTACTATGTGCGGAATACAGTGCGTTCAAATAAACAATACAATCAAAGTTGAGGTTAGTTGTCAAAGTATAGAACAGTGCTGCCATAACAAGTCAAAAGTTATGTAATATATAAAAATTATGAAAACCCAACCTATACCAATTGGCAGAAAATGACACCTCTGAACTATGATAGAAATGTGGTATATAACAAAAAAATCATAAATTCGAATCTACATCCTTCTTTTTGAACTCTGTTAGACATTAATCTATATGCCAGTTATAGTATCGCATTTACTGTGAACAAGCCTATTGTCTGTTTTTTATATAAAGCTACCTTATTATTAAATTACTAGAATCATAGAATTTATTATATGAATAAAAAATTATTGAGGAAAATATTTATATTATGTACATTCGATACGTGTGATCCGTAACTGTTCAAACAATCGTAACTCGATCATCCTGTATACATATATATACATACTTACATACATACATACATATTATATTGCTTTTGTGTAACATCGTCATAAGAAATGTATCTCAGAGCAAAGTATATATAGATAGTATTATATCTTCTTTAAATTGTATAAAACTACATTGGTTCCCATCAATACACTTATTTATTTACTTTTTATTTTTTTTTTAACTTTCACCCCGTATCTCGTACATAGTAGTAGGCAAAGAGAGATAAGACACTCAGCTTTCGAGATATTGCGTGCCACTTGGTCTCTCTCAACTCTACGTCGAGCTCTTCTTACTACAGCAAGGATATTAAAATATTTAATTTCTAGGCCTAACTTAAAGACGGAGCGTGATTTTTTTGCATAGACACCGTTGTTTTCGTATATAAGTAGTTATTTTTACTGTCAAAGTAAATAGCTACTTTTCTGTAAGATTTGCTGATGTTTTGTAAAATTTCAATTATTTCATAATATATTGAATTATTTTTTAAAAGATTTGTCTGTCACAAATTCCTAAATATTGTTTTTTCTTATATAATATAAGAACATATCTTCGTAGGTAGATAGATAGTGTAAAATAATCTTCAAAATGATTACATTATAGCAAATATCACATAAAATAGACGTTTTTGCTAAAATTACTGAATGAAGAGATCGTCGTCGACGCCTGAGCAAAGTGAGGATGGGTCATTATCACTTTATATGATTTACGGACAGGGCAGGCAAGGGCAGGATCGATATGAAATAGAGGACAAGAAAAGTTTTGCTCTGTCTATAGCACATTGTCTTTGAATTTTTCTGACATATGTATGTATTAAATTGTGTTACTTACTGCTTCGCTTCATAATATCTATGGTAATAGTATTTTTGTCTGAATCTCGTGTTTTGTTCTGCATATACTCAGATTAAGCATAGACAAGCAGACTTCTACGCTACGCAAAGACTTATTTATTTATTATTCTGCTATATATATATATATATATATATATATATATATATATAATATATATTATATATATATATATATATATATATATATATATATATATATATATATATATATATATATATATATATATAGACGAAAAAATAATAAAAAACTAGAGGAAAGTGACGAAAAATGATTTAAATATAATCTTTTCCCTGACTAGGAAACAAACCTATGACTGGGATATTCCAGCCAACCTGTTCCACTGCACGCCAATATCTTATCTTATAAATTGGCCGCATTTATTTGTTGAAACAAGACTCGACAAGACTCAGTCACGGAGGTCGGAGTTGCTGAAACGAACTAGACGTACAAACGAAAGTTGTAATTAAGAACTTCCCTTCCCAGTTTTGGCTTTCGTTCGGTGCTGAAATTTGAATATTATCATAGTTCTTTATAGATTAGCATTTTAACGAAGTGAGGGTATTTCTATTATCTTTACGATTATTTCAAGTTTTAGTTGTTAAATAATAAATATAATGTTTAGAAGCTGTTGGTACTTTGGTGTAGTGGGTTCTCTGTTTCTCTCTCTCTCTCCACTCTGGCGGGGTTGAGTTCCGCCATCCTAACTTGTAACGTCTTCAATTTGATTTGAAATGATTATAAAACCTCGAGCCACTATATATTACAAATTATATATATTATAGCAGGGTAGGCATCAGGAACCGTAGGTTAAAGGCACCTAGTGTTAAGACACTCCGTTCCCCGCTTTCCGCCTTTCGAGGCATTGCGTGTTGAATGGCGGCACTCATCGTCACGCTTGGCCTTGTTACCATTATTTCTCCCCGAGTGGGAATCGAACCCACAAACCGTCACGATGGTCCTTTGTATTATATAATTATATGTATTTGAAATTAATAATTTGAATATTTTACAGTAACCTATTAATTACTTTGCAGATATTATGTTAGAATGATTGATTCTGTAAATTATATATTGTCATAGATAGATAAGGAATAGGGATGTACCAAATATAAATATGGCTTTTAGTAAATTTTCTTAGAAAATAATTGTAATATTTAATCTATGTAATATTATTTATGACGACGACAAGCTTCGCGTTTTATCCCCGATATAGCAAGGTAGGAAGAGGGAACCTAGTGTTAAGACACTCCATTCTACGCGGTTATTACATTAATATTAAAAAATCATCTAGTTAATACTAATTTAATAAAAATGGTAAAGTATTGTTTTGGTGGTTATTTGCCATTGAAGTGGTTTGTGATGACTCAGCAGGTGTGCATCACTTGGTATCATTGACATTGTTGTATAAGATTCACTTATAGTCTCCAGTGATGATATGTTTTTAATTTTTATATAGTATTATTTTTATATAGTAGTAATTTTCGTATAGGATTCACTGGGTTTAAGCAATAAACTGAATCAAATATTCAGCTTCTTAACGAGCCCAGCATGCTTAAAACTCTTTTCCATAGTTGTATGTGAAATATTTAACTCCTCTGCCGTCTGTCACGTAGTTACATAATGATCCGCTTTAATTATTATTTTGATTTCATCCTCATTAAGCTGAACATGAACTGGTCGACCTGAACGCTGGTCGTCTTTAAGATCATCTCCAGAATGGAATATATTGAAATCAATTTTGGCATTGTCTTTTTTTTGTTTTTTTTTTTTCACCAGACGTATCACGTAAATTTTTGGTGGCTTGAACCGTGTTCTGTCTTTTACGAAAATGATAAAGCTTTTGCTTATATATATTCTTATAGTCAATATTTTCGTTTTTGCACGCCATATTAATAGCGAGATAAAAAAGTAATCTTAAGAAAACGTTTAAGCAATGAACTTGTTGGGTAGGTAAGGTTGATAGCTAACATACATGAGAAAAAGATCATAACACAAAGGCGGTATCATAAAAATGGAAGTGATAGAATATATATATATATATATATATATATATATATATATATATATATATATATATATATATATATATATATATATATATATATATATAATATAATATAATATATATATATATATATATATATATATATATATATATATATATATATATATATATATATATATATATATATATATATATATATATATATATATATATATATATATATATATATATATATACTACACGATTATGGAACTGCATCCTCTTATATTGAATTCTTGAATATAATATATCTTCTATATCAGTATCTTGACCAGACTCATGTCAAGATGTAAAATGAACACAATATTTACTTTTAATTCACATTTATTTACCAAAAAGTGCTTTTCACTGAATCTACCCTGTCTACTATGAAAGTATTTGTATTCCTACACAACACCACCACCTACAGTCTTACTTATTAATCAAATATGTAAAAAAATATCAACTATATTTTTTTATAAATTTTAATATTATAGACAAAATATTTAACAATTTCCGTTAGACAAATTATTTATGCGTTAAATTCCGAAAATGTCCTGAAAATTGGACGCTAAGTGGTTAACGGGGTCTTAACATTGGGCTCACTCTGTCCATACTGGATATCTAAAATGAAAATCGATTTTAAATAAATCAATATATAAATTACTAATATATAAATGCCAAAAGAAAAATCGATTTTGTATAAATCAGTATATAAATTATTTCAACTTTATCAGTCCTTCTATATCATTACTGTTTCAACTCCTTCGCACAAACAGATTATACTTCAACCAAGGACACCCAATTGTTCATTTATGGTTTATTTATTCAAAACAAAAGTAAAGTAGACTTTATTGCTTTGTCTTAGGTGATAATTTTAATTTATTTAGCAATCGTCCTATTACCGTCAGAGGGCTCACAAAGGTAGGGATGTCAGAATAATTAATTAATGAATTTTTAGTTTTATTGTTTATTCGACAAGGTGTAATTTGTTTTGAAGCTTATGTACCATGATCTTTAAACAATTCTTTTGAGAAATTATAGGTAGGGTAGGCAACTAATGGCTAATTGGATATTTAAGGTTTTAACGAAATGCGCAGTTTTTATTGCTTTAGACTCGCTGGCTCAGCTCGTTAAAACTTAAGGGAATTTTATTGGCTTTTTATACCTAGGCTAGACTAATTATCTTGTACCTAATCTATTTTATTTCGATCGATCCGTTTTTATATGTATGTACGAGTTGTCATTCGATATTTTGTTTGTGTGGATTTTATGACGGAACGTAAAGTCGTCTCCTCCTCTTTCTGTAGGAATTTCCGTAAATCCTCTCTCAGTGTCCCTCAAACTCTTTTTCATTATTTTTTCTTTTTAAGGATATTAGTGTTAAGTATACTATGTATGGCAATTACAATGACAAAAGCATGTTGTGTTTACCTTTATATAGTTGTACAATTACTTCTAAACCTTGTTGCATGTATTAATTATAAGAGCATTATTGTAACAACTGCTGGAGAAACTTAAATAAATAAAAAATAAAAAAATAAATAAATAAAACTCCCCAAGAAACCAATATGCCAAATTTTAGCATTCTCAGCAGTGTCTGCCGTGCATTATGTATGTAAGAAGTTGTTCCCGTTGAAATTTAGGAAAAGCACACTACTCAACGATATGCCAAAATTCCTGGTTTTCACACTACACGATTTCTTCTATGTATATACAATGCATAGAAGTCAGTCAGTCACTCTTTAACGGAAAAGTTTCATTTGTGTAAATAAGATATATTAATATATTCCATAAAAAATAATAAGGGAAATCACTGGAAAAACGTTAAAAACACTTCTTAATATATCTCGAATTGTGTTGACGTAAATAATAAATACAATCACCGTATACTGGATCAACCCACCTGTATTATGGACATTTCACTAAAAGATCCTTTTCCAGAAAAGGACCTAACCTATTTACCACAACGGCGTACTGGCGTTTTAAATCTTTATCACGCATTTTAGTGAATAATTTATAAGCTATATATCGAATTTGGTTAGGTAGAGAGACGAGCTCGAACAGCGGAGGTGAGCGTTGATGGGCTATCAGGATATCAAGCTTTTTTCCTATGCTGTGTTTTAAAGTAGATTAAAATTTTTGATATTAATTAAAGATGACCCCCATGTTTTTTTTAGAAAAAATGTATTGATCAAGACCACGTGGAAGTATAAAGCTAAAATTAGTATGAAATATCTAGTTTTATAGTCTTTAAATAGACACAGAAGAAATCATATTTCCAAGAAAATGGAAAAATCCATAATCGAAAAATGCGGGCGTTTCTGCTTCATTTTGCTCGACATGTCATCAAAAATTATAGGAAAATTTGGCAAGGAATAACTAACTCTAAGTCCGAAAAAAATATATCCGAAAATAAGAAATTTATAGATACATCATAAAAAAACCATTACAAACATATATCTGTAGGTAATTTGATACAAAATTAGTGCATATATCCGCAAATTTAATATTGTAAAATATATACCTTCTGTGAATCTACAATTGTTATATGTAATTGGTATGAATCATCGGTACGACTCGCACTTGGCCGATATATTAAATTATTGTTTATATTAAGGATCTATTCCATTTAGGCGGAACACGGATAACGGCGTGCTAGAAGACTAGTTAAGACTTTCTGTTTTGAAAATTAAGGACAAGTAATAGTTAGGATTGATAGATAAGCTATTTGTATTGACCAAAAATAATTTATGTTTTCTTTTTTTTCAGATTATTGAAGCGTTAGCCGAGATCTCATTTGGTAAGTAAGCTTAAGCTTAAGTAAGGTAAGCTTGATTTTAGACGTTTATCTATTAAGTTTCAGTTTCTTACACAAATAATTTTTATACAGCTCACACGAATCGACTCGACACAATTTTCTTATTGCAGTAGAAACTCGATTAATTATTAGATGAAGAAAATCCTAAGTACTTTATGGCTTCACTTATAGCTTATGGTCTAGGATTTGTAACTAGCCTGAAAAGGCTTTGTAACTTACATTAAAGCTCGCCTCCTTTTTCCGAGCACCTCTCTCTACCTAACCCAATTTAAAGTAACTATACCAAAGCTGCCTTTGGTACACGCTTATAAACGAGTTCTAGACAAGAACGTGGTATATAAGCCTGTGTAGTTTTAGTTTGCTTTTTTGTTCACTTATGTTTGTTAGTCTGATAAACTGTAACAAAGAGTCGAGTCTGTATTTTTTTAATTTCTTTTAAGTCAAATTTGTTTAATCTTGCCAAAAAAATCGCCATGTTTATATTAAATTAATAATATTTAGTGTTGATGTATTAGATTTTGTTTTCATTTTATATATATATCTCGAATTATTTGTAGGCAAAACGATAGTGATAAGACAATTTGTTATACAAGTTTACTAGCTGTTACCTGCGACTTCGTGTTCATAGAACTACCACTACGGGTAAATTTGTTTGTAATGAGTAGGCTCTGAAACTATACTGGACTGATTTTAATGAAGCTAGAATATGGATACATTGAATCATTGGGAAGTTCCATTTATATCTATACCAAAATTTATTACAATCACTTCAGCTGTTTACGCGTGAAAACGTAGCAGACAGACAGAGTTACTTTCGCATTTATAGTTGTTAACGAATTATTGTTGTTATAGTTTAATCCTAGACTCATGATGTGAAAAACATAATCTGTTTGTATATTATATAAAAAAGTAGAACTTTTTTTGTTTCAACCCGCTAATCTCAGGAATTATTGATTCAAATATAAAATAAATCTTCTTCTTCATGTCTTTGTCCATTTATCAAGAAAGGCTACGAAGGCTATAGGCCATATTATGTCGCGTTAGTCGTTTTGGTATAACCCACTGTAGCACGGTCGTAGTACGGTCAGAGTAAGTAACTAGGTCACGCACTTAGAATGTCTCGTGTCATACACAACTTTCTTTCCATTTGACCACGAGGGCGAAACTGAAGCCAAAATCTATTTTTTAGATAAAATCTTTTCCTTTTTCCCCACTTTTAAAAAACGTCCTAAAAAGTTGTCGATACTTATATAATAAAAAAATATTATATTTATATAATTAATAGCTTAGAGATACATTCAGATGATCTTAACATAATAGAGGAATCAGGACTACCTAGAGATTATATGAGAAAACGTTGGTGACATTCGTTTAAGCAAAAGAACTTCTGACCTACTATTTATTAGTTGCTATTATACATTAAAAATTATATTTAATATTATAGTCCCCAACTGTTTGAAAGCAAGTGCTACAAGCGTATATTGTGTCCGGCTTCACAGCTCTTGCAATTTAAGAATAATACTAAAATATCGGTCAAGTGCGAATGTACTAATTTTATATGAAATAAACTATAGGTACAAGTTGTAATGGTGTTTTTCTGCGATAAACCTATAAATTTCCAATTAACACATGTTTCCCTTTATTTATAGTATCAGTTTGAATCCTTACCAAAATTTATAATTCTAGGTCAACGGGCGATAGCATACACAATACGGTCAAAATGAAATATGAGGATTTATCATAAGCTTGGCTTGCATTTACTTAGAAATTTGATTTTTTCAGCTTATTAGTTCACTAAAAGAGAGAAACTTTTTACTAAAAAGTTTAGTAAAGAGAATTTTGACTTGAAAGTTTTCATTTTAAATTTTATCTTTCATTTTCACTTTTACGTAATCTTGACAAAAAAGGTATACGTACAGAAAGACAGACGGACAACAAACGTTTCTCTTTTTTTTTCTTCTTCTTCCCCTTCTTCTCTTTAATATTGTATTATTTTTATATTAAAGTATAATATTATAAATTTGTCATGCATCCATTCTTACATATTATCGACAAAAAAAAATATGATATCTATATTTTTATGTACAGTGTAGGATTTAACAGCTTTGGTTGAGCTTTTCTCGGAACCGAGAGCTTATGCCGTTTTGATTTGAACGTGTATGTAGTTGTTACAATAACTTCAAACGGGTTTACATTTTCGAGTAAAATCAATATTTTTATATAAAACTTATTTATATAAAAAATATTTTTCTTTTTTTTATAAAAAATATTTTTCTGAAAAATATTATAAAATATTAATATTTTTGCCATTATTCCGCAATAAGGACACAAAATTATTTTTAGAAAAAGTATAATTGATTGTTATGTGGCGTGGTTTGAACCTGGCGCCTCTTAGAAGCCGTCCAAGCGTTATGATCATTAAGCCATATATATACGTATATATATATATATCTATATATATATAATATATATATATATATATATATATATATATATATATATATATATATATATATATATATATATATATATATATATATAATATATATAATATACTATATATATATATATATATATATATATCTATATATATATATATATATATCTATTAATATATATATATATATATATATATATATATATATATATATATATTATATATATATATATATATATATATATATATACGTATTCTACATATCAAATTACGTCCAAATTATTATTTTTTTTAGCTTCACGCTGTATCCCGCACATAGCAGGGTAGGCAGAAGGAACCGTAGGCGGAAGGAACCTAGTGTTAAGACACTCCGTTGCCCACTTCACGCCTTTGAGGCATCGCTTGCTGAGTGGCGGAACTCAACGCCGCTATTTACCTTGTTGTCGGAGTGAAGAAAATGAACATAATTCATTCTTCCCGAAATGGGAAATGAACCCACAAGCCATCGCGTTTACAGTCAGACGCTGTGCCTCTGCGCCACGACGGTCGACTTTTTTATACGTACGTACGTATTTCTAAAAATAAAACATTTGTGAACGTTTGATTGATCATCACTTTTTACATTAGCTTTATATAAGCTAAACATTTCTAAGCATTTTATATCTAATCTAATAGTTTAATATAAGATAAAAGATGTTTCATAAAATACAATAATACTGTGTTGATATGATTTATTCACGTTTTATTATAGAAACAGTGCTGGATTTGTCCGTCGCGTCATAAATTTTCAAATGCTTTGTAGTTAGTTATTTTTGTAATTTTATGATTATAGTACTAGCACTGTAAATCGTCTGTGTAATATGAATTATTGGTGAAGCCTCTATACGTTGCTTTGCTTATGGGAATATCAATATTGTAGAGAAATATCGGTCAAGCGCGAGTGAGACTCGCGCATCGAGGGTTTCGTATAAATTTTACGATTTATCAACTGTAAGTTCGATTTATAAAAGTTGACAAGTTTAAATTTGTTAACGTATACTCTTATATCTTTTTCTTTTGAACTATTCATACGAAATGCAGCAAAACGAAGCATAAACGCCTTTTGATTGCGTTGACTTAGAAGTTTAAATTTTTCTGTGTTCCAAGGTACTATAGACCTGAATATTTGACATTAATTTCAGGAGAAAACTCCTCGAGGATCTTGAAAAAGTAATCCTAAAGGGGTTCCGTCTTTGTTTTTGACATAGGAAACCCTAAAAAGTGTTATTTTATTAAAGTAACTATAAAGAATTTCTAATATTTACGTCTATAGAATGTAGAAGGTAGGTAAGGTATCTGTTGTATTTTATAAAATACAAGGCGGATACCTTCACTGTGTCTTCCTGGAGCATTGCATTATGTAAAGGGGCGATGAAACATATATTTAAAAAAAAATGTCTATGAACCCAAAGCAGTCAGTTCATTCATTCTCATTTCAATTTTACCAAGATACCGTCAGCATATTACTACATTTCAATGCAATCCATCCAATTGATTGAACTGTAGGCGAATAGATGATTTAAACCTATATTTGTACATAGAAGATGAAGCACCGTTAGAGATGGGAATAAATAAATATCATGTCAGGTTGCGTTATTATTTATTATCTGTCAAAGAATACTGACGGCATTGTGGTATAACTATAACGGCTATAGGTTATAGGTTCGATTTCCAGTTATTGAATTAAAACTGTTTTTGGCACACTTAGTTTTCAAAGGTTAGAAATATATCACACAATATAAATATAAAATTAAGGAAAAAATATATCGTTAGTTATTTTTTTCTTTTATCACGCTTTTATCTGTATAAAGAAGGGCACTTAATATTAAAACTAATAATTAAAAAAAAAACGAACACTTTTTTATTAAACCAGGCCATTACATGCACTTTTGTGCCAGTGTACGTCAGTCTTTAGAACCAGTGGTAGGTTCTAAAGGCAGTTCTGCTGAGCGAAGCCGGCGAGAAACTCGACAAGTACTCCTTTGATTACTAATGTAATTAGCGATGCATATATAACAATAACAGGCTTCCCGAGAGAGCGTCAACGAAATTTAGTTCTACGCACAAATATTAATAAAACCAATGAAAATAATTAAACTATAAGTCAAGTGGGGAATTGAACCCACAACCATCTCGCTTACAATCAGAACTCAATGATCTCAAAAAACGCTCTCCCACCGCACTACGGTGACCTCAGAAATATCGCAATTATTTCATAATAGCAACAATTTGGTACACACATTTTTCTGAAAAATTGGCTTCTTGGTATTCAATATTATGTAAATATTTTATATGTAAGTAGCTGTTGGAATTTTATAAGAATCACATCGTAACTGGGTTAATGTGGAGGTTCTGATAAGATAAGACGATTCACGACGACGTTGCATTTGCACACAGCATCTCATAATATGTACAATCTGTTACATATTATAATATACAAAGACCTTGACAGATGATAAGTTTTAAGCTGAACGTTATGACTGACTGATTGACCTAAGATGATGATGGCATCGACTCCTAGCCGAGGGAATATTTGTATTCAAAATGGAAACTTTTTGGATACGTAGTGTTACGTAGGTGAAGTAAGAATGGTCAAAATATTTATGATGCAAGAATAAGTAATAGGAGAGGTAAAGGGAGATAAAGGTTGATATTGGACGAATGTCACGTGAATAACTCGCGGACCCAGGAGGAGGCCACAGATGAGTCTAGGGACTGTACCGTTTAGCACTCCATTCTCTAATACTACAATCTACAGAGGGATGAATAACGCGTGAAGCGAAAAAACACATAGAAAGCAAAAAATATATGTTACAAGACGATTTTGGAATGATTCTACTAGTTCATAAAGAAATTAAAAAAATTATGCATTTTTCATTATGAAAAAAGACCCAGAAAAACAAAAATATATGTTGTAAATATATGACGGAATTATGACATAATTTGCGATATATGAGATCGATTGTATCGATTCTTGTACATATATTTACGTTTGTTTATTTAGCCTTAAACTTTTTTCTTATTTATTTCATATTAATTTTGTTTCCATACTAATTTGTGAGTAGTTACAGTTATTTACAACTTTTATTATCCACCATAACGATTTTCATCCCGAAAGGCCTATTATAATATTATACCGTAGAGATAAAGTAAACAAATTTTTCATAATAATGATACGGACTTTGCGCTTCGAACGCAGTATTTTAATTAACTTTATTAACGAGAAAACGGTCGAGTTTATTAAACACAGTCAAGCGAAATGATTAAGGCAAAACCTTTCTAGTACGTAACGAATGTGCTAATGAGAATGCAAATTGTTTCATAAGTTAGTAAATGCATGTTGTTATGGTAATTACTGGCTTGTTAGTTAAATTTTATGGAAACAATGGAATAAATTGTAAGGAAGTGAGTGGTAAGAGTCGTGAGTGTCGAAGATGCTGGAGGATGGTCAAGTAAAAAGCATGAGGACACCCCGAAGGGTGTGTATGAAGAGGTTAGTGATAGTGGACGAGGCGAAAGAGGTATGTAGGGACCGCAGGAGTTGGCGCTCCGTTCTCTCTGACTACCCCGTTAGAGATTAAGCGTGAAGATATATATGTATGTATGTGAGTCTAATGAATTATACCTTGTATAATTTTGCTAGATCTAGGAAACACGTATTGTACACATTGAAGAGAACCTCGTGTTTTGACACTCCGGGGATATCCTTCTCCTCCCAAAAGTCCTAGAATTTTTTCCAAATTTGAGATATTGTGTTTTTAGTGGCGGAACTTACTGTCCCATGTTGTCTAGCCTGAAAAGGGAAATTAAAAATTAAAATAGCTTCACGCTGTATCCCGCACATGGCATGGTAGCCAGAGGGAACCGTAGGAACCTAGTGTTAAGACACTCCGTTCCCCGCTATCAGCAAATTAAAAAAAAATAATTCCGTCAAATAGATTTGTATCTATAACTACCGCGTATATGCATTGTCTAAATTTAAATATCAATTTCAAGCTAACTCAAACTTGTCTTTTACGTAAAACATATAACATCTCAAAAGGTATTTGATTTTCAAAATAAACAGAACGGTATCGTGAATTTCATTTGAGTGGTTGTCAATATACTATACATCCGGTCCATACTGTTGGCCATCGTGGCGCAGCGGTACAGCATCTGACTGTTAACGCGTCGGTTGTGGGTTAGATTCCTATGAGCGGGGAGTGAAGTATAATTTCATTTTCCACGCTCTGGTAATAAGAAAAAGTGCAGTGTTGAGTTCCGACAGTCAAAACACAATGTGCTTATATCAGATGGCAAGTAATAAAAATAATGATTTGATTGAATGATAACAAGTGAGCTTAGCGTTTGAATTGCTAATGAATCACCCCATCGTTGGCAAGACAAAGCGCGGAGTTAAGTTCCGTCAGTCAACATGAAATGTGTCAAATTCGAATGTAGAACGGAGTGTTTAGGTACTATATTCTCTCTGCCTACCTTGTTATATCCGGGGTAGCGTAAAGGTGAGAAAATAATCAATACAATATACACACTAAAGAATGTGTTAACGATATTTTTGACTTTACATTCATTTATGTAAATGGGTAGTAAATTTGCGGTTTTCCTTTTTTAATAGGTATATTTTGAGAGGATCACCGCTGCATACATGAATATCGGATTCATTTACAGTTTCAATAGTAAAAATGTTATTTGCTGCTGATATTATTTTA